>JARHVA010002336.1:667500-1220000 GCA_037957365.1 Torreya grandis
ATCTATGGGTTCATACATTTTATGTCACTTTGTGCACTTGGGCTAGAGTTTAGTATGTACATGAGGAGCACCATCTAGGTACCCATTTTTGGCACATGTTTAAGGACAATATGGTTTCAACTTTATGTTATTCATCTCCAATGATGGATTTGAGCCTTACACTACAAGCAATGCATCAAGAAGTCATTAGTGACCCTAATCCTATTGAAGGCCAACTATAAAGCATACATGGTGTATTAGAAGAAGGATTGACCATCTTCAGTAAGCCTATTGATCAAACATATTCTTTCACACCATAACTTATAATCAATCATGGAATCTGAGAAGAAATTTGAAAAAGTAAGCAAAAGGTTGTGTTCCAAGTTGATAAAGGTGCAAGATCTACTCCACCTAACCCATCAACTAATAATTTGGACATACATATGGAATATGGCATTAGAAATATTCATGGCATAATTCTAGATACACAAACCTATATTTGGAACTACTTCAAACCAAATAATGAAACATTGGCACAGCGGATGAACCAAATATAGTTACTATGGGAAATTACTAGTTTGATACTAAAACCTCCAAAGTGTTTGAGTTGTTGAAGGAATATAAATATGTCTTTCCCAAGAATTATAATGATATTGAGAGTGTTCAATCATCATTGGGTAAAATTCATATCAAATTGGTCAAAGGCACTCACCCAGTTAGGAAAAAACCTTATCAAATGAATCCAAATTTGTATGCATGGGTTAAAGAATAAATTGATAGTATGTTGTGCACAAGAGTCATTACTCCTATCAGTTATTCTAAGTGGGTCAACCCTATGGTGATAACCATTAAAAATCATGGGTACATCAGGATTTGCATAGATTACAGGTTACTTAATATAGCTAACATTACTAATCCATTCCTAACACCTTTCATTGAATAAATCCTTGAAGGTGTTGTTGGGTGTGAAATTTATACCTTCACAAGTGGTTGTTATGGGTACCATCAAGTCCAAATTATAGAGGAGGATGGGCACAAGACTACATTTACTATAAATTGGGGGTCTTTTGCGTATACTATAATGTTGTTCGGGTTAAAGAATGCCCCCGTTGTATTCTCTAGAATAGTTATTGGGGCCTTTAAGGAATTTATCCATAAGTTCCTTCAATCTTATCTGGATAATTGGATAGTATATGTCTTAGTGAAAGACCACTATTCTAATCTATGACTTATGCTTGAGTATTGCAGGACACTTCAAATCTTTCTCAACTTGAAGAAGTGTCTTTTTTCTACTCCATTAGACATTCTCCTTGGTCACATTATATGCTGAGATGGACTTATAATAAACCCCTCTAGGATTTCCATCATCCTCTATCTACCAGTGCCAACTACCCAAGAAGAGGTTCATGCCTTTCTAGGTCATACTAGGTATTATAATAAATTTATTCGGTGATATGTAAGGATTACATCACCTCTATAGGAACTCCTGAAACATAATGAACATTTCATTTGGACCTGCTCATACCAAGAAGATTTTATATCCTTAAAGGACAATTTTATCACTACACTAATTCTCTAATTCTATGATTGGACTAAACCATTCCATGTCCATGTTGATGCTTTTAGCATGGCAATCAGTGTGATACTTGCTCAACCTAGTGAGGGTAGTCTAAATCACCCTATTTACTTTGAAAGTGGAAATTTTAATCTGATCGAAAGGAACTATACCACCATAAAGTGTGAGGCACTCTTTAGGGTGTATGCTCTTCAATAGTTTTGATAATATCTATTAACCACCCATTTTATTTTCTTCATAAACCATAAAGTATTGAAGTGTCTAGTTAACAAACCCATTTTGCATGGTTGAATTTATCATTGGATCATGTTATTCCAAGAGTTCCAATTCTTTATCATAGTAAATCCTAGTAAGGCCAATTGTGGTCCTAACCATATCTCAATAATTGATTCTAGTGAACTAGCATGTGCCATCAAGGATGACTTGCATGACATGCCATTGTTTCACATCTCCTATATTCTTAAGGAGTTAAAGGACATAACAACCTTTTTAACTACTAGATCAACTCTAACTCATTTAAGTATGTAGGCTAAGAAGTAATTATCCATTCGCACTACTCCATTCTAGCTCATGTGTGGAGACATCTATAAGCTTGGATGAGATGAAGTTCGTAGATGGTGTATCATGAAACACAAGCACGTTGATATGTTCCATGAAGTCCATGAAGGTATTGTTGGAGGACGCTATGATAGAAAGGCTATCACGTACAAAGTTTTATTAGTTGGTTTATGGTGGCCTACACTTTTTCAAGATGCAAAGTATTATGTGTGTCAATGTGATATTTCCCAGTGCATGTGAAATCCCAATCAATGAGATGCAATGCCACTTCATCCTATTTTATTGCAAGAACCTTTTGAGAAATGGACCATTAACTTTGTTGGCCCCATCAACCCAACAGGATAGCATGTTGGTTCACAATATGTCATCACAACAACTAATTATCTCACCTATTGGGCTAAAGATATGCCGACACAAGATTGTACTATGGCTACTACAATATGCTACATCTATGAACATATTATTACAAGGTTTGGTTCTCCATTGAGTTTTACTAGTGATCGTAGTACTCACTTATTCAATGAGACTATTTGAGTATTGTTAGCTAAATTCATGATTGTTCACTATAAGACCACACCATATCATCCCCAATAAAATGGCACAGTTGAGGTATTTAACAAAATTTTGGGCACAGCTTTATTAAAGATATGTAACATTAGACACACTAAATGGGATGATCAAGTGGCTACAGTTTTTTGGGCCTATCGAATAACTTACAAGTGCCTCAATAAAAGTACACTATTCAATCTTGTGTTTGATACCGAGGCAGTTCTTTGAGTAGAGTTCTTAGTTCCCTCTCTTTGCATTGTGCATGTTGGATGGATAAATGGTGAACCCTCATTTAAAGCATGTATATACGCCTTACTACAATTAGATGAAGCTCATTTTCTTACTCATTAGAGTCAAAATGTAGAGAAACACAAATAAGAGGCAAGACATGATCGCCACCTCAAGCATAATACTTTTACAACTAGAATGCAAGTCTTAATCTATTACGCCAAGTTCATACGACACTCTAGGAAGATTCATGTTCACTAGGATGGTCCCTTTGTTGTTCATAGTATTCATCCTACTGGTGCATGTCACTTGAAATGAGTAGATGGCCAATTTCTTCTTGGTCATTATAATGGTAGCTAATTGTGGTCATATTTCTCTGCCTAAGTCTTTCTTGATTATACCAATAAGGTGTATACCATTAGTTGAATAGTCATTGAAGCCTTTAAGGACTTTATCCAAAAGTTCATTTAGGTTTATATGGATGACTGAACAATATACGGCTTGGTGAAAGACCACTATTCTAAGCTACAATTTATGCTTAAGCATTGTAGGATGATTAAAATCTCTCTTAACTTGAAGAATTGTCTTTTTTCTATTCTGTTTGGCATTATCCTTGATCACATTACATATTGAGATGGATTTTTAGTGGAACCTACTAAGATTTTCATCATCCTTTATCTACCAGTGCCAACTACCCAATGATAGGTTTACACATTTCTAGGTTATACTGGGTACTATAAGAAATTTATACAAGGATATGGAAGGATTGCAGTGCCTCTAGAAGAGATCTTAAAATATAATGAACGTTTCATTTAGACCTGATCATGCCAAGAAACTTTTATAGACTTAAAGGATAAGTTTATCACTATACCGATTCTCGAATTCCTTGGCTGGACTGAACCATTCCATGTCCATGTCGATGCTTCTGGTATGGAAGTTGGTGCAATAATTGATCATCATAGTGAGGGTAGTCTAGATCACCCTATTTACTTTGAAAGTAGAAAGCTTAGTCTGGTTGAAAGGATTTATACCCTCATGAAGCACAAGACACTCTTTATGGTTATGCTCTTCAAAAGTTTTAACAATATCTATTGGCCATCCCTTTTATTTTCTTCACATACCATGAAGAATTGAAGTATCTAGTTAACAAACCCATTTTGTATGGTCACATTTGCTACTAGATCATGTTATTATAAGAGTTCTAATTATTCATCATGGTAAATCCAGGTAAGGCTAATTATGGTCTTGACCATATCTCAAGAATTAATTTTGGTGAACCAGTGTGCATTATCGAGGATGAATTGCCTGATGTGTAGCTATTTTACATCTCATGTGTTCCTAAGGAGATAGAGGACATAGTAGCCTTTTTAATTATTGGATCCGTTATAACTTATTTAAGTATGCAGGTTAAGAAGTAACTAGTTTTTTGCATTGCTCCATTCTAGCTCATAAAAGGAGACCTATATAAGATTGGTCAAGATGAAGTCCTTCAATGGTGCATCATGAAACACAAGCATTTTGATGTGCTCTATGAATTCCATGGAGGTATTGTTGGAGGACACTATGTCAGAGAGGATACCGCATGCAAAGTTTGGTTAGCCAATTTATAGTGACCTACACTTTTTCAAGATATAAAGCTTTATGTGTGTTACTGTGACATTTTCCAACATGTGAGAAAGCCTAATCAATAATATGTAGTGCTAATTCATCTTATTTTGTCATAGGAATCTTTTAAGAAATGGGCCATTGACTTTGTTGGTCCCATCAACCCAATAAGATGGTGTACTAGTTCACTCTATGTTATCAAAACAATTGATTATCTCACCAACTAAGCTAAAACTATTCCAATATGGGATTATACTATGGCTACTACAACATGCTTCATTTAGGAACATATTATTACAAGGTTTGGTTGTCCATTGAGTTTTGCAAGTGACTATGGTACTCACTTCCTCAATGAGACTATTTGAGTATTATTAGTTGAATTCATGATTGCTAACTACAAGACCACACCATATCATCCCTAGGCAAATGGCATTATTGAGGTGTTTGATAAAATCTTGGGCACAAATTTAAAAAAGATTTGTAACATTAGATTCACTTACTGGGATGATCGGGTGTCTATAGTTCTTTGGGCCTATCAGACAACTTACAAGTGCCTCAACAAAAGTATATCATTCAATCTTGTGTTCAGTACTGAGGCAGTTCTTCTAGTAAATTTCTTGTTTCCCTCTCTTTACATTATGCGTGTTGGATGACTAGATGATGAACATTCATTGAACACATATGTAAATACCTTAATACAATTTGATGAAGCTCATTTTCTTACTCGTTGGAGTTAGGATGTTGAGAAACACAAATAGAAGGTGTGGCATGATATCCACCTCAAACATAAGACTTTTACACCTAGAATGCAAGTCTTAATCTATGACTCCAAGTTTGTGCACCACTTTGTGAAGCTTTGTGTTCACTAGGATGGTCCCTTTAATGTTCACAATATTCATTCTACCAGTGCATGTCACTTGAAATGGTTGGAGAGCCAATTTCTTCCTAGTCATTATAATGGTAATCAATTACAGTCATATTTTTCTGCCTAAGTCTTTTTTGATTGCACCAATAAGGTGTATGCCATTAGTTTAGGATTTCTTATTTTCAATAAATAGTTGCCTTAGTTGTGCATCCTTTTTGTAATTATGTAATCATTTGCAACTTGATATTTATGTTCTCATGGAGGACCATGAAGCACAATTACTATAGGGTAAGGGGTGTTACATGTAAGTGTCAGGATATGGTCTATAGGGATATGCATGGATGCAAAGGTATATAAACAAAGGTGTATAAGGATAAAGGCTATGCAAGATGTGGCATGTAACCATAAACTCAACTAAGTAAATAATGATTCTCTCCTTTGGTGTGAATATTCCTTTAGTATGAATTGTCTAATTATCTTATAACTATCATGCACTTTGAGAAAGTGTGGGACAAGACATGTCATTAATACAAATAGGTAGTGATAATGGCAAGTTTGTCACCATCATGTCATGGTAATACTGTTGATCACATTTATTGCATGAAGTGAAGGTCGAAGAGGGGAGGGTAGTAAATGCAAGTTACCCACTCTAACCTATAAAAAGACATAAAATGGTTCATTTCACATTTTACCATTGTTACAATTGTGAATTTATAGAGTCAAAGAGTGAATAAATTAATTTGAGTTGTTCTAGTCAGGTGCAAAGTACTAACTTCTAGTTGTTCCTCGATCATTGACATGTGTTTGGGCTAAAACTAATAGCTAGAGCTAGCTAAACTAAAAGAACATAGAGGATTTCTTGAGTTTCAAGTTACAGAATTCATCATCTATCATTAACAGACATCGAAGTAGGAGAGCCGAAGCACCTACATTAGCAAAAATGTATTCATTTAGGAACATTGGATGGTTGTGCCTCAACATTCAAGATCCACAAAGGGTGATGCAGCTTGAAAAAAAGTCCCAATGAAGTGACCCATTACTTGTCATTCAATAAGAAGAAGAGCTAAGTATTGGTGGGGAAACAATGTTAATCAAGGAGGAAATATCTTAATAACAAGGTAAGTGTGAATAAGGTGAAAGAGTAGGGATGACATGCCAACCCAAGAAGAAAGCTCAAGTGCCTCCACCTCTACCCTTAGTAATCTAGAAGATGCATTACCTAAAGATGGTGCTATGTACATAAAATTGGGTATCTAATATGCCCACTTACACTATCTTCAATTACAACAATCAACAACTTGGAAACAAGGTTGATCTAAAAAATGATTATAGAGTTGAGTGCCAAAACACTAGGAGTGAATTGGTCTATGATTTGAAGATATTCAATGCCTTGGATTTTGATAGCCTTTTTCAACTATTCAACATCCCCTACTTTTGAAAACCTATAGAGGTGGTCAAGTTTCTTCTTTTGCATGTGCATGAAGAGTATATCTACTTTGTTGGGTGCTAAATGAAAATCATGGCTAAAAGAATCAATAAAGTGTC
Organism: Torreya grandis; assembly: GCA_037957365.1. Lineage (NCBI taxonomy): Eukaryota > Viridiplantae > Streptophyta > Pinopsida > Cupressales > Taxaceae > Torreya > Torreya grandis. The sequence goes on from JARHVA010002336.1 coordinate 674,406, forward strand.
AAGGTTGCAGTGCTCTGGTGAAAACCTTAAATTTGATTTAGAGGACTCGATGGAGATAGAAAATACAACCACGATGCTAGAATACCAAAAATAGGGACATGTTATGCATATTAAGAATTTATAATATCCCACCCCCTGAGTGGCCACATGTATTATCATAACAAAGGTTGGTCGCAATGATAGATGGAAGGAGGTGGACATGGCCTAATTATATGTTGCACACCAAGTCATTGAAGGGATAAATTACAACTAGGTGATGTATTTTGTAAATAAAATTATAGTAAATTCAAAGAAGGCTCACTAGAAGCCCACCCATAAGTTCCCTTGGGGCATGTTCCTATTGCTAATGGTGTTCAATGAAATTGGTGTACTTGATTACACCTTTGGAGATTTGAAGTGGGTGTACTTGCTTAAAAATAAGTCCCCTATGGAGTGGTATAAGGCATTCATCTACCCTGTCTAGATTACCCCATCATATAAGCTTAAAATGAAGTCATGGTATGATGGAATGAAGCCTCTGGGAATGAATGGTGCATTCCAAAGGACTTACCTACACAGGTTGGTGATCAAGCCAAGTTTATTGTCAAGCAACACTACTCTCTGGCACACATCAGGATGGCCCCATCTAGAGAGCTTTCTGCTTGGTTAAGGTTGCCTTATGCTTTCATGATGTAGTACATTATGAACTCTATCAACCACATATATGATGCATAACTGATAACACTTGAAGCAGAACAAATTGACTTGGATACCCACACTCTTCACCAAATGTATAGATACCCTAGGAAGAAATTGTACAGAGAGAAGAATGAATACCCTTATATATATATATATATATATATATATATATATATATATGTTGAAACTAAAGAAGAAATATTCAGGAAGCATAGAGCATGAGAAAGAGAAACTTCCCCCAGTGCCTCCACTAGGCAGGAAATAAAGCATACCAGGCATGATGTTGACATAAGTTCTTAGCCAGAGCCTCTGAAAAGGCAAAGGACTACCCAGGCACCACCAAAAAGGGATTCAACACCAAATATGACTTCTCTATTGAAAATAGATCCACCAATAAGTTAATTAGAAGGGTCATCACCAAAAATACAAATTGTTCTTTTAGGACAAGAAAAAGAAGAACCTAAGGACGGTGAGAGGGAGGAGCTAGAAGAATTACCAGGAGGGACCTTGGGGACAACCAAAGTATAATAAGACATTGATTCAGAGAAGACACTCTTCTCGACGTAAAAGGAAGAGACCACCCTTGACAAGGTGTAGTTGGAGATTGGAAATCTACTTGGCAAAGAGAGGGATAGCTTTAAAGTAAAAGAAATGAATGGCTTCGACATCAACACCACGTCACAAGAACAGGATATGAATGTCAAGATACTTGAGTGGGATCCCATGAAAGGGAAATAACTAGTTGAGTCCATGGTCATATTACAGATGATTGATGCAACCACCAAACTTCATGCCCAATACTAGATATGCGTTCTTGATAAGTTATTATATTTGTATTCTCATCTTGATCCAAAAGATGCATCTGCTCAAACCTGTTGTGAGATGTCATTTTTACTTGACATGTACAATGAAGAAAGTCATTTTGAGATGCCTTTTGATAGCCTTATATTAATTAACAAATGATGACATTGCCCATAACCCATTGGGTATATCCTTGTTATCTTACCTCTTTACAAGTTAGCATGACACTCTTAAAATTGGCCTTTGAGGTAACATGGTAAAATGTTCTTGTAAAATATCTTGTTATGCATGATGGGCTAAACAGAATCATGCCAAGGTGATGGAAATGTTTGACAAAGAAGTCTTCACCCATACTAAACTATAAGAAGTACCCAAGTTAAAGCACTAATTGGAGGTCGAGACAATAACCAAAGTCAAAACACTGAATATTTATAAGGCTATAATGAGCCAAGATATGGTGCTTGCATATGGAGTCCCTTTAGAGGGTGAGGTGATTGACAAGTTAGAGACCCTCATGGACCTCTTATTGAAATGATGTAAGGAATATCTTGGGCCAAGAGATGAAACAATATGGGAATCCAAATAATTTATTGAAGTGGTGGAAGTGTGTAGGTGTGCCTTACACATAGTTGGGAAGGTGATTACCATCCTAAATGGGATTTTTGAGAAGTTGGCATAGCATAACAAAATTTTGAAATCTCATCTCCAAGCAAAAGATCCTCAACATCAACAATTGGCTAATGCAACCCTATTAATAAAATATCACATTGAGCACATGAAGGCATTCAAGGATGTTGAAATTATGGAATAAAAAATAAGCACGCATAGACAAGAACTAACTTCTAACTTTACGACACTCTGGGGATAGGCTATAGCTGAGGTCACCATGTTTGATGAAGTTTATAAGAATGCTTCTATATCCCTTGAATGTTTGGTCAATAAGGCAAGTGAGTGTCCCAACCAACCTAAGGAGACCAAAAAGTTGAAAGCAGTAATTGAGGAAATAACAATGAAGTTACTCGACACCTTGTCACATTGGAAAGGTGTCAAAAAGAAGATCAAATAGGTTGGTCCTAAATTTTTAGTTGAAGGTAAAATCAATGATTAGTTCAGAATGAACTAATAGTATAGTGTCGAGTGATGTTGGACCCTAAATTTTAGCTAAGTATTTTGGTAGTGACACAGAATAAGTATGGCGTAAAACAAGCATGATGTGAAATAATCATGGCATGGAAAGAGCACAGTGCAGAAAGAGCATGACATGGAAAGAGCATGACATGGAAAGAGCACAACATAGAAAGAGCATGATGTGAAGGTTATACAAGTACAAAAGAGCATGGTATAAAAGATCATGGTATGAGAAGATCCAGTCAAAAGGAAGGCACAATAAATAGATAACCCAAGAGTAAAGGGCTAAGAATATCATCAAAAGACTTGGGGAGTGTAAAAGAAGTAGGAAATGGTTAAGGAGTGATTCTTGAGGATAGAATGAACTTCAATCATGCATAAAATTAGCAATGTCCTGCATGAATATAGACACTTGGTAGTGAGGATCCAACACTAAATGAGAATATATGGGTGCAGAGGCCCGAATCCTTAGGAAAACCATGTAGATGTATGCAACAACTCTTAATCCACTGGAGATCATCAGCCAGTCACTAGAAGTGTCATAACTATTGTAACTACTCGGTCAAGGATAACCAAATATAAATACTCCAATTTAGATCTTTGTAATGTTGTTAATCATTGTTGTATAATGATTGATTCTTGGTGAATAGTGTAATCATGAAAATTAGTGTAATCTTGATATTACACTCTAGTCTATAGATAATTTATATCATTGAGTTGCCTATACATCTATTATGTAACTTTTGGATCTAATATGGATATAATGAATAGAATCCATTTTATTTGAACATGCGTAATGTCGACTCTAAATATCATGGCAATGGTTATCTTAATCATGCTTGTTCACTTAACTAAATATAGGTCCACATCTATGTTTTTCTTTTTCTATTTAGTCAATTAATAAGGTATATGTTTGAGCACCAATATATGACAAGTACACTTCCATGCGATAAAACCCATGGGAACCAGTTTCTTGCTACATGCCTTGGGTGAGTGTGCAACAACACAATCTTACATGAAATGTCAGTGTGCCAGCTTGTTGGGTACTAGTTACTTCAGCGTGTGCCTAGGGAAAGGTCTTGATAGAAAAATAACCCAAAAATAGTATAATTATTATTTGATGTAATAATTTATCTATGTGATTAAAGAATAGTGTCTTGTTTGTATTGCACATAGGAGAAAGATAACACGTGAAAGAAAGAATAAAATAGGAAAGACATTTGAGATTATATGAAGCATCATGTATACATCTATTAAGTCATTAATGAGTTTATTTTGAATTAGAGGAAATAAACATGCAAATGAAAAGTAATGAACTTTGCAATAAAAAGTGATTAATTTCTTGTCATTATAATCTTGATTATATAATTTAGAAGATATGTGAATCTAAAATCTGAATTCATGAAATGTATACCCTAGGATTTGGTAGTGCCAGGGTTTTAAATTAGGGTAAGTTAACAAAATATTTAAATTATATTTAAATAAATGATACCCTAATGTGGTATTAATTAATTGGGCTAGGTTATTGTTAGGTTGTGGAGCTAAAAGCTTCACAGGTATGCAAACATGGAGGAGGTTGTTGAGTGTCACAGTAATCGATGTCGATCAGGGCAACTGACATCGATCAGTAGTAGACAGGAAGCTACCGACATCGGTCAGAGATCGGCCAATGTCAGTCATCTCCAAATAGACAAGAACTGACGTCGGTTGCCTGTGCATTCCAGAACTGTTAGTTACACGAACAGTTAGTTTGATGAACGGCCAGTTTGCATGTAAAGACTAATTTTAGTCTTGAGTCTGTGTTTCTAATTATTGTAATTGGAAAGTCTAATTATTGTTTGTATGGAATCTATTTAAGAGACCCATGGGGTTGTATTACAATTTGTAGAATCATAAAGACTTGCAAAGGCAAGGACAAGGGTTCTTCCAAGGTGTGTAAGATCTATAGGGTCTGCAAGTGTGCAAGACCTGGTTGATCTGTAGGTGTGCAAGATCAAGAAGAAGATCTACATGGTAAGTAAGGTCAGTTGATCTGTAGGTGTGTGTGTGAGCAAGGTCAAAGGAGATCTGTAGGGTAACAAGGTCAAAGGAGATCTGCAACACAACAAGGAGCAAGATCAGGGAGATCTAGTTGGAGTACTTTGAGTACTTGGTACTGGAAGTAGGCAACAACAGTTGAGTTGATTGTCACTTATTGGTTGGTGGACTGGCAACATTGTTATTGACTGGTGGAAACAACAACTCTGTGTTTGAGTTGATTGGTTTGTAATTGAGAGAGAGAACTCTTGAGGGAGAATTACTGGTTCGCCCAAGAGGTGTGGGAAGAGTGTGATTTCTTCATTGTATTTTCTTCTGGAAGAGTGTTAATACAAGATTGTATTATCTCTCATATTTTGTGTTGTTTCTGATTTCTAGTTACATTTTACTTCTGGTTAAATTCCATGTTTAGTTGCTTATACAAAGGTAATCAATTGTGCTCTTAAGGAGTAGGGATCCTGACAATTGGTATCAGAGCTAGGATCACCAAGTGATACCACTGACAATTGGTATCAGAGCTTGGTTAGGTACACTAACAGGTGGTCAGAGCGTGTTAAGTGTTTGTTGATTATAGGTCACTCTCAGGAGTTTATGATTGAGTGGAAGTAAAGCAATCACAGAAGAAATTACACTAAGAATGGAGGAATTCAATGACAAGAATGATCAATTACTGAATTATAAAAAGAAAGAGCAGGTAAAGAAAGATAGTTGGTTGAAAGAAGATCAGCATGAAGGAAATGAAGAAGCAAATGTTGCAGGTATTGTTGCACAAGATGCTCTTATATGTTCCTTAGATAAAGTAGAATCTTCAGTTTTAGATTATGTTGCCTCTTTCCATGCAACCCCAAATAGAGTATTTTTCCATGATTATGTCCATGGAGACTTTGGAAAGATTTATTTAGGGGTTGGTGAGCCTTGTCAAATTGTTGGCAAAGGGGAAGTGCGGCTGAAATTGCAGACGGGCAACACATGGGTGTTGAAGAATGTCATGCATGTCCCAGTCCTGAAGAAGAGTCTAATTTCTACAGCAAAGTTGGGTGATGAGGGTTGCACAGTTACTCTCATAGCGGAATCTTGGAAAGTTTCTAAGGGTGCACTTAAATTAGCATGTGGTAAGAAAGTAGGTACTCTTTATCTATCTACTTGTATTACTGATTCTCCTTTTGGTTTATCTACTTCAGATGTAGATGTGAAAATGTGGCTCTATAGGCTTGCTCACATGAATAAGAAGGGGATGCATGTTCTTAAGAGGAAGTCTGATGTCTTTGACAAACTTAAGAATTGGAAAGCCTTGGTTTTCATGGAGGAGATGATGGACAGAGATCAGCTCAAGGGGTTGAATAATTTTGAGCAGGGCAGTTTAGACAAGGGTATGATTCAAAGTGAGCTCGTGGATAAAAGTTATCACTCACAGGAAAACATAGTTATCGATGTCAATCAGGTGAGAACCAATGTTGAACAGGCAAATATCGACGTCAATCATGTGTAGACCAGAGTTGGTGGTGTCGAGCAGGTGGAGATCGATGTCGGTCAGGGAACTGACGTCGGTGATCAGGTGGACATTGACGTCAGTCAGGGAACTGGCGTCGGTGATCAGGTGGAATTGACATCGGTCGGGTACAGACCAGGGTTAACCAAAGAACAAATTTTGGGTGGACAACAAGCTGTCAAGGAGTCTCAAATAGCCACATGGAGGACTGAAAGGGTAAGTAAGCCTCAAATTCATTATTCCCCTTCTTTATACTACTTGAACTTGTTGCTCACTAATGGTCAAGAACCAGGAAGTTTTGAAGAGGCAATGCAGGTAGAATCCAAGAAATAGTGGGAGCATGGCATGAATGAGGAGATTGATTCCTTGGGAAAAAACCAAATGGGAGATTTGGTAGAGTTGCCAACCGAGATGAAAGCACTGAAAGACGAATAGATTCCTAGGTTAAAAAAAGGAGAGAATGGACACGTGAGACAGAAGGCCAGGGTATATGGTCTTGAGCAAGCTATAGGACAGTGGTACAAGTTTGACAGGAGTATGACAAAGCATGGCTTTAGTCAATGTCAATGTAACCATTGTGTTTATTTTACCAGGTTGGATAATGGTCGTGACATTATCTTGTTATTGTATGTGGATGTTATGCTTGTTACAGGTTCATACATGCAGGGATTTGTTGAGCTAAAGGTAAAAGTAGCTCAGTGGTGTGCCAGGAAGGATTTAGGAGGAGCGAAAATCCTTGGCATGAGTATTTCTAGAGATAGGGAAGATCACAGGTTGATGTTGTCTCAGGATGATTGTGTGAATAAGGTAGTGGAGAGGTTCAATATGCAGGATACAGAATCGGTTACCACACGTATGGATAGACAGTTCACAGAACAGTGTCCCAAATCACATGATGAGGTTGAGTACATGAGTACTAGCCCTGATATTACCCAAGCAGTGGGAGTTGTCAGCAAGTTTGTGGCCAATTTGAGAAAGAAGCATTGGAAAGCAGTTTAGTGGATTCTCAGGTATTTGAGAGGGACCAGCAGCAGAGATTCATGCTATGCAGGGTCAGGCACTTCTCTACATGGGTATGTAGATTTGGATATGGCAAGTTACTTGGATGACAGGAGAAGCACAATGGGATTTGTGGTGGTTGGTCTTCAAGATTAAACTTGAAGAGGGATACAAGCCAGGAAACAAAATTAGACAATGTATAGGTGTAGACACCTAAATAGTGTCTAACCCTTGGTCACCTTCCCCCTTGGTCCATTCCTAACCCATTCTTAAAACATGTAATTACTAATTTAAAATAATAAACTTATTTTGAATTAACCCCCCCTTCTTTGGACACATCACCCATGACACCTCACCTAGGACACCTCGCCTTGGACTAATTCCCATCCTATGACACACCCAGGACCTATTCTTACTTCTCTCTAACTGCCTAACCAACTCTCGTGCGTATTTAGCCCAACCTTTGACATTCTCCAACGGATAGTGCACTTGGCGGATGAAAAATGGGCTTGGTGACTCTTTTTGCCCGTTCTAAACCCACCGACGTCTGTCAAATGTCGGTCGACACCAGCAGAATCACCGACGTCGATTATACTTAACCAACTTTTCTGACCCTTTGACGATCCCAATCAGAAATCAGCTAATCTCTAAAGCTAATCGTGACTCTCGAATCCTCTTCTGACAAAACAAAGTTCTCGTGCTTTTGCTTTTCAGTGTTCTGGGCTTCTTGGTGTTCTTGCAGGGATCAGCATTCTTGGCAGCACTTTCTAGGCACTAAGGTCTTGCATCAGACATTCTGCACAGGGACTGCACGATATCTCCATCACCAGCGACAACTGAAACACAGCTTCTGCACCTTTGCCAATTCATATCACAGCTAAGTATTGGTACTTTTTTCATTCTAATATCATTTCAAATATATTAGTATTATGTCTTCTGTCTATTCCAAGCATCCTTGACCCAACCTTCCCTGTTCTTCTCGGAGAGGCTGAAAAGCCTTCTCTCACCCCTTATTCCTTTTTCTTTGCCTTTGACACTCCCTTAGTCTCTCTTTAGGCAACACCCTCTGTCCAGTTAACCCAGCATAAGTTATCAGAGACCTACAGACCTTCTTAAGACCCATCTAATAAACCTAACTAAATTGCTTTACGAAAAGGCCGAAAGGTCTTTTTCCTGTTTCTCACTCCTTTTTTTGACAAGATTCTCAGTCCCTTAGATCTTAAATAGTCCCTTTAAATCCCTCATAGACCCTCAGACCCTCAGACGAGACCAAATCCATTCTGCAGACCAGAAACTAGTCCTGTAACCCGTCCCTGGCCAATTGTCCTGACCGACCTCGTCCACTTCCCCTACCGACGTCGGCAGTATAACCGTCGTCGGCAACCACCCTGACCGACACCAGCAATATCACCGACATCGGTGACTGTGTTTAGCAGATTGCAGCTTATCAGGTATGCATTTGTTTTTAGTCTTTTCTTTTCACATCTTTCATTATTTCTCTTTTCTGCCTCTGTCATATTCTATCTTAAACAGTGGATTGTCATCCTCCAAGAAGCCTTAGCGCTTCTAGGACCAAGCTTTTGCTTGGCAATCCACCCTCTTATCAACTAACATTCTTCGTGTTTTTAGTGTCTATCTCTTTCAGGTGTCTTTCCTCCACAACAAAAGAGGAGTTCTCACAACGTCTGGATTACGGTGCGCAGACTATATCCAGGTACATACAAGCCTTGACCATTTCTTAAGTTTCTCATTCTCTCCTTTGAATGTGAAAGCGAAATTGCATAGAAACATTCTGGCACGCCCGGTGGGACCCCTTTAGGGCCTTCCTTGGGTTCCTTTCCCTCTTTGTTCATTTAGGTGCATTAGGTTTCTCCCTCTTCACCTCTTTCTTCTTTTCTAAAGACATCATAAGCAGGAATAAAAGAACTTTTTCTTTCTTTTCTTGCATTTCTAGACTAGTCAAAAAATCATTTTCTTCAACCCTTTCTCAAACTTGTTTTCATTCCAACTTAACATTTTGATTTGGGGCTTTAAAATATACTGCATTCCATTTCCTACTTTCTTGCATTTCTTAGTCCACACTTAGTAATTAGTAAATCACATATTGAATAAATCATAGATCACTTGATGTTACACAACCAGACCACGTGCACTAAATTAAACATCAAACTCACTTGAGACAAGGCCCAACTAGGATTTCATCACCCAGCGGATACCTTACCCATCCCGACGATCCTACTTGGATTTCACCACCAAGGGGAAAGCCCACTCTGTTCTCTGACAGAGTCTAAACTATAGGGAAAGTATATTTTGGCTAACCGAAACCAGCTAACCACTGGAATCGTGAAGTGAGGGGAGCTTGCTCCTTAGCACCAGGCCATGTACGGAACCTAACACAGACTTTTGAGCACCTAAACATACCTGAAACCATCTTTAGATTACCTATTCTAGGACCCTTCTAACATCCAACCTCCTCAAACATCACATTAAGGCATAAGCCACACGATCTTAATAAAATTGTTTCTAGGGATTTAACGCTAGGATCTACTTGTTCTCATCTTATTTTTTGTTTTTATCTATTTTTTTTGAGCTAGTAAGGACGTCTTCTGCATTTCCAAAAACTTTTTTTTTGAGTTTCTAGAAAACACAGTAACCGACGTCGACAACTTTTCTGTACCGGCATCGGTCACCTGACCGACATCGGCAATCTTCTTCACCGACATCGGTTTTTATACCGGCGTCGGTCACTATCCATTTTCTTAAAATCTAACTTTCTTGATGTCTAAACATCCATTCTGGTTTTTTGAGACTGAAAAAACACAGTTTTCTGAAACCTGATCCTTTCTTTCCTTGAATGGTTTTGACACGTAGTCAAACCAAGGCCCTTCTTGACCACGCTAGTCAACAACCGCTTCCACCTTCACCATCTATAACCAGTCCTATAATAGAGTTCCACTTGGAGACTAAAAGAACTCCTACTCGCCCAACCCCGCCTCAGACTCCTATTGTCCCAGAAGGGGACCAAGATTTTGCACGATTCTTGGACTTTAACGTCAAATCCTTACAGCACTATCTCGCGCATAACCAAATGCGAGACTCCCTAGGCAACCCGATCTATGGGATGCCGACTTCCTTAGTTGAGACAAGAATCACATCAACAGCACCTACAATTCAGCCACTAGACAATCAAGTCAACACCTCCACCAATAACCCAACCGTGTCTTACCTTCAAAACGTAGCCACTCCATCTAAACATACCTCCATGGGGGTTCCAGTACTCCCTCAACCTCAAAACACTCAACCAAATCCCACACCTTTCCAAAACCTACTAGTCTCTATTCCCCCTACTCTTGCACCTATCAACACAAGAGTAACCGTTTACCTGTCAACAAGCGTGGCTACTCCTCAACCATCCTTGACGGCCCCTATCCAACTTGTGCCTACCAACCCCATAACACAAGTGCCCTTGGCTCCAACTTTCACTCCAATAACCAGCTACCCATATGTTGCGTCTACGCAACCAACCACATCATACGCCCCTCCCAATATCTTTCAAGCACCTTATAATCTAGGGGGCGCTCCACTCGCCAATCCGTCAGCAGATATCATCAAAATGCTGATGGATAAAATGTCTAGCCTAGAGACCTCCGTTTTCGGCTCACGTAATGCTCTCTCATACGAGCAAATTTGCAATGAACCCATTCATCCTTCCGTTCTGATTAGACCATACCCCAACCAGTGGGAGCTTCCCAAATTTTCTTGCTTTCAAAGCAAGGAAGACCCACAACAACACTTACGGGCATTCAGACATGCATGTTATCTTATTGCCCATGACGATGCATTGCTCTTGCGTACATTTCCTATGTCTCTTTCTGGCACTGCGCTTGACTGGTACAGCTCTATTGCCAGCAATTCCCTCTTCACATTTACACAGTTGGCCCAGCTCTTTCTTGATCACTTCTCCATTAACATCACCAAGAAGGTCTCAATCACAGACCTTTACACTATCTGCCAATTCGATGACGAATCAATAGCTGACTTCGTTGCTCACTGGAGAGGACTCATCAATCAACTCTCCTTTTCCTTACCTCAAACTGAACTTATTAAACTATTCTCCCGAGCCTACGCCAAACATATTTCTTCCACCTTACGAGTTCAAACCTTTCGCACCTTCGAAGAAGCCTTCACGATGGCCCGTAAACTTGAATTACGTGCCATCGAGGAGAATAAAGTCAAGTTGCGGAGCAAGAATCCCAACTCTAAGACCAATGACCCTTCTTCTTCTAAACCTTCATCATCCAATCCTAAGTCTAAATCTTCAGCTAACGCTGTAGTCGTTAGACCTTCGTCCTCTTCAACCAATCAACCTGAGCCATCCACATCTCAGAGCGCCACTCGTCAATTCCAGCAGAGATAAGTACAACGACAGTATACTCCTCTTAGAGAATCTTACGCGTCTATACTGGAAAAACTTGTTAAACAGGGGATTCTCAACCTCCCCCAGATTTGACCACCGCCACAATTTGATCCCTCACGCGCCATCCCTACGTGGTATAGGGAAAATGACTTCTGCAATTACCACCGTGTCAAAGGTCATGACACGGGAAACTACAAAACTTTTAAAAACATAATCCAAGACATGCTTGAAAAGGGTGAGCTTGTTCTAGATAATCCCAATGCACCTCCTAACCAGAGCATTGACATCTTCAAGCAACCATTCCCCAATCATCCACCAACCCAAAATAATGTCCAGACCTTGATTGACAACACTCATGAACACGACATTTGAACGGTCAATACGGTCTCGCCCTTCATCCCCGACCAACCTCAAAAGGTTAGTCCATCACGTGTGGACGAACCTCTTTCCCTGGTTAGTTCTCCGTCAACCTCTCTCATCTTGGAGGACGCCTCAACCTTACCGGCACCACCGGTCTCACCATCCTCCTTTCTTCTGCCTATGGAGGACCAAACCTTACCCACTCCTCAACCGCAAGTGGAGGGCACCATAATCCCTGCCCTTTACCCACTTGAGGAGCCACACTCTCTAGTTCCTTCTCCACCAAGAGAAGAACCTGACTCTCCATCTTCTTCAACCAACGACAATCCAGTTATAACTCCAACATACCTTGGGTCTGAAACTACTGCTACACCTAACACATCTTCTCAAGAATCCAAACCTCATCCAACATCCTCTCAACCATTTTCCTGACTAGTGGAGAAATTAGAACTTCTTCCTTCAAGGAAAGTGGAGCATCAAGGACTGTGGGAGCGTCTTAAAGTTCTTCAACATTCCCGTGCCCTCTCGTCTCATGCTGCCAATCCTCCCAAGGCAGAATCTCCCAAGACTCCCAATAAAGACCAAACTCTTGCTTCTAAACCTGCATCTACCCAATCTAAACCGATCAAGTCACTTGGCATTTGCCCTGTCTCTACCCTCACGCACCCGCAAGTGAAGGTGGACTTAGACCAGACCTCGACCAAAAGTAGTCTTCCAACCAAGTCAAAGAAGACTGCCAGACCACAGAAGTGAACCCCTCCTCCACCGTCAACTTTGCCCTCCATTTTAGGTCCTCATCCTTCTACCCTAATCGGCGTGCTTCCTACTCCGACCCTTAACCAAAACAAATTACCTCCATTACTTCCTTTGCCAACCACAAGTCAACCCCCTCTCAAAAATTCGGCACCTCTCACAAAGAAAGTGTCGTCTTCACCTGTCACCGCACCATCAAACCAAAAGGTGGTACGAAAACCTTCTTCAACATCCCCCAAGCAAAAGTCACCAGTGCGTCATGCATCAACAAGTGCGAACCCCTTAGTAGGTTCATATGCTTTGATATTATGCTAACTTTTGCAGACTTCTAGCATTACCCTTCCTTCTATCAAACCATTCCAACCCCTCGGGTCAAAACCTTCTTGGTTCGATGATACGAAGATTTGTTTATACCATCGTACGCCAGGACACGATACCGAGACTTGTTGTGCCCTCAAGGCAGTCGTTTGCCGCTATATGGAGAAAGACACTCTTCTCCTTGAGGACACTCTTGACCGACCCTCGACACCTTCCCATCCAACCTCTTCAACCATATCAACATCTCACCAACAGGCCATAACCCCTTCTTCACCTACTATCTTTGAAATCAATGCTATTCATATAACCACTAGGTCACAAAAGGACAAGGCGAAAGAAAAAGCTACTATTCCTTGGACCTATCCTTTTGTCCAGGCACCTCAACCACCGAAACCCAAGATTTCCATCTTAGGTGCGTCCCAACCCACTTCTTCAGAGGCAATCAAAGACTCTATGATAAAACAACTTCACCAAACGTCTGTGAAGATGACCCTATATGACCTTATCCAAAGCTCCCCCCAGCATCGCCAGGCTCTAATCAAAGCCCTACAGGCAGCAGAAGTCCAACCTGAAGACCCTCAACCATTAGCTGCCCTAGTCCATTCTTTATCCCCTATCGCCTCTATCACTTTCAGTGATTCTGAAATTCCTACCTCTACCTTGGAAGATTAGGACGCTGCCCTTTTCATCACAGCCTACGTTGATCGAACCCGTATTAAACGAGTTATGATCGACGGGGGTGCCAACATTAATATCATTTCCACCCATGCCTTTGATCAATTGGCTCTTCCCAAGAATTGCGTATCGAAAACCGACGCAATCCTTAGATCCTTTAATGACACCACCGCTAACACTATTGGCACTGTCGTCCTCCATATCCGCGTTGGTCCACGCACAATTCCAGAGCTCTTCTACATCATTGAGGGAGAATTCCAATATAACATGCTATTAGGGCGACCTTGGATCCGCGCCATGGCTTGCGTCCCTTCAACACTTCACCGTTGTGTCAAATTTGAACACGACAAACAAGTCCATTTCATTCCTACCGACCCATCCCCTTTTAAGACTTGTAACACAACCTATCACCCAAACGACGTTCTTATCCCACTCAAGGCATCAACCCAAACATCATCTCCATCCGCAGAAGCGTCAACTAGTACACAAACAGCGGTTGCCACCACATCATCTTCTCAATTAACAACCAAGGACCCCATGGACGATATCTTCCAAAGACTTTCACTGGGGGAATATCACCTACTTACTCTAGACATGTTCTAGACTCCTCAAGAGTATGGACAGCTTCATCAAAACCCAAGCTATGACTGTCAGATCGGAATGGTCATTCCTTATGGTCCTCCTAGCCTTCGAACCAATCTCGTTTATGGGGGGGGTGGATCAAGCTCCTATTGAATCAAATCCTTCCTCCTCACCTCAAATATTCACATCCGATTTCTCCTTTCTTAGCAACCCCACCTTTGCACATACCTACCTTTATAGGTGTGCATGGAAGGGTTTTGGCTTTAGGCGCTATGAACAAGGCTCCCATCAGCCTATCGAACCACCCAATGACGATAATGCCAAGAAACGGTATGGACTGGGTTTCTAAGAACCCATTGAGGCTTCCACAAACCTTTGCCCCGAACCAACCATCGACCAATCTTTTCCAGACTCGCCTATTCTTCCATCCTCACCTATGGAGTTGGTGGTTTCCATCCCTCCTAGTTTTTTTTTGCATAAACACCATCCGCTTGGAACCCCTAACCTATCAGCTCAACGGGGTTCCCAAGTCTCTCCCTCTCGTTTATCCTAGCATGATAGACGATGAATCGGCAACCATCAACACAGTCCACTGCATAGACGATGACGCCATTCTTACCTATATGGGTGCCGACAATTCTTTCATTCAGCACTCCCTCCCCTCTAAAACACAAGATATGTTAAATGAATCAACCATTGACATTAACCTTTCATCTTCTGATGTTCCTCATGTCTTAAAGATTGGTCAATTTTTAGACACTCAGGAGCAAATCGACTATACCACATTTCTCTCAGACAATCGCAAAGCTTTTGCCTGGACCTACACTGACATGCCTAGCATCGACCCTAACATTGCCACTCATAACATTGTCACAAACCCAGAGGCTAAGCCTGTTAGGCAAAAGCTTCGCAAAATGCATCCTCGTGTTGCACTTCTTATCAAAGAGGAGCTTCAGCACCTTCTTTCTGTCTCCTTCATCCAACCCATCGATTATCTGCAGTGGGTCTCTAACATCATTCCTGTCACCAAGGCGACTAGGGGGATCTAGATCTACACAGACTATCGTGATCTTAACCTAGCTTGTCCCAAGGATGACTTTCCTCTTCCAAACATTGACTAACTTGTTGATCTTATGGCTGGCCATGAGATGTTATCACTCATGGACGGATTTTCAGGATATAACCAAATCCTGATTGCACCGGAAGATCAGCACAAAACCACCTTCATTACACCATGGGGAACTTTCTGCTATCGGGTCATGCCTTTTGGTCTGAAAAACACAGGTGCCACATATCAGTGTGCCATGACTTACATCTTTCACGATCTCCTCCATAAAATCATGGAGGACTATGTAGATGACCTGCTTGGCAAGTCTAAACTTCGTCGCGACCATTTGACTATCCTCAAAATCATCTTCTCTCGCCTTCTTCAGTACCAGGTTCGTCTTAACCCCAAGAAATGTGTCTTTGGGGTCCTCTCAGGAAAGCTCCTGGGATTCATTGTCTCTTTTCGTGGCATCGAGATAGATCCTGCTAAAATCTGCGCTATCCTCGAAATGCCACCTCTAACTAATCTCAAGCAACTTCACAGTCTACAAGGAAAGCTCCAATCCATCTGCCGTTTCATTTCGCAGCTTTCTGACCGTTGCCAACCCTTTCATCACCTCCTCAAGAAGGACATCTCTTTTAAATGGGATAAAGATTTCCAAGAGGCTTTTAAAGCCCTCAAACACTATTTGGTTTCTCCACCAGTCTTTATTCCACCAAAAGATGACCAACCCTTCTACCTCTACATCTCAGCAACCAATCATTCGTTAGGTGCCATGATCACGCATCGAGATGAGCAACACCGTGAGCAAGCAGTCTATTACATAAGCCGAACACTTGTCGACTATGAAACTCGGTATACTCATACCGAGAAACTCTGTTTGGCATTAGTCTTTACCACTACCAAGCTCTGTCACTATCTTCTCAATCACAAAACCTTTGTCGTCACCCACACTGATCCTCTTAAATACATGCATTCTAAACAATATCAAAACCAACGTATGGTTCGTTGGCTCATGCTTCTTGCTGAATTTGACTTAGAATTTGTCCAGCAAAAATCTATCAAGGGGCAAACAATCGCTGACCAACTAGCGGATTCCCCTCTTCCCGACAATCAACCTTCTCAGTGCGAGTTTCCTGATGAATCTATCGCCACTCTCTCGACTGATGACACATTCTACCAAATGATGATGTTTTTCGACGGCTCTAAATTTCAACTCGGTGGGGGTGCGGGGGTCATCCTCATTCCACATAAAGGTGAACCCATGCCCCTGTCTTTTAAACTCGACTTTGAATGTACCAATAATATGGCCGAATACAAAGCCTTAATTTTGAGACTTCAAACTGCCCTTTCTTTAAACATCAATACCATCAACATCTTCGGTGACTCACAACTTGTCGTCAATCAAATCAATGGTTCATATCTTTGTAAAAATGAAATTTTACAAAGGTACAAGCACCGTGTTGACACTCTTCTAGCATCTTTTGACCATCACTTATTGCAGACTGTTCCTCGATCGACGAATAAGTTTGCTGACACCATGGCTTCCCTCGCCTCGCATATTCCTTCTTCATCATCATCCTCATCAAGAATTTATGTCATGGTACATCGTGTGCCATTGCCTTCATACATTTCCACTGACATCAATCTCGTCCATGCCATAGACTCTAGTTCACAAGATGTATGGTATAAACAACTTGAGAACTACTTGGCTCATTCTATCATTCCTCCCAACCTCTCTAGCAATGCGTGGCGGGCTTTCACTAAGCGCACCGCTCGCTATACCATGCTAGGGGGCCTTCTCTATAAAATAGGTTTTGACGGCCTTCTTCTTCACTATTTAAACTCCACTGAAGCTTCTCATGCTGTTAAACAAGCCCATGACGAGATTTGTGGTGGACACTTCAGTGGTAACTCGGTTACCAAGCGCATCTTTCGCCTGGGTTATTATTGGCACACTCTTCATCAAGACTGTAGCGATTATGTTCGGCGTTGCATCAAGTGTCAGCAGCATGCTAACTTGCTTCATCTCCCCAGTCATGCCTTACAAGTCGCTCAGGATTTCTGGCCTTTTTCACAATGGGGCTTAGATCTCATCGACGAAATTAACCCTCATTTGTCTCTTCGTCATCAATCCATCATCACTGCGACTGAGTATTTCACTAAATGGGTGGAAGCTATTCCTCTTGTCTCCACAAAAGCCGACAAGATTGTCGACTTCATCAACACCCACATCATCTGTCATTTCGGTGTACCTCACAAAATCATCACCGACAATGGCAAGTCATTTAAAAACAAGACCATCCAAAAACTCTGCGACTCATTTGGCATCAAACTCAGCTTTTCTTCGCCTTACTACCCACAAGCAAATGGGCAGGCCGAGGCTTCTAATAAAATCTTAACTAAAATTCTCATGAAGGTGGTCAACGACACTGGAAGGGATTGGCACGTTCAAATACAATTCGCTTTGTGGGCCTACCGCACTAGCATCTGAACCTCTACGGGTGCTACCCCTTTCTCTCTAGTTTACGAAACAGAGGCTGTCTTACCTCTCGAAGTACAAATTCTGTCTCTTCGCATTTCACTCCATGACATTCTTTCTAATGATGACTTTCATCAAGATCGATTAACTCAACTTGAGTTACTCGACGAGCGTCGTCTCACTGCCGTCAATCATCTCCATGTCTATCAAAATCGCATCAAGCGCGCCTATAATAAAACTCTGAGAGAATGAGATTTCAATATCGGAGACCTCATCCTCAAAGAGAACCAACATGTGACCAATATGGAATGGAGTAAATGAGGCAAATTTACTCCTAATTGGCTCAGACCTTATATCATCACGCACAAGTATGGGTCAGGGACTTATCGTTTGTCTTCTCTTGAAGGCCGACCAGAACCTGAGCCCCTTAATGCTTTGCATCTGCGACCATTCTACTGTTAGTCGAGTACTCATACACTTGACATTTAACTTGAGCTCGTCCCTTGAGCAATTCTTGTCCTTTAATTCTCAATCCATTCCACCCTTTTTCCCTTAACAAAATCCTCTACAACCTTTTTCTGACGTACGGATGCTTCGTCCTAATAAAAAGGAGCCCTTGACCTTCTATAAGTCTTGTCCATGACTCAATATTCTGTCAAAACTAAATCAAGATGTCAAAATATCCAAGGTCACAAAACCAAATCAAAAAGCAGACTGCTCCCTCGAAGGACAGCTGTAATATCATTGCTATAGCTAATAGACTGCTCCCTCGAAGGACAGCTATTCAAAAGCCCTTAAATCTATAAATCAAAGTATAGACCACTCCCTCGAAGGATGGCTATGACTAAATCTTACTACAAACAGCACTTTCTTAGAAGCTTTCCGCATCGATCAGCTTCACAAATGACCACCAAACAAGTGACATCTTTATGTGGACTTCCCGCATTGATCAGTCCGCTCTCAAAAAAAAAAAAAAACCGGGTCATGGACTTGACTTGTAGTTGTCTCAGGGTCTCCTATAAAAAGGGGCAAAGTTCTCCATACTCTAAAATGGGTTACCCTTTCCTCCTATCATATCACCTACTCAAGGGACTTCGAGCTCACTTTAATGTCAAAAGTGATTTGATTACCACTCTAACATAACTATTGTCAATGATGCAATGCATAAATGGGGTTCTTGGTTCTACAAACCCCTATCTATGTTGTCATTTTGGTCCTTGTCAATAAAAGGGCACTTATGCCTTTTACTTTATGCCTACACTTTGGTCACATTCAACCACATCATTTATCAAAACGATTCAATCTGACTCTTTTCAAACCACTCACATAACCTACTTATTCTAGTTTTCATAGACATCATACACATGGAAACTATCAACCACACAATTTATGTCAAGCATAAACCATTACTTGTTGAAACATAAATCGACCTGCAATTCATTTTTAGCAAACATCCATCACGAATATGGATAGTTGCTAGGGATGAAAAACCCCGACCAATGTTACAGCTTACACCATTTGAAAAAGGCTGTAGCATCATCTTCTCCTTATCATTTCAAGCATATACCCTCAGACATATGGGAAGTGCTCTATCCTTATCATGACCAACATCAACCACTTCAATCTTTTTCCTCCCTTCTTGGGAGAACTACATTGGCCTGAGGCCCTAACGACAGGGGCTATGTAGGCAACACTCAGTTGACATGGGGTCTTCTGGGGTTAGCTCAGCCATTCTCTTCGTCACTTTCTTCCATCTCCTTCTCTCGTCACCTGCCAATCACATCACAACCAATCACATATTTTCATAATCTTTAGCATAATCATTTACATCATTTACATCATAATCATTAATCACAAACACATTATCATCATCACACAATTAAGCATTCACATCATATAATCCGCAAGTCATAACATAAATATCACTATCACATAATCCTTATGCATCATCATCTAATCTAAAAGTCATGACCATTCTCATTATTAATATTATCACAACGCATCATTATATTAATCATCATCATTATAATCATTGACCATAACATTATCATCATCACATTTAATCATCATAACATTATAATCATAAACATAATATCAAAACATGCATCATCATCATAATCAAAAATGCTCAATACATTAAACATTCAACAACATCCATAACACATCAATGATCCAAAACCATCATCATATATATATCAAAATATT
The DNA here is from genome assembly GCA_037957365.1 of Torreya grandis. Taxonomy (NCBI): domain Eukaryota; kingdom Viridiplantae; phylum Streptophyta; class Pinopsida; order Cupressales; family Taxaceae; genus Torreya; species Torreya grandis. The sequence goes on from JARHVA010002336.1 coordinate 694,378, forward strand.
TTATACAATGACACAATCTGTGCCTCTGTCTCTCTCTCATACATCTCGCATCAACAGCTCGCAAGCCGGTATATACATCAAAAATAAATCTCAAGGTCTGCCCTCAAGGCTGTGGTTGTGGTGGTGGTGGCGGTGGCCAAGAAGATGCTGTCTCCTCTCCCCCCTCTGATATGTGTCATCTGCGAGACCTAGAAGCCATCGCTCGAGACATAGACCACTGTCGACTCTGCTCTGCCCTCATCTCTGAGTATCATTGTATCTGAGGGAACCCCCTGATGGCCCTCTCATAATAAGCAATCTCGTCCAGCGCATCACTGTATCTAACTAGAGATATAGTCTGTGGTGGACCCATCTGCCCTGCTGCTGTGCCCTGTAATGACCCCTATGGCTGTGGCTGACCAAGCTGCATCGATGTCGACGGTCCTGCCCCCTATGAAAATATTGGCTGCTGAGATGGCTGTTGCAATGGGCCCTGCCCTCCAAAGCTCTGACCTGCCACTGCCTGTGCCTGGGCTGCGACCAACTGTCCCTCTAATAGAGTGACCTGCCTTGTCAACGTTGCCACCCGACCTGTCATCTCTGTCACCTATTTTGTCACCCCCGCCAGCTGCCCCTACAAAGCCGTAACTTATCCCTACAAAATGGTCACCTGAGCCTGTGTCGCATCCCTCTCTTGTCGCGCTGTGTCCCTCTCCTCGTGGGCTGTATCCCGCTCCCTTATGACAGCCTGCAGATCCAGCTGGGGACCCACCTGTATGCCTGTGTACCATCCTGTCCACCATGCTGTGTAGGCCTATGTACACCCTGGGTCAGCTATCCCAGGTCTTGCCGGCAACTCCTCAAAATTTGGCTCCTCTGTCTCCTCTGGCAGTGGGAGCGGCGCCTCTATATCATCCCGCCTGTACTGTGGGAACGCGGGAGGTACATCCTGTAATAGCCCGTACTAGCGCCGCACTCTCTCTACTGGGATCCTCTCAAGCTCACCGGCTCGCCTACCTCTGACCCATCACATGCTCTAAGTCTCGACCATCTGTTCACCCTGGTCTCTGAACGCTGGATACACCAAGTATGGTCTCTAGACGATATCTGCTGGAATCAGGGCCTCCAGTACCCCTCGATAGTGATCAATATCCCTGACCACTCCGTCCACCTGCGTCTGCACCATCACCTCACGCCATTTCTTGAATTTGACCCTGAAATCGGCCTAGATCGCCACTGGGAGGCCGAGAGGTTGGGTAACCACAATATGCTTGTATGCCCAACAGTGCAGAAGGTGGCCTACACATAGACTGTACCGTCACCGCTGACTGATGCCCCATAACTCTCTGTATACTTGGGCCAAAAAGACGGGCACCCAGGTGAACACTGTCTGCTGCTCTAGCATGTCCATCAAAACCCCAGTCATGGCCACCGAAAACCTGCCTCCCTCTACATTTCGCAATGCATAGACTGTGATGCCGATCATCATCAGAACAGCCAGTCGATGTGCACCCTCATTCATCACGTACAAAGACTCATAAGCAAAACTGGCTGAATGGTAGCTCGTCTCTGTGATGTGCTCCCCAAACAGCGTAACCATGTGTATATCGTGTGCCTCTCTCGAGCATGCATAGATGTCAGCTCTGTGTACCGGCAGTTGCAAAATCTGGTACACGTCCTCGACCATGATCGTCATCTCGCCCGTGGGCAGGTGAAAGGTGTTGGTGGCATGGTCCCACCGCTCGATCAATGCCACCATGAGGCTCACATACCTCGCCACTCTGCAGTAGCGTCTCAGCCTGCCTAGCCCCACTACGCTCATCTGTGCCCACTCCTCGACCGTCACGCCTCCACGCAGCCGCGTCAGCAAGGTCGGGAGGCGATCTCGTAGCATAAGAGTCTACCTCGCCTGCATCCATCCATAGTCAATCTCATGTTAAAACTGTTCCTACTCTTCCTATTTTGACTAACTATTCTGACCATCTATGCCTAACCCAACACTCAAGAAGCCCTTGGCATAACTTTGACCCCTCGACTTAAACATTTTTTATTCCTCTTTTGACTAGACAGCTAATCGACATCGGTTAGCGTGTCAGTGATGGCACTCACCTAACCGACATTGGTCACTTAGTGATCGACGTCGACAGGCTAGTGACCGACGTCGGTCGCTAGTCGGCCGATGCTGGCGAACCCACCGACGTCGGTGACTGGTTTGGCCCTAGGGCCGAACGAGGCGAGCCTTAAAAATTAGGGCTTCCCTTTTGACCACCCTTTATCACCCCAAAACCTTACTAAATCACCCTAAGATGACCTACCTACCCTTCCCACCCTCCTAGCTACCCCTCCCCCTCGATTTCTGCCTAAAAACAACAAAACTTTCAAAAACCAAATTCAAAACAAAAACAGTCCAAATAGGGTTCAGGGCCCTCCTACCTCATGCCAGCGTCGTCGGCGTGGTGCACAATAGGTGCTACTGGTGGTGGACCTCTTGCGGGTCCTCTACTCCCCTCTGCCATGCCCGCTATATCTCTCTGTCCTCACACTTCACCTGGCCCACAAATGCCTCTGCAGCCTCCAATCACTCTCCAACTCGCTCCCTCTCTCCACCAATGCCTATCTGCCACCTCACTGCTTCTCCAGTCAACTCTAGGTCACTTTCAATCACTTGAATCCAGAGCACTTTTTTCTCTTAGTGAAATAATCACAATGACTTTTGGTGGGCCGCCAATCCAGTTTTTTCAGATTTGGCAGGCTGCCGACGTCGGCATATGCGTGCCCTAATTCACCGACGTCGGCCGATATCTACCGACGTCGATTTTTGTCACCGACGTCGGCGTCCTTCCAAACTCCTTTTTTTTTGTTGCCCCAAAATCATGTCCCTAATCAACCAGTCCTTCAGACCACATCATTTTGGCCCCCTGGGGCACACTTAAGATCACTTTTGCATCCATCTATCGACCACCAGACCTTGGAGATCATGACCATCTCCTCTAACCGCGACTACTTTCAAAGCATTTTTGCCTTGGTTGTTTTTGCCTATATGCTACCTCATGATTGGTTAGCAAAATTGTGCGCACACTTTTGACCTTCACAAGTATAGGATCGCAAGCTAGTTGATCCGCACTACTTATGACATTTTCGTGTTTTTGGGAGCACTTCCTAAGCCTGGGATACCTGGAACACGATGACTATTAGAGCTTCAGCTTAGATTGAATAACCCAATCAGTAGATGACTAAATGTTGGGGCCTGGTTATTTCAATTTTGGCACTCCTTAACCCTCGACATTCGACAATTTGACCTGACCATCCTCGTGAAGTGGTGTACGCACAATCACAACTTTTGCAGTGTTCTCACACTATCTTTTCCCTTTTCATCCACTCTCTGTCAAATCAGCACCCGATTCCAGGTTCCCTTCTCTCGTCTACTGCTTTGAGGGAGGATACCTCATCCATAATCAGGGCAACCAACCCTCTCCTATTTTTGTCTTGCAGTTCACTTAAACAACCAACAAGACAAAATCAACCTTATCCCATACCTGGGGCAACCGACTCCTGTTTTTGTCTTGCAATTTATTTAGAGCAACCAACAAGACAAAAAGGGGCAAATGCAGACACCTAAATAGTGTCTAACCCTTGGTCACCTTCCCCCTTGGTCCATTCCTAACCCATTCCTAAAACATGTAATTACTAATTTAAAATAATAAACTTATTTTGAATTAACCCCCCCTCTTTGGACACATCACCCATGACACCTCGCCTAGGACACCTCGCCTTGGACTAATTCCCATCCTATGACTCACCCAGGACCTATTCTTACTTCTCTCTAACTACCTAACCAACTCTCGTGCGTATTTAGCCCAACCCTTGACATTCTCCAACGGATAGTGCACTTGGCGGATGAAAAACGGGCTTGGTGGCTCTTTTTGCCCATTCTAAACCCGCTGACGTCGATCAAATGTCGGCCGACGCTGGCGGAATCACCGACGTCGGTTATACTTAACCAACTTTTCTGACCCTTTGACGATCCCAATCAGAAATCATCTAATCTCTGAAGCTAATCACGACTCTCGAATCCTCTTCTGGCGAAACAAAGTTCTCGTGCTTTTGCTTTTCAGTGTTTTGAGCTTCTTGGTGTTCTTGCAGGGATCAACATTCTTGGCAGCACTTTCTAGGCACTAAGGTCTTGCATCAGACATTCTGCACAGGGACTGCACGATATCTCCATCACCAGCGACAACTGAAACACAGCTTCTGCACCTTTGCCAATTCATATCACAGCTAAGTATTGGTACTTTTTGCATTCTAATATCATTTCAAATATATTAGTATTATGTCTTCTGTCTATTCCAAGCATCCTTGACCCAACCTTCCCTATTCTTCTCGAAGAGGCTGAAAAGCCTTCTCTCACCCCTTATTCCTTTTTCTTTGCCTCTGACACTCCCTTAGTCTCTCTTTAGGCAACACCCTCTGTCCAGTTAACCCAGTATAAGTTATCAGAGACCTACAGACCTTCTTAAGACCCATCTAATAAACCTAACTAAATTGCTTTACAGAAAGGCCAAAAAGTCTTTTTCCTATTTCTCACTCCTTTTCTTGACAAGATTCTCAGTCCCTTAGATCTTAAATAGTACCTTTAAATCCCTCATAGACCCTCAGACCCTCAGACGAGACCAAATCCATTCTACAGACCGGAAACTAGTCCTGTAACCTGTCCCTGGCCAATTGCCCTGACCGACCTCGTCCACTTCCCCTATCGACGTTGGCAGTATAACCATCGTCGGTGACCACCCTGACCGACACCAGCAATATCACCGACGTCAGTGACTGTGTTTAGCAGATTACAGCTTATCAGGTACGCATTTGTTTTTAGTCTTTTCTTTTCACATCTTTCATTATTTCTCTTTTCAGCCTCTGTCATATTCTGTCTTAAACAGTGGATTGTCATCCTCCAAGAAGCCTTAGCGCTTCTAGGACCAAGCTTTTGCTTGGAAATCCACCCTCTTATCAACTAACATTCTTCGTGTTTTTAGTGTCTATCTCTTTCAAGTGTCATTCCTCCACAGTAAAAGAGGAGTTCTCACAATGTCTAGATTACGGTGCGCAGACTATATCCAGGTACATACAAGCCTTGACCATTTCTTAAGTTTCTCATTTTCTCTCCTTTGAATGTGAAAGCGAAATTGCATAGAAATAATAGGTACAGGTGCAGTTGTTTATCTCTAAGTGGGAGATTGTTAGGTTGTGGAGCTAAAAGCTTCACAGGTATGTAAACATAGAGGAGGTTGCTGAGTGTCACAGTAACTGACATCGGTCAGGCCAACCGACGTCGGTCAGTAGTAGACAGGAAGCTGCCGACATCGATCAGAGATCGATTGACGTCGGCCATCTCCAAACAGACAGGAATTGACGTCAGATGCCTGTGCATTCTAGAACTGTTAGTTACATGAACAATTAGTTTGATGAATGGCCAATTTGCATGTAAAGACTAATTTTAGTCTTGAGTCTGCATTTCTAATTATTGTAATTAGAAAGTCTAATTATTATTTGTATGGGATCTATTTAAGAGACCCATGGGGCTGTATTGTAATTTGTAGAATCATAAGGACTTGCAAAGGCAAGGACAAGGGTTCTTCTAAGGTGTGTAAGACCTAGAGGGTCTGCAAGTGTGCAAGACCAAGTTGATCTGCAGGTGTGCAAGATCAGGAAAAAGATCTACATGGTAATTAAGGTCAGTTGATCTGCAGGTGTGTGTGTGAGCAAGGTCAAAGGAGATATGCGGGGTAGCAAGGTCAAAGGAGATATGCAACACAACAAGGAGCAAGATCAGGGAGATCTAGTTGGAGTACTTTGAGTACTTGGTACTAGAAGTAGGCAACAATGGTTGAGTTGATTGTCACTTACTGGTTGGTGGACTGGCAGTATTGTTACTAACTGGTGGAAACAACAACTCTGTGTTTGAGTTGATTGGTTTGTAATTGAGAGAGAGAACTCTTGAGGGAGAATTACTGGTACGCCAAAGAGGTGTGGGAAGAGTGTGATTTCTTCATTGTATTTCCTTCTAGAAGAGTGTTAATACAAGATTGTATTGTCTCTCATATTCTGTGATGTTTATAATTTCTAGTTACATTTTACTTCTGGTTAAATTTCGTGTTTAGTTGCTTATACAAAGGTAATCAATTGTGCTCTTAAGGAGTAGGGATTCTGATAGTTATGCACAAAAAATATGAAAAACAAGAATTTGTAACCCTAATTTAGTGCACAAAAATTCAAAAAAGGTAAACCCTAGATAAAATTAGGGTTTTAATCAATATTTGAAGTAAGTTAAGTTCACCAAATGATTTAACCTTTTAGGGTTTTACATATATAATCTTTGAGTTAGATTAAAGGGTTCTGATGTCTAAATTAGTTAAATAATATGTAATAATTAATCATTGATTTGTTATAACTTTTGGCTTCTTTTGACTTTCTAAAAATAGGAATAAATATGCATAAACGGATAGTTATTTGGAAAGTGACTGTCACAAAAGATATAAGTTATAAAAATTGAGTTCTGAACAAGTTTGAGTTTCATCAACAGGGTCCCTGGGTTTGACTTACCACTGGATAATAGTGTCACACCTAGACAATACTGCCATGCTACTCTAGTGTCCTCAAAATGGTGCTAGTGTCCTCTTTACATGATTGTTCCTATTTTTTGGGAGCACATGTGCTTATGTTTTTGGGTTATGTTCCTACGTGCATGAAATTTAAAACTCTATATAGTGCCTAGAAAATATGATTTGGTGTGCAAACCCTATTCCTCCTTACAAGTATGGCATGAGATAAAAATGTGTGTTCATTGGTAGGATAGGTTGGACATCCTCAACACCCCATTGTGAAGATATTTGCCTACATACCAATACTCTGAGGAGAGATCAAGCTCGATGTAGTTCTCCCACTTAGTGTTTGGCACAAGTGCAAGTGAATGCTAGAATAAGAGTGGTCTTGAATGCCTTGAGTGTGATTTATATTGGAAATCTTTGAAATATGGGCTTAGGGTAATTGTAGATGGTAGTATGTAGAATTAGGATAGAATAGGGATCAATTACCTTGATTTTGCTTAACTTGTTTCTTATTTTAATATGTTTTTTGCATCCATTTTCCATCTATTGAATAAAGGTCAAATAGACTTGTATTTTTAGAGATCTATAGCTTGTGCTGGTAATAAAATGTGCTTAGGCCGACCTTGGGAGGGGCACATGTTTGAAAATATATCCATTAGGGAGAGTTGGGGCAAGGGACACTAGTGCCAAGTTGGGGACACTGGCATCATGTGGCTATAGTATCCTTAATGTGGTGCTAGTGTCCATCTAGTAGATTATTGGGCACACTGTGTTGAGATCTAGGAAAGCTCTTATGGACTGTGTTCAAGCTAAAAAAATATGTTTGTGTTATGCACAATGGTTAGAAAGGTGTGATAAAGGATCTAGGATATGACTAGGGCTAAGATAGGAACATGCTATCTAAAGCAACACTCTTAGCATCCACATACCACTTTTAGGTGATTACAATGTGCATGACTTAAAATCAGAGAATGTATCAGATGTTGTAATAAAACTATCTAGATCATTGCTTGTGTAATCCCATGTAGGAGGAGTAGCTCTAAGAGATGTAGAATGGTTCAAAACCTGATGAGAAGTAGTATAAGATTGTTCCAAATGTTGTGTTTTTTATAAAAAAAATTGTTTTATATGTATCACCAATTTAAAATATGTTGCATGTGATGATATTTTTTATGAAATTGACACCTTTTTCTGATATGAAGCTTGTTTTTACATTGGTTTCTTTTGAGACTTTTACACTTTTTTCTATATTAGCTACATATAAAACTTTTACGTATGTGTCACAATCATAAATATGCTTTGTTATTAATACTTGTATCAGTGAACTATAATAGTGGATGGCGAGGAAGAGGTACCATAGATTGTAGATGGTAATCATATTTGATTTTGGAAACTATGACTACTCGGTTGAAATGAATGTAATTTAATCATCTATGTATCATAGAAAATTCAACATGAATCTTATATAACCAAGGGCATCCTAGTATAATAATAAGTACCCTATTTTGTGGTATAACTAGGAAAAGAGTGGATAATGTAGCAAAACCCACCTTAAGAGGCAACACATTGTGTCCTAAAGTAGTTTTTTTATTTCCCATTGAATGTTTTGACACTTTTAGATGTCCCTTGTATGACATGTTGTGTGTAACATAATGATTAGAGTAATGTCATTTTAAATGCACTCTCACTTGATCCATTATCAACTAGTACATTGTGAATTGGTTATTGATCAATGTATGCTCATATACATAAAGCATGAAAATCAAAGTCATCATCCGCTATCTCATTATCATCAAAGGTGATCATAGGATGTGGTTGGGAAGTTTGAATAATTATACCAATAATTCCATATAATGGATGATCATATGACTCAGAAGGTGGGTAGGCATTATAAGTATGATGCATTTTTGAATTATCCTTATTTGACTCATGATTTGTAAATGGCTCATTAAAAATCTTCAGCTTGGCATTTTCATTTTGTTGAGGCTTAGTTTCCTTTGTAGGAGTGCCTAGCTCAATGACATCATTATTGATAAGATCTTGAATAATGTGTTTGAGCTTAAAAATTTGATTAATACAATGACCATTGCATATATCATAATCACAATATGCATTGTTATTGAATGATTTAATTTAAGGTCTATTCATGTCAACCTATAGTGGTGGAGGTAGAGTAATTAGATTGCACTCAATTAATTTTTATAGCAATTTATGAGGTGATTGTGGTAATCTAGAAAATTATCTACCTGGTTGATCTAATAAAAGAATCTTGTTGGAAAGTTGGGATATAACATTAACTATGATTTATGCATAACTTTAGTATCTATTGTAAGATGGTTTGCTTTGAAACTTTTAAGAAGTTGAAGTAGATGAAGGTGTATAATTAAGATTATTCAAAGTGATAAGTTTATCTTCTCTTTCCCTTATTGTATGGCAAAGTTCCTCAAATGACATAAATCTATTAAAAATGATTTACTCATGCAAAGGTGCAAGTAAACTTTGCTTAAAGATATCTTGTAATTCATTATTTACCAAGGTGTTAGTCATTTATCTATTTAAAATGATTTACTCATCCAAAGGTGCAAGTAAACTTTGCTTAAAGATATCTTATAATTCCTTATTTACCAAGGTGTTAGTCATTTTTACAAGCATGGTCTTATAATGAAATACATTAATCACTGATAGGCTCATTAGTTCCTTGCTTAAGCTTAAAATTTTGAATATAAGAGATCTTATCATCAATGTTGATAGCAAAATGTTTGAGAGACTGATATGCTAATGGATTGAATGCTTTGACTGATTCCATAAGTGGATCAGTAAACTAATGCAAGGCATAATAATTTTGGCTTATTGGAAACAACTTGGTTAGAAACTTGTCATTGAAAGCATAATATAAACATGTTGCTTGAAAAGATTGAAGATGTTGTTTTGGATCTCCTTTACCCTTATATAATGGATTTTTAGGAGCTGCAATTCTTATAGGTAAAGTATATGATGCGATCTTAGGTGTTAATTGAACAGCTAGTTTTTGGTATACTTCTCTCTATCTGTAACACCTAAGCATATAAAACTAAAATAGTTTGCACAAGAGATTGTGTAGTAGGCAAGGTAATTTATGTAGTATGATAGCTATCAAAGGTCCTATATGAATCATTTGGTTAGGCATGGGTGTATATATTTGTTGGAAGCCTTTTGCTATCCACAAATTCAAAGGTTTAAATGTAATAACAACATCAACAATAAAGGTATCAACAGTTGTAGTAGGGTTTATAATGCGAAAGATTGGTTATTATTATGCATTGATAATATAAATTTTTCCATGTTCTGCATTTTTAGAGGCTAAAATGACTTGGATTATTTTGGGTATATCTTGTGGAATTTGAAAGAATCCTTCTCAAAATATGGATAAACATTGGACTTATTCATGATATACTCTATTGAGTTCATCAGGATGGATCCTATCTGAACCTTCATAATTATCTTGTGAATTATGATTGTTTTCATTAGTTTATTCATTGGGATTATCTTCTTGAAAATATTCACGAGAAATTTGTTCATCAAAAGAAGAGGAACCATTATTTGCATTAGAGGAATCCATTTTAACAATAGTCAAATGGATTTGGATGTGTTCAATTTGGGCCCCACTTAACCTAGAAATATGCCTTGGAGGAATAATGGAGGTAGGTGATTTAGATGGCATAAAAAGACATGGAAAATATATTATAAACAATAATTGAAAATGAAATGCTAGCAAAATAAAAAGGAATTTCGTGTGTGGAGATCAGTAAATTCCCTTGAAATCCATCATCAAAATTAAATGATTTAAGTGTTAGATATTATATCCAAGGTCAAAATAAAGTGCTTTTAATGTAATCTATTACATTTGAGATTAAAAGCAAATACTTTTAGTGTTAGATATTAAATCCAAGGTCAAAAGAAAGATTTTTTAGTGATATATGCTCAAGAATTTATCTAAACCTTAAGATTAAAAAAATTGAAGAAACCGTCAAATAAAATGTGTAGGTTCACCAATATGTTTTTCAAAATTTGGAATTAACTTGGTGATTAACTCTAATTAAGATAAAAATATTTGAAAAGTAGCAAAGGTTGTAAAATAACTTATAACTAGCAGAATGAAAGTAAAGTTCTAGAATGTATAAGATTCAAATAAGTGTAAATAACTAATAATGAAAAGCATAAAGATAATAAATAAGACTTGACTATTTTATGCATGTAGGTTGATAGTGTTTAACTGAGAGACAATTGGAAATTAGCAAGCATATCTAACTATACGTGTTAAATTAAAAACAAAGTTGTCACTAATCAGGATCAAGGTTGATTGGAATGGGACATGATCAACTACCACTATTGTAATCTATGGGTTGATTCTATCTTCTAAAAAAATTAAGGCAAAATCACTAGTTCTTGCTTAAAACATGCTTTTGTGTGGAAATTTGACCTCCAAATGTGTAGGGATGACCTGCAAATGACTTATTCAAACTTGAAACCCTAATAGGGTTTGTAATAGTTGAAAACATGCAAAGAGGAAAAATGGAGTGTAATGGACTTAATATGGCTCCAATCACCCCTGTGATGATTGATTAATGCCTACATATCCAATACTCAGGAGAGGTAAATCAAACCTATGTAGTTCTCCCACTTAAAGTGCTTAGTGAAGTTGTGTTCCTTTCGTTACATGTATGAATCTATAGATGGCTTGAATACTTGATAATTATTTGCTTAACTTAGATAAAATAGACTCTTGACTTGGCTAAAATCTACTTCAAATTAATAGAATTAGATTTGGGAAGAAGAGGGAGGCTTTTCTCAGTGTGCAACAATGTAAGTATGCCTCAACATTAAAATTACCAAGTGATAGAATAGGTGACTCAGATGTGCCTTTATAACAGTCTAAAAGGAAAAAACCTCATGCTACCTATTCTAAAAATAAAAATCAATCTGTAAGGGAGGGTATACATTTGAAAAAGAGTTGTTGCTTGGTTAAAGGACAAGATCGACCCATAGGATCAGGATCGATGCCACTAATGTCCCCTACTAGTCGATTTTATCCTGAAGGTTAATATTTAAAATTAAGGATATGGGATGCCCATACATATTATTAGAGAGATATTTAGTGATTAAGAACATTTATATAGGTGAAAAATAATAACTTAGAAATGATAGGTCCATACAAGTAATAAGGAAAGAGTGAGGTGGTAAAATAGGGCCATATTAAGTGTTCAAGTCAATTAAAGAAAGAGTGGGAAAAAATAAACATTCTCAAGTATTCATGACTAATTTGAGTGAATACACTATAAATTACACTTATATGCCCTATTTAGACACAAGAATTGGCATTTAAGCTAAAACAATGCACTTATGACCAATCCTCATATGCACTTAACTCAAGCCTCATTCCACGATCCTTGACTGCCCTTCCTTTAATCTTTATGTGGATGACCCATTCCTAAAAGCAACTAATGATCTCAAAAATCCCCTATCAAACATTATATGTAAGTTAAACTAACTTTGACACTGATCGGGCTACTTCTAGTTCAGTTATTCTTGTTCCCTAAACAAGACTGCCCTATTTGGACAATTCTGCTCCCCATAAGTGTCTAGTTCTACCAACTACATCCTTATACCAAATAATGGGTAGTTTTTCAATTTTGAATCCGTTTAATTGATCCTCCCATAATTTTAACAAGCCTTAGCTAAAGTAATTCCCAAAATATCACTATAAAGCCACATTTTAAACTATTTTGCACTCAAGAGTCTAATTTATAAAAAAAGCACTAAAACATCTAACTGTACATTGAGAGAAAAACACCTATTTTTCCCAATTAAAAATTCACACAACCCAAGTACCTCTAAGCTGAGTATACATACACTTCCAAGGTCAAAATTCATTTTTGAAGCAATTAATCACACCAGGATTGCACCAGCATTTAACATTTTGCACTAGTCTTTCACATGCACCATCGTAGCAAGGGATAACTACATGGAGTTTGATCCCTCTTCAGAGTATTGGTATGTAGATAATGATAAAATAAGGGGTGTTTAGGCTAGGAAAAACTTTAACTGTTAACCATTTTTTACCCATAATTTTAGTGGTCCTATTGGTCATCAAGCTAGGGTTTTGGTGAAGAAGAAGGCAAACATTGGTTTTCACGATAAATCAAGAGCTATTGTATGGTTAAACAAAACACAAATGTGAATGTGAACCAACCATATAATTTTTATAAATTTATCCCCTACATGACACTGATGCTCCTTAAGGACACTATCATGCCATGCCCTTGTCCAATTACTACAACATTACACAGATATAGTAGAATCTTATTTCAGATACACAGTCACACAGTCTATTTTTCAGTCTTAGTTACAGTCTTGCATTTCATTTTTATAGCTAAGTTATTTCCTTCTTAGATTTTTTATTTTTAATATCTTTCCAAATATAATAAGTTACAAATCAGTGAATATTTAATTTAATCATATATTTTACATGTTGATTTAGCTCTGTCAATTTTTTCTAAATAAGATCTAACACTCTTCCTAGTTTTCCATTTTTTTATAAAACATATTGGTGAACCCATCTATTGATTGAATATTGCAAACCCTAACCATAGATGTTCATAGGGTTTATTTCTTTCTTTCTTTCTTTTATTTTCAATTATTGTATTAGGATTTTCAGATTTGGTAAAAAATTTATTAGCAATAATATTCCAGGTTTATATTTCATATGTTAGGCAATCTAAGAAATTTATTTCTACCTTTCTTAGAAGAAGTGTTAGACTAAGTGGTAATCGAGCTTAACATATTCATATTTATTTTGTTAAGACACATAATATGGATAAGAACAATCATAAATTAAGACCTTCCAATACTAATGCATATGTAAAAGTGTCTGATAACACTTCCAAGCATGAAAAATATAATTCAAGACAACATTGACTCCCAATATGAGCATCAAGATGAATTACCACCTTTAGATGATGGACAACCATCGATAAATAAAGTACAAATTATTAAGAACTTTTGAGAAGTAATCTAAGATCAATCTTAGGATTATCATACCATCCTGCAAACCTTTTTGGAAATAAAAAGTGCAAGCATAGCTAATCCATATAAGGAAACTTTAACTGTTATGGGTTCATTACTTTATCTACTTCATTTTATACAACCTTTATATCACCATCTACTATGGGGGAAACTCAGGGATTTCCATAAATCAATGTACCCATTCGTACTCAGTCATATTTGACACCACCTTTGGTTAGTACACATTTTAATCTTGATGTATAATCCCTTATGAAAAAGGTTTGAGCTATGCAAACTAAGGTGTTACACTTGGAGCAAAGTGCTTCAAAATCAAATCAAGGACTTAAATCATAAAATTTATTACATACTCCATTGGCTCAACATATTGCATCATACCATTTACCCACTGGTTTTGTGGCACCTAAGATTACATTATATGATGGATAAGGTGACCATAAATAATATTTGAGTGCATTTCACCTAACATGTTTGGACTATACATATAACTATGGGATGTTGACCAAGTTATTCCCCAAAAGTTTAAAGAATATGCACTAAGATGATTTTATGATTTACTACATCAATCGGTTCATGCATTCAATCCTTTGGCAAGATTTTTCCTTGCAGATTTCTCAATCAATATCAATGAAAATATCTCACTCAACTCAAACAAGAATCCAATGAGCCTATTGCACAATGTGTCTTAAGGTATAAGATAATGTTTATCCAACATGACAAATCCTATGGTAGATGAGGAATTTTAGGACATTTTCAAGCAAAGTCTACTTCCACCTCTATATGAATCTACTATGTTTAAGAAGTTTCTATCATTCACAGATTTGTGCCATACAATTAAGGAAATAGAGGTCAAGTTGTTAGAAATGAACAAGCTTAAGTATGCAAAAAATCATGTTTTTAATACTCATGCTAAGAATCCAAGTAAGCCACCATACAAGGTGAGACCAAATGAGAATAAAAGTGATCAAAATACAACAACTAATGCAATTTTACAACCTACTTTACGTATTATATTATCAGCTACTTCAAGGAGATAGTTTACCAATTTCCCAAAAGCTCCCTACATCATTTTGTATAAGTTATTTGAATGCAATGTCGTGTCGCTTCTTCCCATGAAAGAGGTTGATATGGAAAGACTCTTCCAAAAGTATTTGATTAGAAGGATTTTTGTGACTATCATAGAGCACATAGACTTTCTACCAAAAAATACATCGATTTACGACGTAGGATTCTAGACTCGATAGATGATAACATCACTGACATGAGTGTAACTATTGAAAGTACACAAACACAACCAAGTTAGAGTAGAATAATGAAAATATTTCATGATCCTTTCCCTAAACATACAATTCAAGAGACAACAAATACATTCAGAGTGCATTACACATACAATGCACACCCCACCAGTTTCTTATCATGCAGAGACACTCCATCCATTGAATGAAATCATTGGTATATATACTTTTTCAGTGCCCTCTCGACCACTCATCACATTTATAGAGCATGGGATTGTTGACAATGACTCTGATTTACACTCTTTATTCATCAGAGCTTATATTGATCATCAACCTATACAGAGTGTCATGGTTGATAATGGGTTAAGTGTGAATATGTGCACCATCACACTTCTCTCCCATCTTAGATACATAAACAAATATATATTTCATATTACCATAGTTATTAAGGGTTTTAATGGGCACATCCAGAGTTCTATTAGTTAGATAACACTACCATAATAGGTTGGTCCAACACATGTGGCCACCAAGTTTATCATAGTACCTAGTGCATGGGTATGTAATATGTTATTAGGATGCCCTTGGTTTTAACAACTTCACACAATACCTTCCACAACTCACAGATGTTTAAAGTATATATTTTCCAATGAGGTTATCATGGTTCATGGTATTTTATATGAATACCCTCTCCAAGTAAAGATCAATGTTTCTGCACAATAGGTTTCAGTTGAACAACCTTAAGTAGTTCAACCTACTTAGAAAATTCAACAAAAAGTGGCAACCCTCCAAGGATAACTATCCTTGAAAGGCCACTTAATCAACATTTTGTTATAGATTCTACAAGGTCATCTTCAACTTCTATATTGGCATCATAGGCAACTAAGAGTGTTCAACCAAACACATTAGTTCAAACTTATCACACGCTATGATGGGTTCCAAAGAATGCTACAGTTCGCCATGATACATGACATAAAAAACATGATATAATTTCTTATCATGACAATGTTATTCAAGGTAAAAAATCAGATCAATTTTTAGATTCTGAATTGAGCTTAATTCCTTCATAATGGCATGATACTCGCCATTTACAAGAGATCATCCTTTCTTAGTTAGGTACATGACCTACTGATTATGAGTCTCTTGTGGGACTCTTCAGTTAATATATTATCCTTTTCATGTTTACATACATTCATTCATTCATTCATGTGTGTGTGTGTGTGTGTGTGTGTGTGTGTGTGTGTTATAAAAAATTAAAAAAACATGACCTATGCATGATTATGTTTAGTTCATTTACATCATATAATTTGTGCTCAGCTATTTAATACTTATTCCCATCCAATTTGATATCATTTATGCTTCACAAGTGTACATGGGTGAATGCAAAACATACATGTTATCATTTACAGCTACTGTTATTAGAGGTGTTACTATCTCAAACTCAAAAATTGCACATAGATAGAATCACCCCATTTAGATAATAGTGCACTACACCCTTGTCTTATTTCACCAACCCTATCCCACTGAGCACAAGCTATCAATTCTCAAATCCAAATAAGACACAAACCTATTACAACTTGTTGATACCTCATAAAGTTCACTAGGGGATCTCATACATAGGTTTTATCATTATTTGGCTATCACTTCTTGTTCATACTTTAGTTCTTTACACTATGCAAAATCTATCGATATTGCTCACTTACTTATAGATTAAAATCTCTCTAACTATCTAAGTCGTCGATTATACAAATGTTACAAATTGCTTATGTTGATCAATTACATTTACTCTTGCATATTTTCTTCTATGCTTCATGTATTATATGTATTCTTTATTTGGATTGTGGACATTTTAACACATCTTTGCATGTGGCTCAAAGCATTCATTGCATGTTTCTATGCGTGTGAGTGAAATTTGAACATGTCCCTTGTATATGGCCATTGGCCTTCTATTGTGTGTTTTGTGTGTACTCTTTGTATTTGTGCACCATGGTCATGACATTGGTCTGCTTAGTTTTGATGCTATGATGGATATCATGTTCCCCACCTTTTGATGCCATGATGGATATCATGCATCCTCCCTAAGTTATTCTATTTAGTCTCAACTACCTTAGTATATGATCACTTTTTTGCATGCTACATTGCTAACATTTATATTGATAATTGTATGTTTGTTTTTACATGCATCTTATTTCATTATTTTACTCAACTTATATACATATATAATGATGCCATATTCCTCCATGTTATCACTACTATTCATATTTACCTTTTTTTCATAACATCTCTCACATAAATTTTTATTTTGAGTTAAATTATTTCCAGGATTCATAACTCACCTCAAAAGATGGGGCATACATAGTGGCTCATCTTAGAGACTAAGTTGCAATAACCTAGTACACAATCACAAATTTGTAGGTTTTACATAGTTGACCAAGTTTCATACTTAGAAATCACCCATAAATTAGTTTTGGTTTAGACAAGGGTGCAAGTTGGCCTTGTCCAAACAATGTGTTGTTCTCTTAGTGGGCAAAAATAATCATTTTCATAAATTCTCATAATTTTAATTAGTTCAAAACAATTCTTAATAGACGCTTAGTCACAATTTTCAAAAAAATACCCAAGTTCTTATATTTTGCTCAAAATGGGGGGCATCATGTATGATATGTGTTCCATAGTTTTCATAGATGTTTTGCTCATAACATCACATGATATTACTTAGTTTTAAAATCTATATACACCCAAATATTATATTAGAGGCACATTCAACAAACAACTACCTCCTTGCTCAAATTTGTACCAATTTTGTATATGGAATGGCAACACTTGTCATTCTCCATACTGTATACAACAGACCCAGATTATGCTAATTTTGCACCTATTTTTTCCAAAAATGAATCTTATTCTCTCTGCAACAATTGATTCACCTTTTTGCACTAGTTTTTCTCTAGATTCATCTGTTATAATTCATACATGGATTACAAGTTATGCTACTACTTTGGTTATGCAATGATGTATTAAAACATACTAGAGTTCTTAAGCACACTCTCTTATCAATGAGTATTGGGGCATGCACAACCCAATCCAAGCTTTTCAATGTAAAAACAATCTCCAAGGGTCTTACCCTCTATAGTCACCAATGTTGCACTAGAAAACACAATGGTTTGCATACCCAATTAGGTGTATTTGTTCCCTGTTATTAGATATATGAGTTTCTTGTCTTTACTTTCATATTTTAATCTCAAGTAAAGATTGATTTATACATGTTTAATTAGAGGTTTGCATGAAGCATATTCCAACCTACATTCAATATTGTTCTCAGAAGGTAAGTTCATGCATGCACTTTTCATTTTACTCTAGTACTTTTGATTTGTTGCATTACTAGAATAAAGGGGGGGGGGGGGGGGGGAATGTAGACATGTAAATTAACATTTAAGTTGAAACAATGCAATTGAGACCACTCCTTGTATGCACTTAGTTCATGCCTCATTCCATGGTCTTTGACCGCCCTTCCTTCATGCTTTATGCAAATAACCCATTTATACAATCAAATAATGATATCAAAATAACCTTATCTAGCATTATAAGAAAATTAATCTCACTTTGAGATTGATCCCCACTTCCAATTTAGTTGTTCTTATTCCCTAGACAAGACTTCCCTATATTGATAATCCTTCTCCCTAGTAGTGTCCAGTTTTGCCAGTCATGTCCTCCCATCAAATAACAACTAGTTGTTTAAATTTAAATTCATGTAATGGATTGTCCTACAAGTTTTGTAAGCCCCATCTAAGTAAATTCCCAAAAAATCAATATAAATCCACATTTCAAACCATTTTGCACACAAGAGGTTGATATGTGAAAAAACACTAGAACATATAATTGCACATTAAAATAGAAATAACCTATTCAAACTCCATAGAACCCAAGTATCCATGAACTAATTATGCACACACCTCTAAGGTCACAAGTCATTTTTTTATCACTTAATCACACCAAAATTACACCAACATTTAACATTTTGCACCAGTCTTTCACACATACCATTGTAGCATGGAAGAACTACATAGAGTTTGATCCTTCTTTAGAGTTTTGGTATATAAGCACTACTCAACATAGGGGGTGTTTAGGTCAAGCACAAATTCAACTGCTAACCCCTTTTTACCCTGCAATTTTATTGGTTCTATTCATCATTGAGCTATGGTTTTGGTGAAGAAGAAGACATGCATTGATTTTTATGATAGATCAAGGGCTCTCACACATTCAAATAAAACACACATGTGAAGGTGAATTGGCCATGTTAGTTTTAAAAAGTTAGCCTTCACATGATGTTGACACTCCTTAAGGACACCAGCACATTACACCCCTATCCAATTATAATATATTTGTCCAAAGATCTAACAAAGTCCTATTTTTGATTCACAGTTAGTCAACATAGTCACATAGTCTATTTTATAGTCTTAGTCACAATTTTGCATTCCATTTTTTTATATAAGTTTATTTCCTTCTTGAATTTTCCCTTTTTATCATCTTTCCAAACATAATACGTTACAAATCAATGAATGATTAATTTATGCATATATTTTACATCTTAATTTAGCTCGATAAATTTTATCTAAATAATGTTGAGTTGTGGAGCTAAAAGCTTCAACTCTTTTGCAAACAGGTGGAACAGGAAAGTTGCTGAGATCCAGGAGCACCGGCGTCGGCAGAAGGACCGACGTCGGTCGTGACCCAGTGCAGAAGGCCACCGGCGACGGCAGGGAGTCGGCCGACGTCGGCAGAACTAGACTAGCAGGGACCGACGTCGGTCGCTTGTGTGTTCTCGAACTGCTCGTTACACGGACAGTTAGTTAAGTGAACGAAGTGTTTGCATGTAAAGGCCAGTTAGAGTCTTTGGCTGCGAGGATAATTGTCTAAATTAAGAGTCTAAGTTAGTGTTTGAGTTAAGGATCTATTTATAGACCCATTGGCATGTATTGTAATTAAGGCATGAGATAGAAAGGAAGGCAAGTAAGTTGCTTCCATTGTAAGATCATTGAGTTGCAGGTTGTTGCAAGCTCATAGGAGATCTACATGTGAGTATGGTCTGTTGAATTGCAGGTTGCAGGTTCATGGTAGATCAACTTGAAGTACTTTTGAGTGCTTGGTGAACTGGCAGAGTTATTACTGACTGGTTGGAGAGGTGAACACCAATTCTGTTTGTGAGTTGGTTGTTGGGACCTTTTTTGTGTAGGAGAGTGTTGTGTGAGAAGAATTACTGTACACTTGAGGTGTGGCAAACCTCTGTAAGGTGAAAGAGTGTGG
This sequence comes from Torreya grandis, assembly GCA_037957365.1. Taxonomy (NCBI): domain Eukaryota; kingdom Viridiplantae; phylum Streptophyta; class Pinopsida; order Cupressales; family Taxaceae; genus Torreya; species Torreya grandis. The sequence goes on from JARHVA010002336.1 coordinate 714,551, forward strand.
CGGCTCTTTGTTGTATTCTTTTCTGTAAAGTGTTAATACAAGATAGTGTATTGTCTCTCATATTCTGTGCTATTGGTGAATTCTAGCTACTTGTGTTTCTGGTTATTTCCGCATTTATAATTGCTTATATTTGGTAATCATACTGTGCTCTTTCTGAGGAGCAAGATCCAACAAGAGGAATCAGAACAGAGGTGTGTTTGTTCTTGGACTTCTCTGACAAGTGGTATCAGAGCTTTTGGTTGGGATACTAACAGATTGGATTAGATCTGGTTAGTGTGTTTTGATTACAGGTACTCACAGGGTTTCTGTTTGAGTGGGAGTTGAGCAATGACAGAAGACAGTAATCTACGGATGGAAAAGTTTAATGGCAAGAACTACCAATTATGGAGGATGCAGATTGAGGATTATCTGTATCAAAAAGATTTGTACTTATCGTTGGGAGGGGTTACTTGCAAACCCTCAGATATGAAAGATGAAGAATGAGAGGTTCTTGATCGAAAGGCTCTGGGATCTATTAGATTGAGTCTTGCATCATCTGTGATTTCCAGCTTATCACAGTGTAAGACAACGGTGGAGTTGATGGAATCTTTGGCAAATTTATATGAAAAACCCTCAGCTTCTAATAAGGTATTTCTTATGAAGCGTTTATTTAATTTGCAAATGTTGGAAGGTGGATCTGTTCATAGCCATCTTAGTGATTTCCATGGTTTGGTAAACCAGTTAAGTTCAGTCAATATTGTATTTGATGATGAAATTAGAGCTCTCTTAATCTTGTGTTCATTACCTGAAAGTTGGGAAGGTTTGGTAATGGCAGTTTCTAATACTGTGTCTCCTTCAAAAGTCTTAAAAGTGGATGATGTTGTAAGTGTGATCTTGAATGAAGAGATACGCAGGAATAGCACAGGTGAATCATCAGGAAACGCTTTGAGTGTTGAAGGCAGAGGAAGGCAAAGAGAAAAGATAGAGCATGGGAGATCAAGGTCCAAGACAGGCAAGAGATCCAAGTCTAGGTATGGCAGAATAACCTGCTGGAAGTGTGGAAAGCAAGGGCACTTAAAGAGAGATTGCAGATCGGGTACAGATCAGCATGAAGAACATGAAGAAGAAGCAGATGTTGCAGATTACGCTGCACGAGATGCTCTGGTATGTTCTTTGGATAAAGTAGAATCTTGGGTTTTAGATTCTGGTGTCTCTTTTCATGCATCCCCACATAGGGAATTTTTTCATGAGTATGTCCAGGGAGATTTTGGAGAAATTTATGTAGGGGATGGTAAGCCTTGTCAGATTGTTGGCAAAGGGAAAGTGAAGCTGAAACTGCAGACAGGTAACACATGGATGTTAAAAGAAGTCATGCATGTCCCAGTTCTGGAGCAAAATTTAATTTCTGTTAGAAGTTTGGGTGATGAGGGTTGCACAGTAACTCTCACAGCGGACTCTTGGAAGGTTACCAAGGGTACACTTGTTATAGCTAGAGGTAAGAAAGTAGGTACGCTTTATCTATCTACTTGTACTACTGATTCTCTTTCTGGGTTTTCTACTTCAGCTGTAGATTCAGAGATGTGGCTTGATAGGCTTGGTCACATAGACAAGAAAGAGATGCTTGTTCTTGAGTCAAAGGATATGCTTTCGAATTTGGAAGGTATGGATCGTGGTTTCTATATGCAGAAGAAGAAGGTAACGTTTCTTGAGGAACCCGATGTTAGTGACAAGAATAGGAAAGCCTTGTTTTTAAAGGAGAAGGTGACGGACAGAGTTCAACACAAGATGCAGAAGAATTGTGAGCAGAGCAAGGGTGATTTGGACAAGGATTTGATCCAAAAAGAGCTCGCGGGAAAAATTCAGGTCTCACAAGAAAAACACAGAGACCGACGTCGGCAGGAAAACTGGCGTCGGCATCCAGACAGGGACCGACGTCGGCTATATGCAGACTGACATCGGTGACTCAGGGCAGATATTGATCGGCGTCGGCCAGGGGAAATCGACGTCGGTAAGGTGGCAGTCGCAGGAAATTGACTTCGATCGTCTGCAGACTGAGATGTGACCGGCATCGGTTACTGAGACGAATTTTGGGTGGACAACAAGCTGTCATGGAGTCTCAAGCACCCATATGGAGGACTGAAGGTGTAAGTAAGTTCTTAAATTCGTCATTTCCCTTCTTTACACTACTTGTTGCTCATTTATGGCATAGGACCAGGAAGTTATTGAAGAAGTAGAACAGGTAGATCCAGGAAATAGTGGGAGCTAGGCATGAATGAGGATGTGATTCCTTAGAGGAGAACCAAACAAGTGTTTTAGGTAGAGTGGCCAGCTGGAAGTAAGCACTGAGAGACGAATGGATGTTCAGGATAAAAAAGAGCGGAAATGGATACGTGAGATGGAAGATCAGGGTATATGGTCTTGTATTAGCTGCAGGGCAATGGAGGTTTGATCATTGTGTTTCTCTTTACCAGGTTGGATAGTATTAGCTACACTATCCTATTTCTGTATGATGTGCTTGTTGCAGGGTTACATATATAGGTATTGTTAAACTAAAGGTAAAGCTAGTTCAGGTGTTTGTCATGGAGAATCTGGGAGCAGCAAGATTCTTTGGCATGAGTGTGTTCTAGAGACATGGTAGGTCATATGTTGACTTTGTTTCAGGATGATTGTGTGAAATCGGTTAGCACGCCGATGGTTGGACAGTTCTATGAACATGTGTCTTGATTCACATAATGAGGTTGAGTGCATGGTATGTACTAAACCTGAGTTTTCCCAAGCAGTGGGAGTTGTCACAAGTTGGAGCCAATCCGGGAGAGAACCATTGGAGGACAGTTCAGTGGATTCTTACAGGGACTAGCAGCAGGTGCACATGCTATGCAAGTTCAGATTAACTTCTACATGGTTGTAGATGTGGATGTGGCAGGTGATTTGGATGATAGGTTTTACACTACAGGTTTGTGGTGGTTAGTCTTCAAGAGTGATCTTGAGGAGGGATACAAAGCCAAGGGAACAAACTAGACGAAGTACAGGTACATGTACAAGTTGCAACTGTTTATCTCCAAGTGGGAGATTGTTGAGTTGTGGAGCTAAAAGCTTCAACTCTTTTGCAAACAGGTGGAACAGGAAGGTTGCTGAGATCCAGGAGCACCGGCGTCGGCAGAAGGACCGACGTCGGTCGTGACCCAGTGCAGAAGGCCACCGGCGACGGCAGGGAGTCGGCCGACGTCGGCAGAACCAGACTAGCAGGGACCGACGTCGGTCGCCTGTGTGTTCCCAAACTGCTCGTTACACGGATAGTTAGTTAAGTGAACGAAGTGTTTGCATGTAAAGGCCAGTTAGAGTCTTTGGCTGCGAGGATAATTGTCTAAATTAAGAGTCTAAGTTAGTGTTTGAGTTAAGGATCTATTTATAGACCCATTGGCATGTATTGTAATTAAGGCATGAGATAGAAAGAAAGGCAAGTAAGTTGCTTCCATTGTAAGATCATTGAGTTGCAGGTTGTTGCAAGCTCATAGGAGATCTACATGTGAGTATGGTCTGTTGAATTGCAGGTTGCAGGTTCATGGTAGATCAACTTGAAGTACTTTTGAGTGCTTGGTGAACTGGCAGGGTTATTACTGACTGGTTGGAGAGGTGAACACCAATTCTGTTTGTGAGTTGGTTGTTGGGACCATTTTTTGTGTAGGAGAGTGTTGTGTGAGAAGAATTATTGTACACTTGAGGTGTGGCAAACCTCTGTAAGGTGAAAGAGTGTGGCGGCTCTTTGTTGTATTCTTTTCTATAAAGTGTGAATACAAGATAGTGTATTGTCTCTCATATTCTGTGCTATTGGTGAATTCTAGCTACTTGTGTTTCTGGTTATTTTCGCATTTATAATTGCTTATATTTGGTAATCATACTGTGCTCTTTCTGAGGAGCAAGATCTAACAAGAGGAATCAAAACAGAGGTGTGTTTGTTCTTGGACTTCTCTGACAAGCTAGTAGTCTTCCTAGTTTTCCTATTTTTTGATAAAACATCTTGCATTACATATGTTACATACATACCTTAATTGACATATATATTACTATTATGACATACTCTCCATATGTTCACATTATTATACATGATGTTATCTTTATACATGTCATGATACAATTAACTCTTATTTTGAGATGAGTGACTTACATGATAAATCCATCACTATTAGGTTGTGGAGCTAAAAGCTTCACTGATGCAAACAAAGGAGGAGGTTGCAGAGAGTTTGCTGAGTGTCACAGACGCCGGCATCGATCAGGCCAACCGACGTCGACAGGATTAGACAAGAAAGGCAACCGACGTCAGTCAGAAGTCGACCGACGTCGGCACCCCCAGGCAGACAGGGACCAACGTCAGTCACCTGTGCGGTTCAAGCTGAGAGTGTTATGGGTAGTTAGTTAACGAACCAAGTGTTTGCATGTCAAGAGCCAAATTTAGACTAGAAGCTGCGGATCTAATTATTGTAATTAGGTGTCTAATTATTGTTTGCATGAGATCTATTTAAGAGACTCATTGGTTGTATTGTAAAAGTTGTTTTAGTTTGAGTTGAGCAAAGTTAGCTCCTTCTGTGTGTGAGGTGAGCAAGGGTGTTCCTCCTCGTTCCACAGCAGCACCAAGGTGGGTGCTGGTTTTGGAGAGTCAGCAGGATTCTTCAGGGGTGTAGGATCTTGGTCAGCAGGTGTGCATGGCTTCTTTAGGAGATCTACATGGTAAGTAAGATCATTGATCTACAGGTGTATGTATGTGCATGATCCAGATTTGCAGGTGTGTATAACCAGATTGATTTGCAAGTGTGCAAGATCAGGGAGGACATCAACACAACAAGGAGCAGGATCAGACAGGATCTACTTGGAGTACAGTGTGTACTCAGAAAGAGAGCAAAGAGGAAGGCAAGGAAGATCCTTCCATAAGTGAGATCAGTTGGGTTGCAGGTTGTTGCAGTTCAATAGAGATCTACTTGAAGTACGTTTGTGTACTTGTGGAGTGCATGGAGCACTTGTGGAGTGCATGGAGCACGTGGGTACTGGCAGTAGTGGATACTGGCTAGTTGGAGGTGAACACCAACTCTGTGTTTGAGTTGTGTGTTGTGACCGTAAGAGAGAGAGCTTTGAGCGAAGATTTACTGTTTATGCCCTAGAGGTGTGTAAGGAAGAAGAACTGTGGCAATATTATTTGTTGTATTTCCTTCTGGAAGAGTTTTAATACAAGTTGTGTATTGTCTCTCATATTCTGTGTTATTTTTGAATTCTAGTTACTTGTGTATTCTGGTTAATTTCCGCATGTTAAGTTGCTTTGTAATCAATTGTGTGCTTCCGTTATTTCCCAACAAGTGGTATCAGAGCTAAGGTTGTAGGGAGCAGGTTTTGTGTTTGGTTACAGGTCACTCTCAGGGGTTTCTGATTGAGTGGGAGTAGAGCAATGACAGAAGAAAGTAAGCTAAGAATGGAGGAATTGAAAAGCACGAATGGTCACTTACGGTCCTATGGAAAGAAAGAGCAAGTAAAGAAATATTGTTGATTTGTGGAAGATCAGCATGAAAGAACTGAAGAAGCAGATGCTGTAGGTGATGTGGCACAAGATGCTCTAGTATGTTTCTTGGATAAAGTAGAATCTTGTTTTATAGATTCTGTTGCCTCTTTCCATGCAGTCCGAAATAGAGTATCTTTTCATGGTAAGGTATTTGGAGACTTTGGAAAGATTTATTTAGGGGCTGGTGTGCCTTGCCAAAGAATTGGCAAAGGAGAAGTGAAGTTGAAATTGCAGGTGGCCAACACACGGGTGTTGAAGGAGGTCATGCAGGTCCCAGGCTTGGAGAGGTGGCTAATTTCTTCAAGAAAGTTGGGTGATGAGAGATGATAGGACCGAAACTCTCCAAAGCTCTGACACAACTTGTCAGATTTAAGAGCACACATGATTACCATTGTATAAGCAATTAAACATGCAGAATAACCAGAAGAACAAATAACTATCAATGAGAAAACACACAGAATATGAGAGGCAACACACAATTGTATTCAACTCATTACAAAAAAAATTACAATAAAGAGATCACACTCTTCTTCCACCTCTGTGAGGCTTCCTCCTCAAGGGCTCCAAGTAATCTTCCCACCTGAGTAATCTTCTCTCATAGGTCACAACACACAGCTAACACAAGTTGTTGTTCACCTCATTGTACATCTATACAATCGAGTACGAACCGGTACTCCAAGTAGATCTCTCCATGATCCTTCTAATGTATTGATGTCACCTTGGACCCTGGCCAACCGCCGATCTCTGTCTGACCCTCACATACACACATCCCTGCATATCAAACCTGATCTTACTTAAACATACATGGGGAATCCTACTTGATTCCACCACGGGAAGAACTCTCCAAGCTTCACATAGCTCTTCTACAAATTCTCCACTTAACAATACAGCCCATGAGTCTATTATATAGATCTCATGCATACACTGATTAGACTTGCCGCTCAAGACTTCGAACAAGTATTTAACATGTAAACTCCGCGTTCACTTAACTGACTATTCGTCAATAGCAATTCAGACTGCCACAGGCGATCGACATCGGTCCCTGCCTTCTTGGAGGTGATCGACGCCGATCGATATGCTGTCGATGCCAGTTTCCCTTCTGCGTCCCCTGACCGACGTTGGTTTTGGCCTACTGACGCCGGCGACTGCATACGCTAGAAACCCTCCTGTTTGCCTTAAGGTGTAGCTTTTAGCTCCACACCCTAACAATCTCCCACTTGGAGATAAAGAGCTGCACTTGTACCCAAACCAGTACTCTGTCTAATCTGCATCCTGGCTTGTATTCCTCTTCAAGCTCCCACTTGAAGACAACCCACCACACTCCTTGTGGTGTTAAACCTGTGCCTGATTTTTTTCATTCTCATTGTACCATCTTCTGCCTTGCTATACTCCCACTCAAACAGCAACCCCTGTGAGTAACCTGTAATCAACAAACACTTAACAGATCTGGGCCATCTATTAGTCAAACTTGCTCTGAGAACGTCCAACCTCACTTTGATACCAATTGATAGGACCGAAACTCCCCAAAGCTCTGACACAACTTGTCAAATTTAAGAGCACACATGATTACCATTGTATAAGCAATTAAACATGCAGAATAACCAAAAAAACAAATAACTATCAATGAGAAAACACACAAAATATGAGAGGCAACACATAATTGTATTCAACTCATTACAAAGGAAATTACAATAAAGAGATCACACTCTTCTTCCACCTCTGTGAGGCTTCCTCCTCAAGGGCTCCAAATAATCTTCCCACTTGAGTAATCTTTTCTCATAGGTCACAACACACAGCTAACACAAGTTGTTGTTCACCTCATTGTACATCTATACAATCGAGTACGAACCAGTACTCCAAGTAGATCTCTCCATGATCCTGCTGAGGTATTGTTGTCACCTTGGACCCTGGCCAACCGCCGATCTCTGTCTGACCCTTGCATACACACATCCCTGCATATCAAACCTGATCTTACTTAAACATACATGGGGAATCCTACTTGATTCCACCATGGGAAGAACTCTCTAAGCTTCACATAGCTCTTCTGCAAATTCTCCACTTAACAATACAGCCCATGAGTCTATTATATAGATCTCATGCATACACTGATTAGACTTGTCGCTCAAGACTTCGAACAAGTCTTTAACATGCAAACTCTATGTTCACTTAACTGACTGTTCGTCAACAGCAGTTCAGACCGCCACAGGCGACTGACGTCGGTCCCTGCCTTCTTGGAGGTGACCGACGCCGGCCGATATGCTGCCGATGCCAGTTTCCCTTCTGTGTTCCCTAATCGATGTCAGTTTTGGCCTGCCGACGCCGGTGACTGCATACGCTAGAAACCCTCATGTTTGCCTTAAAGTGTAGCTTTTAGCTCCACACCCTAACAAGAGATGCACAAGAACTCTCATAGTGGATGCACTTGAATTAGCTGGTGGTAAGAAAACAAGTACTCTTTATCTACTTGTTTATATTACTGATTCTTCTTCTGTTGTGGAGACGTGGCTTCATAGGCTCGGTCACATGAGCAAGAAGGAGATGCATGTTCTTAAGTGGAAGACATATGTGTTTGATAGACTTAAGAACTGGAAAGCCTTGGTGTTCTTGGAGGAGATGACGGACAAAGACCAATGGATGGGGTTGGATACTTCTGAGCAGGGCAGTTTGGACATGGGTTTTGATTCAAAGGAGCTCGCAGGTAAAAAGTCATCACTCACAGGTGAACACAGGTACCGGCGTCAGTCAAGGGGAACCGGCGTCAAACAGACAGGTGCCGATGTTGGTCATGTGTAGACCAAAGCTGGTGATGTCAGGCAGAGTAAGATCGACGTCGATCAGGAGGATCGACGTCGGCAATAGGTAAGACCGACGTCAGTCAGGAGGACCAACATCGGCAATAGGGACACCGACGTCGGTAGAGTTGGTAGTCAGGACAGGTGCATGGGAACCGACATCGATCGGATGCAGACTGTGTAGTGACCGAGGTCGGTCACTGTAACAGATTTTGGACAGACATCAAGCTGTCAAGGAGTCTCAAACACCCATATGGAGGACTGAAGGTGGTAAGTAAGCCTCAAATTCATTGTTCCTCTTCTTTATACTAGTTGTTGACTGCAGAGCAGGAAGGAACTAGGAAACAGTGGGAGCATGGCAGGAATATGATGCATAACCAAACAAGAGATTTGGTAGGGTTGCCAGCCGATATGAAAGCACAGAGACGAATGGATACCTTAGTGAAAGAATAGAGAGAACAGACACGTGAGACGGAAGACCAGGTCATATGGTCTTGAGGAAGCTGTAGGACAGTGGGACATGACTGACAGGTGGTACCAGGTGGATGACAAAGCAGGGCTTTAGTCAATGTCAGTAGAACCATTGTGTTTGTCTTACCAGGTGGATGATGGTCGCAACATTATTCTGTTGCTGTATGTGGAGGATGAGCTTGGTGCAGGTTCAGACATACAGGGCTTTGCTGAACTAAGGGTAAGGTTAGTTTAGTGGCATGTCATGAGGAATTTAGAGCAGCAAAATTCTTTGGCATGAGAGACATGGAAGATCACAGGTTGATTTTGTCTCCAGTGGGAGCTGATGTGAATCAGGTGTTGGCGAGGTTCAAGATGCAAAACCGAAGCACACTAAGGGCTGGATAGCTCAGTGTCCAAAATCACATGAGGTCTGGTATAGACCTGAGTTTGCCCAAGCAGTGGGTGTTGTCAGAGAGTTAGGAGCCAATTCAGGGAAGTAGGTTCTCAGATATTTGAGAGGGACCAGCAGCAGGGATTCATGCTATGCAAGGTCAGGACTTCACTACATGGGTTTATAGGTTCGAATGTGGCAGGGTACTCGGATGACAAGAGGTGCACCACAGGTTGTGTGGTGGGTGGTCTTCAGGGTTGAGCTTGAAGAGGGATACAAGCCAGGAAACAGATTAGACGGGGTACAGGTACATGTACAGTGTAGCTATTTATCTCCAAGTGGGAGATTGTTAGGTTGTGGAGCTAAAAGCTTCACTGATGCAAATAGAGGAGGAGGTTGCAGAGAGTTTGTTGAGTGTCACAGATGCCAGCGTCGGTCAGGCCAATCGACGTCGACAGGATTAGACAGGAAAGGCAACTAATGTCGGTCAGAAGTCGGCTAGCGTCGGCACCCCCAGGTAGACAGGGACTGATGTCGGTCACCTGTGCGGTTCGAGCTGCGAGTGTTACGGGCAGTTAGTTAATGAACCAAGTGTTTGCATGTCAAGAGCCAAATTTAGACTAGAAGCTGCAGATCTAATTATTGTAATTAGGTGTCTAATTATTGTTTGCATGAGATCTATTTAAGAGACTCATTGGTTGTATTGTAAAAGTTGTTCTAGTTTGAGTTGAGCAAAGTTAGCTCCTTCTGTGTGTGAGGTGAGCAAGGGTGTTCCTCCTAGTTCCACAGCAGCACCAAGGTGGGTGCTGGTTTTGGAGAGTCAGCAAGATTCTTCAGGGGTGTAGGATCTTGGTTAGCAAGTGTGCATGGCTTTTTTAGGAGATCTACATGGTAAGTAAGATCATTGATCTGCAGGTGTATGTGTGTGCATGATCCAGGTTTGCAGGTGTGCAGAACTAGATTGATTTGCAGGTGTGCAAGATTAGGGAGGACAGTAACACAACAGGGAGCAGGATCAGGCAGGATCTACTTGGAGTACAGTGTGTACTCAAAAAGAGAGCAAAGAGGAAGGCAAGGAAGATCCTTCCATAAGTGAGATCAGTTGGGTTGCAGGTTGTTGTAGTTCAGGGGAGATCTACTTGAAGTACATTTTTGTACTTGTGGAGTGCGTGGAGCACTTGGGTACTGGTAGTAGTGGATACTGGCTGGTTAGAGGTGAACACCAACTCTATGTTTGAGTTGTGTGTTGTGACCGTAAGAGAGAGAGCTTTGAGGGAAGATTTATTGTTTATGCCCTAGAGGTGTGGGAGCCCTAGAGGTGTGTAAGGAAGAAGAATTGTGGCGATCTTCTTTGTTGTATTTTCTTCTGGAAGAGTTTTAATACAAGTTGTGTATTGTCTCTCATATTCTGTGTTATTTTTGAATTCTAGTTACTTGTGTATTCTGGTTAATTTTTGCATGTTAAATTGCTTGGTAATCAATTGTGTGCTTCTGTTATTTCCCAACAATCACCTCAAAAGGAGGGCATTATAGTGCACTTGTCATGGAGACATAAGCTTCCATGAACAAAAAATCAAACTAGGGTACACATTTTAGAAATTCAAATTGGTTCAGATATTAGATGGTTTAGTTATATGACTAATATTGGCACATCATTAGAGATTATGGGGGCATATGTCATGCATATGCACTCACTTTATAAATAATTGAGTATAGTTTCATACACACTTAGGTGCATGTGCATATGTACACAATTTATAGGAACATGAATTACAAGTTTCCACATATACATGCATTTGAGATATAGGTTCTTAGATTCAACATATAGATGCATACTATATCAATTGGTATACAAATAGGGTGCATGATACTAGTTCATGTGCATATACACACTATCAAATTCACAAGACATGGTACTTTTTTAAGCACATACACAATAATATAGTTTATAATTATAAGGAAATTTTTTGTCATTCCTCTTCAGAGTTATCAAATCTAAGGTCATGATGGGGGCATGAACATTATTTATTATATTTTGATCACACATTTTATTCTACGTTGAATGAACTTGAGTGGAACTATACAATCAAACATGTGGTTATGATGGGGGCATGAACACCATTCCTTACCTTTCGACCATGCATTTTATTTTACATCAAGCAAATTGGAGTGAAATTATACAATTGAATCTATAAGCCATTTGTAGTGGTTGATTTAGTTTCTTTTAGCAAACCCATTTTGTGGTCCCCCCTTTTTTTCCTATATAATTATTTAGGTTAGTACATTGCGTACTTTCCCCACATTCATGAGGGTTGGGGTATGTCATATTCTCAACCCAAGGGCCTGCATAGTTACACAAATTTAGGGCACAATCACCCCAACTCTTAGTGCATTTTAACAATTAAGCACAATTTTATCCAATGGTTTTCACAAACACATGGGTGTATTATTTCCTTACTCTTTAAAATTTTAAAAAATTCAATTTTAGATTAAAACGGTCAATCTATGGACATTAACTAGATATGATTACATGTTTTTCTATTGAGTAACCTTCACAATTGGAGCTTCTTACCAAAGACAAATTGTGTTTTACATGCTCTTGTATATATTTTTGTTTTACACTACCAATTCAATTACTATAATAAAATGGGGTATTTTTATATACTAAAACATGGTATTAAGTATTTGACAATGATAAGCTTGACATAAATTTACCACACATGACTTGAGCACACAAACATGGTCCTAATCCACCATTCTCTCACATCTACATGTTATCTTGAGAGTTTGACCCTTGCGTTCTACTATTACACACCTACAAGAACCTTACTTTCTATTTCCAAATTGTTGAATATTTTTCATAGACACTTCTAGACCTTCAATTCAGTCCACCTGTACATAAGTCAATTCTTTCAGTATTGCTAGTCGATACTGATCCAGTTTATTTGGAACCAACCCTCTCTCAGTAATGACTACTTTTTAAAATCAAACATTTCCTCAGGGTTAGCCCATTTGTCTAGTGTGTCAGTGGTGTGATAAATTACCCGATCAAAGTCATATATAAATAAATCAAGGTATCACTTGAAAAGGGAACTAACACTTTTTTAGTACACAATTATACACCATTACATATTGATAAAATATGCCCTATTCTTCTCAAATTCTGAACCTATTAGTAGGAGTACTCACAATCAAATATTTAATCATTCCAAATCCAAGTCAAAACAAACATTATCAAGTATCAAATCCAAATCATTAGCTACATACAATAGCGAATGAGCATAATTTCACATTCATACTATGTCCAAGAATTATGCATGGCTTGATTTCCCTTCTAGGAGTATCATATATATAGGTAGTGGTCAATCATCAAACAAGGATGATTGGGGTCAACTCAACATATTGCACTTTTTAAATTTTTACAGGTTTCTAGCCCTCACAAGCACACACATGGTTTTAAGGCAAAGGAAGATGCTTTATAGAATTGCATGCATCATTAGCGTTTGGGATCACACATAGAGATTACAAAGATAGGAAAAGATGACTGTATGGTTACAGTCCCTCATTTCTACACAGATTAGTATCGATTGGAGATATTGACCTTGATCTGATAGAACTAACCCTACATAGACATAAACACAACGTCTGAACTAGATGAATCACATGATTACTATAGTCTAATTCCCACTTCCAACACACAGTCATAGTCAAAAACTCGACCAAAAAACCTAAGTACTAATCCCTTTGTTACACTTATTATATTTAACATATGCCAATTGTTAAATCATTGAAATAAGTTTCAATATTTGACATTCAGATGTATACTTGCATACCATATATATTAATTTGATTTTTTCTACTAGTTTATACCATATTAAGGTTTTTAAGACCAAATTAGGGTAAAATGATATGCTTCATACTTGGTTGATGATTTCTCTTAGTGATTGATTTATAATTTGGGAAGAATAGGGCATATTTGCTCAATGTATCGTAGTGTACTTGAGAATGTCAGATAGGGAATATACTTGACCTTGATTTGTATTTATATGTGCTCAATTGGGTATTCTCTTGTGCCATCACCATGCTAGGTGAATAGGCCAACTTATGGAAGGGTTTGATTTTGAAAAATAGACTTTGATAGATAGAGAACCTAACATTAGCCTTAAGATAATATCGTCGACATTATTGTCTGAGTATGATGTTATTGCTTAAGAGCCTTAAATGCACATGTAGTATTCTAGAAGTGTTTGGGTAAGATATTTCATTTACTTAACACATACTAAAATGTTTTTCCAGGTTTTTGATATCAACTTAGAATGGATCAGACTCATAACTAGCATGCGAGTGTGTGGGAATGGCGAGTGAGAGTTGTTAGGAGATGCACAAGTCATGTAAGATAAGTGTAGGTTAGGATTGACATTACTAAGTATCAAATAACACATTTTAGTATTTACACTCCTAGTTGTGACAATTTTTTTTAGGCTTTCAATTTTGACATGTTTAAAAGCAATTTATCTTATCCATGAATGGCTATTTTTGTTAAGGCTAATACTGTCAACCAATAGCCTTATTTTTATAATATCTTAACTGCGCTGAAATCATTTGATTGTAGCTTGCGGTTTATATTCTCTATGATTGACTCTATTGACAACTATTTCTACGCACAACTTTTTAGTGACATTGCATTTTTTCTGCAAATGCCACTTGACAATCATACAATGTTCTTGCAGCTGCAAAGCTTCCCTATGACCACGCCACTTTACACAATCATGGCCCCATGTGGAAATGTAGTGAATACCCTAGCCTTTAACGCCCATGACAAATTCTAGACTCCATGGAGTTTGAGAGCCGTGACCACCCTACGACACCATGATCATGATACATGATGCCATCCTGGTGCCACACATAGAGACTCATCCACAAAGGTTTCAAGCAAGTCTCACTTACATAAAATTTGCTGACCCATTCAAATATAATATCCAGTTAAACTTGAGAATAACATCATGACTTAAATCATATTGACAATATTAGTTTTTAGTAAAACAAGGTAATGTGAATATTACAAGGACTTCTATATATTTAATGATCTTGTGATTGCATCGATGATCGAACGACTGCAAAAGATAACCTTATGCACACTATGCGTGTAATCAATAAGTGGGCTAATTATTATTATAAAATTTAAGGCATGGAATATTAAAAACTTAGACTTGATTAAAATTTTGTGATTGTCATGATCATGCCACTTGGCAGAGATCCCTTTGTCCAGAGTATTCACCCTTAAACTGCACACATTAGCTTTCCTTCAAGAGTTGTAACTACCCATTTTTTTTACATAGAGTTTATTCACAAATTTCATATACACTATTTAGAAATATTATATTGCATATCATTTCTAATGCACTCCTATACCTTTATATTAAAGCTATTAATATTTTGTGCTTATTTTTTCACAGATAGAAGGAACATTGTCAATCACACACACACACACACACACACACACACACACACACACACATATTCCAAGCCCTTCAAACTCATTTGCCAGAAATGCAGAGTGACAATTGAAAGCCTTCAACTAGTCGAGGAGACAATTATGCATTGCCCCTCTTGTCCGCAACAAAGTTCCTATCCCTATTACCATCCCTTGATTTGTAATTTAAAAACTATAAAAATACTAATCCTAACATCAATAAAAATCTCACACGATGATTACATGAAAGATACAATTAACACTATTTAATTTTTCTAAGAGATATACACTTAATTAATACAAAATCATTGTATATGTCAATATAATAAATAATAATTAAAACACATCAATATATTACTCATCTATTTTTAATTTTTTTAATTAAAAAATATATTTAAAAATACCCACACCTAATTAATTTATATTATTTTTTTCAATCATGCAAATTCTATGACACTATATCATCCAAGTGCATCTTCAATTCTTTATAGAATAGTTTTTCACAACAAATTAATTTTAATACTTCTCTTTATAATACTTATATAATATTTTAATTTAGATTTACATTTAAAATCAAATTAATATATACAAACTCTATCAAATTATAAATTCAAAAATAAATATAAACCATAAGAATAAATATGATGCAAAATATCAGGCAGTTTTAAATGGCAAAGACTAGCCAATCTGGGACCCTTGTTGCTTTGAACTCCTTCAAATCACTGGTGGCAGCGATTCCTGTAATTTGAGAAGAGTAACGAGTGTTTGAACGAGCAGAGCATGGGCATAATGAACAAGTTAAAAGCCATCACAAATCAGGCATTTTTTTTTTCCTGTTCCAATTATGTATATTTGAAAACATTCTCTCCTTTTTGTTTTCAGGTACAGATCTGAACGACTTTGAATTTGAAGTGCAAGCAAAGATCAAAGGGAGGAGAGGAATCGATCAATATGGGCGGAACGCGGGAGACAGCGGTCACATATTTCTATTTGCTACTTTACATTGTTCTCTCCAGTGGCCAAATCTTCTTCAACAAGGTTCGGTTCCTTTACTCGTTTTATCTTCCGCCCTTTTCCTTTTCATTTTGGACTAGCACTTGTGAATCAAATTCAAATCTACCCCAGAAGCTACATGAATTCTTATACCCATTACACAATTTGCCATTAATCTTCGCTTATAATCTTAAATCAGTGAGCGCTGTACCGAATTCAGTAAACCCTAAAAATTCCCTCATTAATCGAGCCTTCTTATGATAACGTGGGATTGTTATGACAATGATTGCTTAGGTACATCTCACAGCTAAAACTTGACTATAAGCAGCAGAAAATAACAGTAGCAGATTTGATTCAGTCACTACAGGAAATTAAACAGATACTCCTCTCAAATTGCTTCAATTCCTGAACATCATTGCAGAATTTGAGTTAAATCTTTGCTTTTTGGTGTGTTTTATGCTATAGGAATGTATCAGTATTGTACTTTGCCAATGAACGTTATTGGGAACCGTAGTTAACAGGAGACGTGGGATAAGTGTTCTACATTGCCAATGAAGATTATTGGGAACATTAGCTACTGGGAGACGTGGGATACGGGGACAGTCACAGTGAACATGACGGGGATGCCATTTTTAAATAGGGTAGGGAATATATGATAAGTGTACAGCTATATTACGCTCAAACACAATTACCAGGAGATGTGGCTATGGGTACGGCCCCTTCCTGAGCCTGAGTTTTGTGGTGACAATCTTGGGAATGTTCATGTACTACCATGATAATGGCTCTCCAATGACAGTCTCCAAATTTCTAAAATAACTAGCAGGGATGGACTATAAGAAACATGTGTGGTTTGGTGTTACAATGCATTCATTTGCTTTTGATACCAAAATTTTGGTCTCATGTTCGGTCTTTTGGTTAAGGACCAATACCCGTAAGTATTAAGTAATGAGTCCCATAATTCAAACATACGAGTTAACTAGTGCTCAGATCCTGGAATGCTTCTTTAAGTTGTCATTCAAGCTGGTGCGATGGAAATGTGTGTAACATCAAGAGTTACATGTTCACCTTTGAGCAAATTAGTGACGTGGAGAGTTTGCTCTGAGTTGTTACATATGTTATGGAAGAGTTTTAGTGGCTTTCTATGGATTAGCTTTCTAATTGATGCGGAACAAGTCAAATGATGAGAGTTCCAAAGACTTTGTGATCATCAAAACTGATTAGACATTCATTTGTAGTTAACTTTGCATTCTGAATCAAAATGTTTTCTTAAAAAGATTTTGGTGTTTGTCTTTCCATTTCTCTTGAAGCCCATGCATCTTAAAATACTTCACAAGTTACAAGAGAATCAAATGGAAATATGGTGATTGAGAGACCTTCTCACGACATAAGTGGGCAAAGAGATCATCCCTGCATTTGCTCCTACAGTTAAGAATCTACACCTTTTCTATTTACAACCAATCTAGACACAATGTTTTCAGCCGAATCTTGCCTAAAAGTATTGAATTTTTTCAACTGCAAATGAGATCAATATCCTCGGAAGGTCATCCTACATCGCCTTTTCTGCAAAAAAGAAATAGAAAGTAGAACCTATGCAATCTGGAATACACTCTTTTGCTCTTAGCCTGATTGTTGCACCAAGTGAACCATATTCCTTTGCTGGAAGACTTAGACTTGTCTAGGGGTTCCTCCAGTTTGTGTATTCGCTTCAATTTAGACCCAAAGAAAAGCTTGTTACCTTTCCATGAGAGGGGGTCACCACCCTATTTATCTTCTCTAACCTCAATCATGTTAAAATCACTGCCCAGTATCCACGAGATATTTTTGAGATCAGAAGCCAATCAGTTCCATAATTCAGTTCTATCTTTGTAGTCATTTGGGGCATAAATATTACAAATCCCAAAAGTCTAAGCCTGCTGATTGCAAACCACCCCAAACGGCTCTTTGGCAAGGAGAGCAGCCATGATCAATAACAGAATTGGCCAACTTAGGACTAATAATAGATGCACCATCTTTACCTCTAGGGTGACAAGTGGAAAAGTGGGTACACTTTGGCCAGATAAAATTTAAAACCAAATCCAATTTGAGAGCAGTCTCCTCAACTTCTTGGAGCAAAATAAAATCCAATTGTTCTCTAGAGTGCCTAAACTGTCTGACAATGGGCCTTCTATCAATTGTCTCCAACCCTATAACATTCCAACTAACAATTTTATGGAGAACGGTGGAATTATTTTGCTTGACCTAGGGACTTCAATCCCCCTTTATTCTGACACAACCTAGTAAAACATTACGGAAGTTTGTTTTCTTTTTCTTTTTCTTTATGTATCTTAGACAAATCTTCAGGAATGGCACGTTAAGTTCCTTTAAGTCTTTGCCAGCCTCAACTAAGTCAGCGCTCTACATGGCACAAGAACTCTCTGTTTTGAGCCTCTTATTCCCAATTCTAGACTTCACTTCTAGGCTTCTGATCAACATTGTCCAGCTGGGCCAGAGGAACATCCTCAAAAGAGGGCATCTAGCACCCAAGGGCCACAACTGGCAAGGGAGAAACGTCCATGGATTCAACATACTTCACAGTGGGCTTATTATCTGGGATGGACAAGGGTCTAGGGTTAGAGCTCTCTATGGCATGAGGAGCAGCAAGGATAACAAAATATTTATCCGAGAGTCTCTTTGCAGGGGGAGGAGAATTATCCACTTGATCAAACTTAAGGCAAAGATCCCCGGATGGGACCAACGAAACCTAGGAGGAAGCAAGCAAGGGAACTTCCTCAAATAATTTCTTTGACATGAGGTCACTGGGGATCTAAGGGGCAATCCCAGAGGAAACAACATCATTAGCTTTATCATTATTAGAAACATACCGCGGATTATCAATCACCACCACCTTAGGACTAAAAAAAGTTGAATTTTCACCAATTTCAACAACACTGTTAAGGGGAGTCATTTTATTTTCATTCTGCACTTTAAAGAGCTTCTTATTTAACAAAAGACAATTCTTCTTTTGGTAGCCATCATTTTTGCAAAAAAAACAAGCATGCCATTGATAGGACACGAGAAAGACCAATCTTTAATTTTGAAAACAAGGGTTTCAGGAAAAACCTCAAATGGCTCTAGGGACATAAGGACTCTCACACGCACGTGCGCCAGTGATCTCCTAGTGTCTTCAATCCTTAAAACTTCCCCCAGTGGTTTGAGTGCCTAGGGAAGAAAATTCCAGATTTGAATAGGAACATTCATTATATCTATCTATCTCGGGGTAGTTTTAAAGTTGATAGTCTTACAGTCTAAGCTAGGGTTCCAAGGGATAGCCCTAAACATAGACTAGCCAACATTCCACAAGGGCTTACTAACAACTCTCTTTTGCATGTTAGAGTTTTTGAAAATCACCATGAAAACCCCTTTCTGCATCATTCTGCAAAAGTTGGCATACATCCCCATTTTTGTGCCCCAAATAGTGCGCAACCAATTATCAAAAAAACCATAGAAGGAAGAGAATCTCTACACAAACACAAAGAAAATCCCAACATTCTTGAGCCTAATTTCTTCCAACTGCAAGTCTTTTTCCATTGCTTCTTTGGGAGACAAAGTTAGGGTTTTTAGAAGGGCAAGGGACTTGCCGATTTGCTCATAGTTTTGTTTGTCACCTCCGCCTTCTTCTGAGCTGGAGCCATCAAACTTCAACGCTACACCTTCTGAAATGCTTGGGCTCTCCTCAACCCGCAAAACCTCTCTAAAAAGCTTTCTACCACCCCTTTCTCACTAAGCACTGGATTCTCCAACATCTGATGAGAGAGCTTGTGAGAGCAATTTTTAATAAGTATTCTAGTCTTGAAAAAAAGAAAAAGAAAAAGAAAGCATAGCTACATTTGGAGGAACATTTTCTTTTATGCTTTTTAATTTTGAAAAAGCAATTAATTTTATTGGAGGATATCTCCTGGTCAATTTTTTACTTTCAAACAAAGTTGAGTTTTTATTGCAAGTCAATTGCAAAGTTTTTTTTTTTCAAAATAAAGTAAAATTTGAAAACAAATCAAATTGTGCAAACAAACAAACAAAATTCACAGCATTCATTATCAACAGTGTCTTTGTTCGCATTTACAAGTCAAGTTGTTGTGATCGAACTACTGCACTTATAGCTTAACATAGCTGCAACAATGACATTTGTGGCATCGTCCCTATAAATCGCCCGGAAGAAATAAGAAAAAACTTTAAACTTCCTTTCCCTTCCTTATCCATTGCGACTATCGCTAGTCGTAAATCTTGACAACGATCAATTGCAATATGAGTATATAGGGTTATCATGTCCATGTACAAAGATTTGTCATTAATCGAGGGTCATAAATAGAGCATATTATTTTCACATATTGCCTAGGTATCACATACCACTCTACTCTCACATGCTTTAACATCTCTTTCACGTACTATCACGTATATAGAAAGAATGAGCTTATTCCACATACTGATGAGTATATAGGAAGGGCGAGCATATAAAGAGGTTTGGTATATCGGTCTAGTGGTATATGAAAAAGGTGACCTTTTTGGAGTGATAAGGAACCTTTCCATCTTCCTTCATTTGCAAACAAGCATTCTATAAAAACAATTGTTGGCACAACCCTAATCGACAAAGAAACCTAGTTTGAATGGTCTAGACAAGTGGGGAACACACTAATCTTCAATGACTTGTGGTTTGACATTTGTGATTGCGGTGATCAACCAACCGAACCGAAGGATATAAAAGGAGATTTCATCATGGAAATAGAAGAACTCTAAAGCATTGGCCTTGATGAGGGCCTTAGTTGATGCAGAGGTGTTCAATCACATTCAAGGTTGCAGCATGCTATGGGAAGCTTTTCACAAATTGAAGGAACTGTATGGTTCCCACTCAGAATTGGAGTTCATATAGCTACATTTGAAAGTGTTCAATCTAGAGTTGAAAAATGGAGATGTCATGAGTTTGGCTTTTAAAATCTGTGTAATCAAACAATATGTTGATGTCATTGGCATAAAAAAATGATGTCTATATGACTGCCTTCATAAAGGTTATTCTTCCTACATACTCAACCTATCTGGGGTCATTGCAAGCAAGCAATTTGTTGAACACTCACGTTTGATCAGTTGGTTGAGAAAATGGCCAAAAGAGAAAAAGTTGGAAGAAAAACAAACCACTAGAGAGCATTTGTTATGCAAATCAAAAGGGCAATTCTTCCAAGAGTACAAGAAATGAAATGAGCAAAGGGAAGAAAAAAGGGCGATGCGCCAAATCAAGCAAAATTGATAAAAAAAAGTCAAATGATAAACAATACTTGCATTGCAAATGCTGCAATAGAAAAGCAAGTCATGAGACCCATGAATGCAAGACACCATGGGAGAAAATTGAAGCCTACAATAAACAGATGGTAGAAATCAAGAAAAAAAAATCAAAATTTGATTCAATTCAGTTCACTTGTGATTGTGTGCTTTCCATTTTTGACGAAGCAAATAATAACTCTAAGAGTTCAACATGGGATAATACTTGGGTTTTAGACACTGAAGCCACTCAACACAGAACTTTCTAAAGCGACTTCTTTGAGGGGTTTCATGAAGAAAGTTGTGGCCTAGTATATTTGGCAGACAAAACAAGTTTGAGACCTCAAGTCAAGGGTACAATCCAGCTTAAGCCACCAGAACATCCATATTTCATTCTCCAAAATGTACTATACCTTCCTCAGCTAAAAAAGAACTCATTGTCTCTTGTGTTGATTCGACAACAAGGCCACTCCATACTACTTGGTGATGGAGAGGTGAAAGTCACAAGAAAATGTGATAATACAATCATTCTGACTATATACGAGGAAGGAAAACTGTTGAAACTAAGGGGTGAGTGCTCAATGCCAAGGAATTTTGCTCATCTTGCAAAAGAAGGAATGCTAGCTAGTCTTCTCTGGCATGCCAGATTTGGGCACATGCACTACGACAACATCCGCACTATGCAGAGAAATGGCATTGAGGGCTTGTTGACTTTGCCCAAGAACATTGAAAAGTGTGAAACATGCATTTTGCGAAACACGAAAGAGAACAATTTCAAAACTTAGAATAGAAAGCCAACAGAAAGTTGTAGCTAGTTCAATTTGATCTGTGTTCTCTCTCAATCCTCTCTACTGGTGGTCATAAATACTGCCTGTTGTTCATTGATCACTATAGCAAGATGACACAAATATGTTTCTTGAAGAAGAAATCATAACCCTTCGAAAGCGTTTCAAAAGTGTCGAACCATAACATAAAATGAAGCCCAATCCAAAATTGGTACTTTCAGGGCTGATAATGGTGGTGAATTCATTTTGCAGGGGTTTGAAACCTATCTCAAGCAGAATGGAATCAAGCATCATCTCGGAGTCCCTTACATTTCGCAACAAAATGAAGTAGTTGAGCAGATGAACCGAACTGTCATGAATATGGTTCGAGCAATGTTGTTCTTCAAAGAGATAAATATGCACTTCTAGGCAGAAGCAACTCAAATAGCAATATACCTCCGGAACAGGTCACCATCAACAACCCTACAAATGAAGACTCCATATGAATTCTAGTGTGGTCATCTCATGTCAGTGCGACATCTTCGGATTTTCAGATCCACGTGCTATGCATTGATCCCAAAGGAGAAAAGAAACAAATTGGAACACAGTAGTTGCAAATGCACGCTTTTGGGATACTTTGAGTCTTCAAAAGCATACAGGATTAATGATCAGAACACCAAGAAATTTCTCATCGAAAGTGATGTCATCTTTTGTGAAACTGCAAAGGAAAACTCAAGCATTGATTGACAATTGAATCGACTAGAAAAATATGCTAAATTTGACATTTTCAAGGAGGTTGATATGGAGGTTCCAAACAGTGAAGGGGGGACCAACAATTGGGAAACACATGAATCTCTATTGACATCTGTAACTAAAATTGACACTGCCCTGCAAAAGACAACGAAACTTCATCTGAGGATGGTCTGATGGTTGATCAAATTCAAAAACTCAAGCCCCTGTGATTCAGTAAGCTACACAAAAAAAGATAACAAAATGCGCTGAATAGACATTGAAAGATGTCAGATCTGATGAGGTCGGGAAAATAGGCACAAGAAGTGCACACACAACCACACAACAATCAGAAGAGTTCCCTATTGAAATTCAAGATAAGATAGAAAAGCTTACCTCGAAATACTTTCCTAAAGAAGAAGTCAATGTTGCATTTGACTCTAAACCCACTTCTTTCAAACAATTTGAAAAGCTTGAGGCATGGAGAAATGTTATGCAGAGTGAGTATGATGTGTTGGTTAAGAACGAAACTTGGAAATTGGTTGATCCTCCAATCGGCTGTAAACCAATTGGCTACAAGTGGGTCTTTCCCAACAAATACAAAGCAAACAACTTGTCACAAAGGGATTTGCACAAAAATAAGGAATTGACTACAATGAAACCTTTGCACCTACAACATAATGGACTACCATTTGAACCATGTTGGCTCTGGCAACTCACAATGGATGGAAAGTTCATCAAATGGATGTCAAAACTGCATTTCTAAATAGTGACCTCATGGAAATAGTGTACATGACACAGCGCGAAGGTTTTGCGGTAAACAACGAAGAGCACAAAGTGTGCAAACTGGGAAAGTCGTATGGTTTAAAACAAGCCCCACGAGCGTGGTATGACAAACTCGTTAAGCACCTCCTAAACATGAACTTCAAATGTTGAGTTTGAAGATGCAACTCTTTTTATCAAAATAGTTGACAAAACAATTGTATTTGTAGTGGTGAATGTTGATGATCTACTCATCACAGAAAACAATGAAATATACACTGCAAAATTCAAATGAGAGTTGATGAAAGGCTTAAAAATGACGGATCTGGGTTATATTCATTACTATTTGGGTATTGAAGTAATTCAAAAATCGAAGTATGTTTTCATCACTCAACAAAAGTACACTGGTGAAATTCTAAGCAAGTTCGAAGTGACAAATTGCAAGCCTTTTAGTATGCCCATGGAATAAAATTTGAAATTGATATCAAAAGATACCACATATTTAGTAGATGTTACTAAATACAAACAACTCATTGGAAGTTAGTTCTATGTAACCAAAATTAGCCTAGATATTTCTTTCACTGTTGGTGTTCTTTCTCGATGCAACGACCTAGAAAAAGTCATTGGAAAGCAACGAAAAGAGTCCTTTGATATTTCAAAGGAACACAAAATTTTGGGCTCAAATACTTCAAGGCAAGGGACTTCAAACTGGCCGGATACTCAGATTTTGACTACATTGGTGATTTTGAAGATGGAAAATCTACTTTGAGTTTTTTGATGAATCTGGGAATACCAGTTGTCAGCTGGAAGTCAAAGAAACAATCAGTGCCAACAAAAGTAGAATACATGGTAGCTTCAGAGGCAACTAGGGAGATTATGTGGCTTATAAGGGTTCTTTCAAATTTGTAGGAACAACAAATTTTGTCAACACCTCTCATAGTTGGCAACACTTCTGCGATTCAAATGGCAAAGAATATAGTCTTTCATGACTGAACCAAGCATATCAATACCAATTTTCATTTGACTCGGCTCTATGTGAAAGATGGCAGTCTAAAGTTGCATCATTGCCCTACAACGGAGCAACTGTTGTCAACCTGGAGCTGCGCCCTGATTCGAAGACGTGCGCTAAACGGCCAATCCTCTATCCGATTGAAACAATGGGATCTTCTCACGAGGGTGGGTGCCTCAATAGTGAGAAGAACCTCCAAAGAAGGCTGGTTCCTGTATGATGTATCAATGAAGATCCCTACTCTACGCTGCGGACTACCATGGAAAAGGGAGAAGGAAACTTAAAGGGGAAATCCTACCTAAACGGGGTGATACACCAGTAGTTTGATCCACTCAACTTGGAACCTTGAACACTGAACGAACAAGGGAGAACGAAGACCTTAGATTTCAATCAATCACTTATGTATAAGTATTTCATGCAGAGGTTCGATCCAATAACTAAAACCTGAGGGAAAACGATGGAGAGAGGTCCGATACAAGACACTTTGCAGCCACCTAACATCCACTTACAGCTTTAACAAGGATATAAAGAACACTTTAACATGACTTGCACAAGGATAATCTAGCAACTAGGTATGAAACAAAATTTGGGAAGGGAGAGAAATCTACCACTTATGCAAATTGCTGAATAAAATATACACTATGCCGACGCTTGAAATCTGAAAGTAGAGTCCTTCTATTGATCGAAGAGGTTACACAACTCACCAATGGCAGAGTCTGGTCTAACCAAGAGAGATTGGATTCTTTTTTAATCAAGGCTAAAAGCCATTATATAGAAAATTAGAAGAGGCCAAAGATTGACGTAGAAACTTGAAAAGAAAGATTCACTTTGGTTAACTCAAGGCTTTAATTGGCCTTTCAATAAAATATATTTTCCCTTTTGTCCTTGCATGAAGCTTCTTCGTTTGATGAAGCAAACTTATCTTTGTTATGAACTGCCCACTTCTCTTTGCATGGAAATCTATGCAAATGTCAATTTTAGAACTTCTTTGTGAGCTGCATGATGCCGAGTTATAGCGTTTGAAAGCTGAGTTAAACGAAGACATTAACTTCCCTCGCATGGAATGCTCCTAATGAATTTGGCGTTTAATCAATTAGTCAACTCTAAATCTGGAATAGTCAACTCGTCGTTCGAATTTGGAACTTCTGGTGAAGCTAGGTGAGACCTTCGGATGCATGCGCCGATTGGAGACGGACAGGACTTCAGCAGCCAGTCAACTGAAGCTTTGATCATAGTTTGAAAGTAGCCCTTGCTTGCATGCATTCTGTCCAATTTTAGTTTGCCCGTTCGTATCTATTTCTGGCGGGATTCTATATATTCGGATGGTGTTAGTCTAATTATACCCGGTTTATATTTTCTTTCGAAATTCTGGCTTTATCCTTGTTCCAACGGTTACTTCCCGCGGTCAAAATTTGACGGCCTGCGAGACGTCACCCTTAGTTTTCTTATTTCCTTCGGATTTCTCTGCTTGGCAATTTCCTTCGGACCTCCCACGAATTCCATCGGGGCTTTTCGCCTTTGTATTTTTCTGTCGGACTTTCTTCGGGCCTGTCACTTCTGCGAATTCGGAGAAATAGCCCGAGGAAAATAAACCCGAAGAAATTCTACTTCGGACAAAAAGTCCGAAGGAATTCTTCCCTCTTTTGCCTTTGCTTCTTGTTTTTCTTTGTCTTTCTTCGGACAAAAAGTCCGAAAGAATTCGGAGAAATAGCCCGAGGAAAATAAACCCGAAGGGTATGTGTCCTCCGGAAACTCCATCAAATTATCTCGAAGGGCAGGAAAGACCACGGTAAAAAAGCCGAGGGGCACATTTCAGAAAACACAAGTGAAGCCAAGACGCAAAGGAGACCTTCGGACAAAAAGTCCGAAAGAATTTGGAGAAATAGCCCGAGGAAAATAAACCCGAAGAAATTCTACTTCGGACAAAAAGTCCGAAGGAATTCTTCCCTCTTTTGCCTTTGCTTCTTGTTTTTCTTTGTCTTTCTTCGGACTTCTCTTTGTGCAAGCCATTTCCGAATTCCTTCAGACAAAAAGTCCGAAGGATTCTTTTCCTTGCTTTTCCCTCCGAAATGTGCCCTTCCGCCGACCAAGTGTCCTTCGGCACCGACCAAGTGCCCTCCGCAAGGTCTAGTCGATCTCCCTCTGTGCCCTTCGGAGAAATTGGAGGGCACCCAGGGTTTTTGCAAAGGTCTCTGAATTTGGTCTTGTGTGGGCTCGAAGGGTAGGTGCCCTTCGGGAATATTGAAAGTGACCCTTCCGAAGGGTAGGTGCCCTTCGTAATTCTTGAAATGGACTCTTCCGAATTAATCCTTGACTTTTCCTTGCCTTCTGCAGCTTTTCCGAAATTTCTTCGGACTTTGTCATCGGCTCTTTCTGTCTTTTCTGCCCTCCGCAAGGGCTGTTTGCCCTTTAAAAGTGCCTTTCGGAAAAGTTGCAAAGGCCCTTTTGTCGCCCAAGTGTCGGGAGAGTCCGTAGAAATCTTGCAGAGTCTGTAGAAATGACCTGCAGAGTCCGTAGAAATGACCTATTTTGGTCAAAGAAAACCATGTATTCTTCCTTCCTTGGCTAGAGACGAGAACTTTCCAAGTGGCAAGAGAAAATCTGACTTGTGGAAGGTTTGTCAACAGCAACCAATAGAGATCCTGACAAAAGCACTTGGACAAAAAAAAATTGAAAAGTTTAGAGGAATGCTTGGTCTCACTATGACCCCTGCAGATTAAGGGGGGATGTAACATTATTGTAATATATGTTATTAATCCTAGGTGTCATAGGCTTTTGTCTTTTTGTTATAAATGAAGAGTCATCCGTAGGAAGTCGCCTTAGAAGGTGAAATGAACAGTCAAATATTGGCTTTATATATTGTATTGTTCTTCTTTTCAATTTGAACATGAATACAATTTTGGCTTGCACCAAATATTGTTAATGTTACACCATTAATCCCTGGCTTGACAAACTTTTTTTGTTAAGTGAGAGAGCGGGGCTACAATGCCTCCAAAGCATTTTACAAACTTCTTTTGGAAACTACGTAAACCCAAAAATTCTCTTAGCTATGTTACATTTCTAAGTGTAGACCAATCATGATTGGCCTGGATTTTTGTAGGCTCAACTTTCACTCCTGCTTTACTGATAATGCCTTCCATGAACACAAATTCACTTTTTGCAAAATTACATTTCAATTCTTAGGAAAAAAAATATTTTTTCCACAAGAGATCTAAAATTTTCTATAAATGAGGATGAGTTCTTCCACATTTTAACTGTAGATCAAAATATTATCAAAAAATACAAGGACAAAATTCCTCAAATATGGCTGAATTTTTTTGTTTGTCATACCTTGAAAGGTTGTAAGGTCATTTGTGAGACCAAAATGCATGACATTAAATTTTAAGTGGCCATGATGAGTTTTGAAGGCAGTCTTGTACTAGACAGTTTCTCTTACCCGGAGTTAATGATAGCATGATCATAGATCATTTTTTGTGAGTATGGCTGCCCGATGTAATTTATCCAATAAATCATCAATATGTGGAATAGGACATCGATTCTTGATAGCCTTCTTGTTTAATTCCCTGTTATCGATGGACATACGGAATGATCCATCTTTCTTCTTCACCAAGATAACTGGTGATGCAAAGGGACTCTTGCTTTGTGTAACATGTCCAAGTCCAATAACTCTTTTACAACTCTCTCAATTATATTTTTAAAAATCTCAGGATGGCGATAAGGAGGAATAATTCCCGGATTAGCTAGGTTCCATCACAATAATATGATCCGTCCCTCGCTCTGGTGGAAGTACACAAGATACATTCTTGAAGATGTCTTTGAATTCATCAAGCAATTGCTGCACCATCTTAGGCTTTGTTGGTTGTTTTTCTGGTTTGACATGCGGCCTTTCCATGGTGTTGCACTCCATTATAAAACTTAGCTCACCCTTACAAATTTGTTTGGACATTTTTGGGTTGAAATAAGCTTGGTTGCACTTGATTGCAAACCTCTTAAAGTAATCCACTGCTGGCCCTTTTAAAACTTCATGTACATTCACCATAGTGCATGTGAACTACATCTAATGTTTTCATTCAATGAACTCCCACGATCGCATCTGCACCTTCCATGTAGACCAAATCAGAACTGATTTCATAATAGTCTAACCTTAATTTGAGCCCTTTTACCATTCCCTTGCAATCCATCATAGTATTGTTTTTCATGGACACCTTAAATTTTCACAATGTTTCTGTTCAAAGACCCACAGAACTTACGAATTTATTATCTTTAAAATTGTGAGTGCTTCCATTATTAATGAGAGCTATGGGAGTTCTCCCTTTAATCCTACATCTTATTCTTAAGAGTCTGATATTGAGGAATACCTAAGATGGCATTGAGGGACATTGTAGTATTATTCGGCTGTGTAGGCCCTTCTAAATGTACCTTTTGATCTTCCCAATCAACTGAATTTTCTGTGTTAGATTTTGCCTCCCATAGATCCTCATCTAAAATCTTCGTCATCTTGATTTTTCATGGTGTCCTGCACTTATGCCCCTTGACTCAAGGCTCTTTGTATGTTAAAAAAGTCCTTTAGATCTTAAACCATCCATAACCTATGGATCCATTACTCTAACTTTAGGCTGTGTGATAGATAAACTAGCAGAAAATTAAAAATTATACATACCTCTTGAATCATTCTTGACTGGCAAAGCAGGTCTGAAAGTGGAAGATGTGGTGTACTTCTTATTGCTTTTGAATAGGACTTTGTGTGGTGAATAGCTTCCTCTAGAGTACTTGGATTGAAGGCTTTAACATATCCCCAAAATGGATCTTTTGAGCCCACCAATATACATAGAAATTACATGTTGAGGAGAAATCCTCTCTACTAACAAACAAGCATGACAAAATTCTCTAGAATAATAGGCCATTGTACCCTGTTGCTTCATATTTTTGAGAGCCAGCAAATAATCATCTTGGGTGTAGGCATTAAAATTGCCAAGAAGGCAATTGCAAATCCTTCCTAGGTGTTTATGTTTTGGCAACCACTCTCCTCATCCTACTCCATCTCGTGTTCAACCATCTGCCACCCATCAAATGCTGGTCCCTCTAAGTTTAGTGTGGCAAACTGAATTTTTTGATCATCCTCCATGTCCATAGGGTTTAGCCTAAAGATGTAGTCCAACTTTCCAGTCTAGGCCTGGGCCTGATAGTAGTGTCCAACCCATCAAACCTGGAGATGGGTATCCTCTCCATTACTCTGACTCATGCAAATACCCACTTGGAGGTTCCAATTAGGTTCTACTCTCCTATTTTTGGAAAAAGTTCTTGAAATCATCATCTCTCAGTGCTTCTCTTCTTTGGTTAGGAGGTCCATGATAGGCATCTTCTTCATCATCATGTTGGTTTCTCCATTCTCTAGTTATTGATAGGACCAAGGCGCCCAGGGTAATGTTCATGTTCATAATACCTCTTATTTATTTGGGCCATGGACTCCATTAACCTCTCCATCAGAGTTCTGATAACTTCCTCCACAGATAATGTTAGTCTGATTTTCAGTTTTCCCATTCATTAGCAGCAGAGAATGAAGACATTGGAAATGTCCCACCATCAGGGCAGCAGAGTGCTTTCGTACCACTGAAGCACCCCATATTACTTCTGCCTTAATGCATTATTGAGGTAAATCCTTGGAGATCCATCTAATGTAGGTGATGATGTGGAAGAAACCAGTATCAAACAAAATATTGTTGTTATTGCTTCCACTCGTATTCCTAAAAAAGTGGATCTAATACTAATAACTCCTTATTGTAAACAAAGATTTGTTGCTTTTATCAACACTAAAAAGTTTCCTACTCCGCACCGAGGAAAGGAATTTCCTTTGCTTTTAAGTAGCAAAGGGCTTTACTTTAAAAAAGAGTGGAACTGTCAGGGCCTTTCACACCCTTGAGGGAGGAGGACAAGGAGCGAGCATAGCAAACCCCTCTCCCGATAAGAGGAGCGCCTTTAGGCGCTCTACCGAAAAAGCAGACGGGGCTTGTCCTCTTGGACAAGTGCCTAAAGGACACTCCAAGCCAGCCAGATCCAAGAGTTGATTATTGTGGTACCAGCTAGAGGCTAGATCTGAGATCAGCATTAGAAAGAGATCATCCAAGTGAGATGTTTCCTTCACAAGAACCCCTAAAGGCTAAAACCAACATTCCGCGTGATAAGCCCCGATGGCATGAAGGAAATTCCTGAAGGCCCTAAAGGCCCTTTGTGAGAGGAGTGCCTCCTCATCTTCCCCTACCATAGAGGTGGTAAAGCACTCCACCAAAGAAAAAATCTGGAACTGCTGAAACTCAAATCTGAATTGACCATAGAAACTTTTTGCTGCTCTGAATTCTGAAAATCCGAAAATCTAAACTTGATGTTAAAAATCCTGAAAATTATTGAAACTTCAGAACAAAGAAAACCACTTAAAACAATAGCTACCAAATCACTTTCCTAAGACAATATGGGTGCCAATTCAGGGTTCCAAGAGCAGTATAAGCACTGCACTTGGCAAGGAGAAGGATGCTAGGAGTTACTGGTTCAACTACAACATGTAAATTCATTCCATAAGATGATCATTGGATTATATGGAAGGGTATTTATAGACCATAGGTCGCATAGGCTAGAAGAGAGAGAGGAGATGGCATAAGAGGCATTTAAGGCTACCATGCTGAGTTAACTCCCAAATCATCTCTAACTAATTCCTAACTGCACACTAACAGTTCAATTATTCTTTAACTGACTCTCACCAACTTTGCCTAATTGACTCTAACGCTTGCATGCATGACCCTACCATCCTAATTTAACTGAGTTCAACTCAGTGTTTGGCTTGTCAATTCATTTATTACAGCATGTTAACGAACTGGATTATACTAGCACTACATGGATGACTGATATTTGCTGCTGGACTGGTCTGATTTGGCGTTGCAACAAACCCATCCTGAGGACAAGTACTAGAGTAACCTTGGTTATTGGCAATGCCCCATGGCAGACCCATGCTAGATTCTAGAATTTGACAACCTCACACATCATAGGCATCCAAGGTTCATGTGCTTTGTAGGGCAAGCGTGTTACATTGCAATGTGCTTGGTAGTGCGAATATGTTAAATTGTAATATGCTTGGTAGGGAGTATGTTTAGAATCCATGGTTCCATAATCCTAAACGAAATTTGGCAAGTATGGCAGTCTGTTGCTGGCTTAGTTACCATGTTTGGCCGCACTCAAACAAAGTTTGGACTGGTCCGAACTTTTTGGCTGTATCGAACTTGTTCGGTTCAGTTCAGTTCAGGACCTGCAATATTTTTTTTATACCAAAAATATAAAATTTAATAGAAACTTTAAACAATTCAGAATAAAAACCCTAATGTGAAATGGCAGATAGAGAGGATGAAAATGAAGGGCAAATACCCTATAGCGCTGAAAATGATACATCTTTTAGTCGGGGAAGCACTTAGCTGTTCACATGAAGTTTTGATAGTTGGATCAAAGCAGTGAACAAAGGTTTGAAAAATAAAAATAGCTATCGTCCATCCTCAGCCTCAGTGGTTTTACAGCAAATGCTTAATGCTAGAACAATAACTCCATTAATTTAACTCCAAAGAAGCTTACATTATATGCATTATGCTTTAGTCATTTCATCCTTTTACAAACAAGCTTAAATAAACTTTTCTACACCAAACTCAACCACCCAACCTAATTACCTAACTTACATATGGGAATACCCGTGAACAACCTATTAACCTTTAAACATTGACTAACATGTTAATTCTAACAAAGAAAGGGCTGTCTCAGAAATGAGAAGCGTGCCCTGAACATTTATTACATTAAATACAAACAACACTTGGATCACTAGACCCAACAAACCCCCCTTGATCCAAAAAGGCAATGAAGATGATCCGGAGCAATATGACTCTGAAGCTATCCCATAACACCTTCCACACTCTGCCAATTGACCCCTTGTATATCTAGCACCGATCAACCTGTCTCACCACATCTATTGCAACTACAGCTTGGCCTTCTTGTGCCTTATGACACTCCCTGATAGATGAGCATCATTCTAGCATACCCATTCCTCTGATCATTTGTACTTGTATTGTTGTATGAGCATCGCCCTAAGAATACTCAACCACATTTACCCCTGTCTCAATGATAATTTGATACCTTATGTATAACACATCTTGCCTAACCCTCAACAACTCTGACCACTTTGCAAACATTAATGCTTACAACTCCTGTTAATGTACAATCACCTGAAGACTAATCAAAACCAAAATGGTTCCTTCCCCCTATCAGACTGAAGGTGAGAAGTCTATGTAGGATAACAACCACAAGATAATTGGTCCACTCCTTATCAATGATATCAATTAAAGATATATTGTCATCTATCAAAATTTTCGAACAAAACCAAAATCAAAATTTACACTAAACCACCATTCTTATCGTTGAGCTAGTAGCTAACTCAAGATGGGTCTCTGCAAGGCTCTATCAACTAGGGCAATAGTGAGGGACCAATAGACCACAGGATGCAACATATTTGTCTTGGACAGTACCAGCAACACATGAAAGTGTAGTGTTACATTCATGGTGCTCACAAAGAAACTACCCATTATCAAACTGAAAGCAATACCAAGGTGTCGGGTACTATCGAAATTGCATCCTTTATACATTAGAACACCTTATTTCTCCATTTTTAATACATTTTTCCAAAAAACTCAAAAAATGAGACTCAAAACCACAAAAAATAACTTTTTCAATGGACTTGGAATAGGCAAAAATCGTTAAATCAAGTGATCACACACCTATCTTCATGCAAAAAAATGACGAAAAATTACATAGTCATAGGAACTGCACTAAAAATGACAGGATTTTAAAAACTGACTTTGCATCTAATGAGATTGGACCTGTTGACCTCTTATATACTCAATGCCTTAGAAATCACCTTTTCACCAACTCTTCAAGGCAACCACTTGATAACTATGGTCTAAAACTTGCACATATTTTTACATGTACATGCTAGTTGTTGGAAATTTGCACTACGTGCAAAACAAAGAGAGGCAGATTCAAACTTGAGACCTCTATGATTTGAGATTCTTTACAAAGATTATCTCTCCAACTCCCCTATACATTCCTTTGCAACATTTATCCAGACCATTTTAAATATGTTGAGTAATACATAAACCATAACAACAAAAAAAAAAAATTACTTTCTTTTACCCACAACTTTATGCCACGCCCACCATTCATGCAAAGAAATCAAACTTATTTAAACAACTTTTAGGCAGCACTAAAATATTAATATTTATATTGTTGGGACCCATGCTTTCCACTATCAATTTTCTTTTTTCTTTTTTTTAACACAACAAAAATTATCCACTTACCATAAGCACCATAACAAATACTTCCATTTCCAAATTCAGTATAGCACCACAAGATAACTCAGCAAATTACCAAACAACCACACTTCATCAAAATACATCAGCAAATCACTTTGTCCTTATTCCATGTCTGTACACCCATGCCGAACAAATGGAGCTACACCGTACGTAAATTCATGCACAGCATTCACAGTTCACGCCACATGCTTTTCTTTTTTTTTGTATGGATTTTCAATGTAAAATTATATTTTAGCACCTTCGAATGGATCATATAATCATCAGCAAAATTCATGCCGTCTTCTTCTTGTGCCAAATCCATATGGATATCTACGGCCTTCTGTATTAGCATTTAATGAAGTTTTAAATTTGAGGCAATCAATAAACTATCTATATAAGAGTATAAAAAACCTCGTATATAATGGAAATAGTGAATAAATAGAATATTATTTACAACAATAATTTTAAAAAAACTTATTAGGCAATTGATCTCTGCCATAAAATTTCATTTAATCTTCATCATTTCTTCATGGTTTCAACCTTCATTTAATCTCCTAAACAAACTTCTTCACGGCCCATTTTCAATGGGGCTCTGATGCCACTTATAGAAAAAGACCCCATTATTTTAATGTCAAAGAAGCTTACATTATATGTATTATGCTTGGTTATTTCATCCTTTTACATACAAGATTAAATAAGCTTTCTATACCAAACTCAACCACCCAGCCCAATTACCTAACTTGCATATGGGAATACCCATGAACAACCTATTAACCTTTTAACATTGACTAACATATTAATTTTAGAAAATAAGGGGTGTCTCATAAATGAGAAGCATGCTCTAAACACATTTTAAATTAAATGCAAACAACACTTGGGTCACTAGACCCAACACTTAAATTTAAATCCTCGTGTTGTTGTAGCTTGCTTGCATTATTTTATTTCCTGCATAGAAAGGGAAAGCCCCCTTGTATGGCTCCTTTATCTGTAATCAATATCTCCATCTCGTACCTCCATCGTGTAGAAGTGTTGTCGGCTGAGATGCATTTTTTTTAGGACGATAATAAACATAGGATACAATTATAACATGGGATCTTAAATTATATTAAACTTGCAAGTTATAAACTATTAATATCTAAATTATTATACTCTAATTTATAATAAATTATTATTAATAAATAATCTAAGTTATAATAATTAATAATCAAAGTCATAAATCTGAGGGCTATAGTTTAGGAAATGAAAAAGTATACTGCCACCGGCTGGTCACTGTTTTGAGTCACACGATGTGACTCCCCAATGAATTTGACATCCAAAGCACAAGCAACAGCTCGCCCAGGGAATGGGCCTCTGGCTGTGTCCCATGCGTGAGGGCCCACCAACACTCAATTAAATTAAAAAAAAAAACAAAAACAAATCTAAGTTATATACTACTAATATAATATGCAATACTACTGTGTAAGGTATTTTTATTTACGGAAGTTATAAAATTATAATTTATAATTTTATTAATGGATTATTTGGAAATGTGAGATTTTTTAATAGTTTCATGTAAGGTAAGGTTATACATCTTATTAAACAATATAAAGGTTAATGTAAAGGTAGTTTTTAAGGACACCATCAAACAAAACACCATTTGGTGTATGATACCACAAGGGGATTTTTTTTTTTCTTTTTACCTTGTATATTGTTCAACAAGGCCCCTTTGGTTTTGAACATGTGACCTACTCTATGGAGTATGTGTGCCTTTGTTAGGACTTGTTCCAAAGTCTTAACGTTGGGTTAGATTTTTGGTAGGTAATAAATAATGATTGTAAATGGGGCATGCATCTCTTAGTAAGACACCCCCATAAAATAAACTTAGTTTAATTATTAGGTAGTTTTAATGTTTTATATTTATTAATTAGAATTATCTTACGGGTTGTTTTTCTGTATTTAGTTGGTTAGAGGATTAGTTGTTTTTACCGGTCATTGGTAAAAACTATATAAATCTATGTTTGCATTGTAAAAGGGTTAACGGAGTAAAGGCACCCTTATGTACTTGTTTTTTCGAAATTAATAAAATACTTGTGCACTCGCATTAAGCGGGGACAAGGTTCAACTTATTTTGGTTCAGGGGTTATCAGTGGTATCAGAGCGTGGTTATTTTGGGAGCTTGGTGAATTCGAAGGAGCAAGGTGAAAAATCAATTCACGTGATATCATTTGGCATGAAATAATGTATGCCATATAGTATTGGTTTAAATATTTTGAAAAATTATTAAATTATTTTAATTTTTCAAATATTATTTATATTTAAACCTATATATTTTTTATATACCACAGTGTGGTCTTTTTTGATCATTCATACTCCATTGTCTTGTGTTCAAACCTCCTCATCTGGCATAAAAATGAATTTTTAGCATTTTAATGTTATTAAATTCATTGTTTTTTGGCCAAAATCAGATTTGTACGGCCTATTTATATGAAAAAAATCTCTGTAATATTTATTCATGGCTGTCATTATTGATTCATCTCATTCTCAGGCCTCTTAATAGCTAAAACACCTGCCAATCTTGATCAAATGATATTAAACCCTTGTTTTTTGCATTCAAATTGTAAATATGAGAATTTTTTGAACTTGTACGGCCTTCCAACGTCTAGGCTTTATTTTGATCTCATTCCCTGCAAATACACCTCAAAAAATTTGCAAAAACTCAGTGAAAATCCTTTTTACCCACCTGTACGGATTTGTACGGACTATGAGAGAGAAAACAGGTGAAAGAAAATTCCCAGGAGTTGCCATGGCGTCCCAGGCAAACTTGGCGCTGCAATAAAATTCAGAAATTTATTTTTGTTGTTTCTAATTTTTTTGATATCAAAAATTTGTCTTAGTGGGTCCCACGGGAGGAAGCTTGCTTGAGAACGCTGTAAAAAGGGAAAAATTTGAATTTATTTACTCATGTAATTTTTTTTTCCCCCTCATACACAAAATTTGGTATAAGTAAAAATTTCTGAGTATAATGTTTTGCAAATGCTCTTAGAGCAATTAGTTAAGCTTATTTTGTTAGAAGCTTGCAAAGGAGGAGGTCAATGGTTCAAATCCCTTCTTTTTAGAGAAAGTTTTTTTTTGCTTTGGAATATGCTTTTTTGAAAAAAGAATGTTCTTTTTTTAAATCTGAATATTGTAAAACACATACTTATTGTATTGTGTTATTTAATTTTTTGAAAAAGGGGAAATTCAATCATATTTCTTTTGCATTGTTGTGGTGAAATAAGGTTGTAATATGGCGAAATAAGGGTGTAATCATTGATTTTTTGGTGAAGTTAAGTTCAAAACCCATAAAAAATACTTATTTTTCTTTTCCGCTCTACGCGGAGGTTAAGTGCAAAACCCCGTAGAAGCAGTGTCTTGTGCAGTGAGTGTGATATTTGTTTCATTTCTTTTGCATTTTGTTGCACTTTTCTCTACTGCACTTGCTTTTATTTCAAAATGCTGAAAATTCAGAATTTGCTTTCAGATGGTGATAGATTAACAATTTTCAATTATTCAAATTGGAAACGATTGATGGAGGCTTCACTA
Organism: Torreya grandis; assembly: GCA_037957365.1. NCBI lineage: Eukaryota > Viridiplantae > Streptophyta > Pinopsida > Cupressales > Taxaceae > Torreya > Torreya grandis. The sequence goes on from JARHVA010002336.1 coordinate 751,662, forward strand.
GTGTTTAATGAGTTATGGGATATTGTTAAAAATGAAAATCCCACATTGCCAACAGAGCAGGCTAAATTAGATATATTCAATTTGCGTGATTCTAAGGCCTTAGCTCTCATTAAATGTTGTTGTACTCGTGATACTTATGTTCATATTGAAAATTTTCCTCATAGTTACACTGCATGGAAAACATTGTCAGATTTGTATGATAAGAAACCTAAGCATAAGAAGATAGATATTCATATGCAGTTGTTTACTTTGTCATTGGATGAAGATGGGGATATGGGAAAATATATGTCTAAGTTGAAAAATATCACTACTGAGTACATTAAGGTTGGTTTTGGAAAACTAGATGATGACTTCATAGTTACTGCTGCTTTGAAAGGACTACCAAGATCTTATAGGAATTTTGTTGAAATGTTGCATGTCTCTGACAAGATCACATGCATCACCTTTGATAAGTTGGCTGAGTTGCTCATCCAACATGACCTCTCTCTACCCAAGAAATCCAAGAAAACTGAAGAAGCCCATGTTTTGGAGTCAAAGTCTAGTTCATCTTCATCTGGGCATCAAAACAATCAAGAAAACAGTTATAGAGGGGGTCGAGGTTACAGAGGAGGCAGATATCAAAACAGAGGTAGGGGTCATTCAAATAATCAACAATCTAATCAATCACATTCACATGAAACAAGTGATTGAGGACATGGTCACAACTCATATAGGGGTAGAGGTCGAGGTAGATTAGACATTCAGTGTCATAGATGTGGAAAATTTGGTCACATTGTCTCACAATGTAGGATTTTTTTTGATAAAATTCAGAGGCCACAAAAAGCGACTAAGACTAACTCTGCTCAGTATGCCGATCATGACTATGATGAATCTAGTAATGTTGCCCATGAATCTGCATTCACTACTTTGGGGCACATTGATTATATTGAATATGAGGCTAGAGATGAGCTCACAGATGTATGGGTTTTAGACACAGGAGCAACCAAACACATGACATTTAGGAGAGATTTTTTTTGGTCTTATAAGGAAGCTTCTCTCTCTCCAGTTGCCTTAGCAGATAAGTCTATGCATACACCACTGGGACTTGGATCTATTTAGATTCTTCTTCCTAATGGGTCTATAAAATACTTGGAGGATGTTTGGTATGTTCCCACATTGAAGAAACACTTACTTTCTTTGGTAACTATTCGAAAGAAAGGTTATCAAATTGTGCTTGAAAATGGGCTCATTTACATCAATTCAGTGAAGGATAATTATAAAACAATGTATACAAGATATGAAGATGGAAACTTGGTTAGATTGCATTGTAAGGTGCTTCCTCCCAATATAGAACTTGCAGCAGTTGTTGACACAGGTACAGGTACTATGTCTACACAGTGATTATGGCATCTCCGCTATGGACATTTGAATATCCACTTTTTAGTGGATTTGCAGAGATATGGTATGGTGAATGGGTTGCCCAATTTTCACAAAGATAGTATTCTTTGTGAGTCATGTGTTTTGGGCAAACAAAATGGGAAAAAATTTCTTAAACAGTCATCTTGGAGAGCTAACAGATGTTTACAGTTAGTTCATAGTGATGTATGTGACATGAAAAAGTTATCCATTGGTGGGTGTAGATACTTTGTCTTGTTTATTGATGACTTTTCTAGGATGACTTGGGTATTCTTTATGAAAAACAAATCTGAAGTTTTCACTAAGTTTGTTGATTGGTTACACTTAGTCGAAAAAGAAACAGGTTCACATTTGGCCACTCTTCGTTCAGATAATGGAGGTGAGTATACCTCTAATGAATTTTTAGATTATTGTCGAGAACATGGTATTCATCGACAATATAGTAATGCTTATACTCCACAACAAAATGGAGTATCTGAACGAATGAATAGAACTTTAGAGGGCACAACACGTGCCATGTTGCACTATAAACGGCTTGATGATAAGTTTTGGGCCGAAGCTATTGGTACTGCAGTGTATTTGAGAAACAGGTCCCCCACAGTTGCACTTTTGGGACAAACTCCATATGATGCATGGTATGGATTTAAACCAAAAGTTAAACACTTGAAAGTGTTTGGATGTGTTTGTTTTGCTTTGGTTCCTATTAAACATAGAACTAAGTTGGAACCACGAAGTCGAAAATGCATCTTTCTTGGTTATTCTGAAGATAAAAAGGGGTTTTGTTTGCTTGCACAGGATTTAGGCAAATTCATAGTGAGTCGAGATGTAATATTTGATGAGTTTGGGACTATGAACACTGCAGAGATTGATTCTCAACTTGATAGATTAGAGAGGAAAAATACAAAAAGAGATAAGGGTTTGAATAATGGGGATAACTCTTCGAAGTTATGGTATGTGACTCAAATTCCTTCACTTTCCTCTCCTTCATCTACAAGTTCACAGGTTGATGACTTAGAAATTGTTGAAAATTCTCTAAGTCCCCCTTCGAATGATGCACATGTTGAGAATTCTGGAGTCCCTGATTTGAATAATTTGTCTAAATATCCAAAATGGGCTCAAAGTACTTTTTCTGACTTGACAGCAAATGAAGTTGGTTTAACAGGGCCCAGGAATTCTCGAAAATAGGTAAACTATGCTATGGTTGTTACTACTTCTTCCACTGAGCCATCCACTTTTGAGGAGGCATCTACTGAACATGTTTGGCAACAGGCAATGAAATGTGAGTATGATTCCATCATGGGTTTTAGTTGATCCTCCACATGTTAAACCTATCGGATGTAAATGGGTTATAGGACTAAGTATAAATTAGATGGCTCCATTGATAAACATAAGGCACAACTTGTTGCAAAAGGATATGCGCAACAAGAAGGTATTGACTATGAGGAAACATTTGCACCAACTACCAAATGACACACTATTCGTATGGTACTTGCCTTAGCAGCACAAAATAGTTGGAAAGTACATCAATTGGATGTTAAAAGTGCTTTTTTAAATGGTGATTTACAAGAAGAAGTCTATATGAAACAACCTCAAGGTTTTGAACAGGTGGGTGCTGAACACAAAGTATGTAAATTGATAAAAGCTTTGTATGGACTCAAACAGGGACCCAGGGCTTGGTATGAGAAAATGGATTCATACTTGAAATCCATTGGTTTTCATCGCAGTGAATCTGATGATACTCTCTATTTTCAAGTGTAGGGTAAGAAAATGGTGATACTTGTTCTCTATGTCGATGACTTGTTTCTCACAGGTAATGATGAAAACCATAACAAGTCTGTGAAGAAGGAATTTAAAGATGGGTTTGAGATGGCAGATCTTGGACTTCTTCACTACTATCTAGGCATAGAGGTAACTCAGAAAGAGCATAGTATTTTCATTTCACAAACTAAGTATATTTCTGAGTTATTAGAGAGGTTTGGCATGAGTGATTGCAAACCTGCCCTCACTCCCATGGAAAGTAACTTGAAATTGTCTAAGGATGATAGCAGTGCCTTTTTTGATGGCACCACATATAAACAATTGGTGGGAGGTTTGATATACTTGATGACTACCAGGCCCGATATTTCATTTTCAGTTGAAATTTTATCTAGGTTTATGCATGAGCCTAGAGAAATTCATTGGCATGCAGCAAAACGAGTACTTCGTTATCTTCAGAAAACGAAAACATATGGCTTTGAATACTGCTGCAACAAGAACTTCAAACTTGTTGGATATTGTGATGCAGATTTTGGCGGATGTGTGGATGACAGAGTGTCAACCACAAGATACACTATGCATATGGGTTCAACTGCCATTGCTTGGTGTTGTAAGAAGTAGGATACAATGGCAAATTCATTAGTAGAATCAGAGTATATTGCAGCATGGGATGTTTCTAGAGAAATTGTTTACTTTCGTCGTATTCTTGAAGATCTTCAGGTTTTTCAGTTTGCTCCTACACAGTTATACATTGATAATCAGAGTGCAATCAAGATGTCCAAGAATCTAGTGTTTCATGCCAAAACAAAACATATGGATGTCAAATACCATTATCTGTGAATGCTGGTGGCAAAGAAAACTCTTGATCCAATATATTGCCCAACTGCCGATCAGACAGCTGATATCTTCACAAAACCCCTTGATAGAATCAAATTTGAAAAATTCAGAAAAATGCTTGGTATGTGTCCAAAGACCTGACTTTGGATCATAGGGGGGTTTGTTAGGACTTGTTCCAAAGTCTTAACGTTAGGTTAGATTTTTGGTAGGTAATAAATAATTATTGTAAATGGGGCATGCATCTTTTAGTAAAGACACCCCCATAAAATAAACTTAGTTTAATTATTAGGTAGTTTTAATGTTTTATATTTATTAATTAGAATTACCTTACGGGTTGTTTTTCCGTATTTAGTTGGTTATAGGATTAGTTGTTTTTACCGGTCATTGGTAAAAACTATATAAATCCATGTTTGCATTGTAAAAGGGTTAACGGAGTAAAGGCACCCTTATGTACTTGTTTTTTTGAAATTAATAAAATACTTGTGCACTCGCACTAAGCGGGGACAAGGTTCAACCTATTTTGGTTCAGGAGTTATCAGCCTTCACCATCAAGCCCACTCAGGATGTCCCATACACCAGATTGGTATCTCACTTAGATGTGACGTTAAAAATTACCTTTACGTTTACTTATATATACATATGCATCCTATAAAGAATGATATTTCATACAATGTAAAATATTTAAAAACATGACTACAGTGCACACATAATTCTTGTATATATGAAAATGTTGTTCTAGTTATTTCTTTTATCTTTATTAGATTTTTTGGAAAATATATGTAATTTTATATATTTTCAAATTTTCAAACCAAACCAAATCGAACTTTTACTGAAATTCCAAATCTTCAAATGAATCGAACTTTTCAAACATTCTAACTATGGTTATTGGTCAAGTTCTCTAGTAGTATGAAGATTCACATGATGCTTGGGACCTGGGGGCAAGAGCTATTCTGACATTTCCCTCGTCTAGAGGGTAGCTAGGTCAATTCCCTTTCCTCTCACTTCAAAAGCAAATAGATCAACTTTCTTCCTTGGCAGGAATGCACCTAGCATGAAAGGGGAATCTTTTAGAGGAAGATTTTAGGAATACAAAGAAAAATAATTAGAAAATTCACTTACCTATGTTTGTGGAAGGTTTTTCCTCAGACTTGCCTTTTCATTTATTGCATCTGGAGGTTTGAGGACTTGTTTAGAGAGATTGGAGATAGATTGCCAATGGTTTAGACAAAACCCTATTCCCCATCAACTGAATAACGAATGGGAGACTCAAGATTTTGAAGAAAAATTGTTCTTCAGATGCCAAAACATGAGGAAGCCTAGAACTGCCTCTAAGAACAAAGAATCAGGGTGGGTGCTTCTCCAACAGAGTTTACCATTCAAGGCAAGATTGTCTAAGCAGTGCTCCTTGTGTTTTGTAGGAATGGCAAGAAACAGTTTTATATAGCTTTTGGCAATACAAAAGAGCTAGATCCATATGGCAGTGGCTCCAATAGGAATAAGGTGAGCTTTTTATGTGCCCCTTGCATGCTTTCTAGGAGATATCCAGATGATCAAAGATTATGGGAAACATTATGGACACTTGTTCATTTTATTACTATTTCTTTTTTGCAGAAAAGGCGGTGTAGGTCAACCTTCCAAGGATATTGATCTCATTTGCAGTTGAGAGCCTTCAATACTTTAAAAAAAGATTTGGCTGATAAAGTTATGTCTAGATTGGTTGTAATTAGAAAAGGTGCTGATTCTTGACTGTAGGAGCAAATGCAGGGATGATCTCTTCACCAACTTATGTGACCAGAAGATCTTTCAATCACCATATTTCTATGTCAAAAGGGAGACTCGAGATTGTGAAGAAAAATTGTTCTTCAGGTGCCAAAACATGTGGAAGCCTAGAAGTGCCTCTAAGAAGAAAGAATCAGAGTGGATGCTTTGCTAACAGAGTTTAGCATTCAAGGCAAGATTGCCTAAGCAGTGCTCCTTGTGTTTTGTAGCAACGGCAAGAAACAGTGTTATATATCTTTTGGCAATGCAAAAGAGCTAGATCCATATGGCAGTGGATCCAAGGGGAATATGGCAAGCTTTTTATGGGCACCTTGCTTCCTTTCTAGGAGATATCCAGATGATCCAAGATTATGGGAAACATTATACACATTTGTTCATTTTATACAAGGACTCTTTTAACATTCAACAGGGCCCTGGAAAGAATTTAGTTAATGTCCTTCCCTTGACTATCTCTGACCATCACCCCATTGCAATCATTGTCTCCTTTAAGTCTGAGGGTGATAGTAATAACGAAGTGTGGAAATGTGTATATAAACTCAATGTTCCTCACCTGCAAGATAGGGAGTGCAGAGGGGATATTCAAACATCATGGAACATAGCTAAAATGATGAATCACTCTTCTTCCATTATTGATGTTTGGAACAGGTTGTATGGATTTGAGTAAAAAGTTTGTGAGATCTGATGGTCAAATCAAGGCTAAAAAGAGGAGGAAATTTTTTAGAGACTTCGAGGAACAATTGGTTCTAGTTGAAAACGCTCTCCAAGATGACCCATCCAATGAGGAGCTTCTGAGTATCTCAGTATCCCTTAAGCACAATATCAGAATGGCAAAACAGTTTATTGCTAAAGGGGCTCAAATTAGATCTAGAGTTAACTGGCTTAAGCTGGGGAATAAGGGTTCTAAGTTATTTTTCAGTTTGCTCAAAGCTAAGCACTATAGGCAAAAGATTCAGGCACTTGACATTGGGGGTGTGTCTACTGAAAATATTAATGAAATTAAGGACGTGTTCTTTGCATTTTATTCTCAGTTCTCATCGGATGGCTCTAATCAACTTGTGGAGATGAATGGAAAGATCTATTCCAAGAGCATTACCAAAAAAATCTCTTTAGAACAAGCTGCCTTCCTCGATAGTGACTTCTCCATTGATGAAGTCCTGAGTGCAATTGACTCCCTTAAGAATGATAAGGCTGTTGGCTTGGATAGATTCCCAATGAAATTCTATAAGTATAATAAAGATTGGATTGCCAAGGACTCCTTGAATGTATATAGGGAGGCCCTTGAAGCTGGATCCCTTGGTCTGGACATAAACAAAGGCGTGGTTAAGATTTTAACTAAAGATGGAGATAACTCTCAGGTCAACAATTGGAGATTGATAACCCTTCCTAATGTATCTTACAAAATCCTAGCTAAGATGCTTGCTAGGAGAGTCATTTCTTTGCTCCCCCATATTATTTCGAACACTCAAACATGGTTTGTGGAAGGCAGATATATATTTGACAACCTTCTGTCTAGCTGGGAAGGCATGCAATGGGCCCAGGACTCTAATCAGAATGTGGGAATGATCCTTCTAGACTTTGAAAAGGCTTATGACAGAATCGAGTGGCCATTCATTGACACTATTCTCCATGCTTTTGGGTTTCAAGATAAGTTTTATTGCAGGATGGTCAATGTTTTGTTCAAATATGCGTTTGTAGTGATTGAAGTTAGCGACACCCTTACGTAGCCTATTAGGTTGGAGCGCTCTATTAGGCAAGGGTACCCTTTGGCCCCTTCCCTGTTTGTGATTGTTGCTGATGCTCTTCATTATCTTCTAAGGGATGCCTCCTTAGGCCCCCTTGTTAGAGGTCTGCATTTGCCTAATGGGCAGAAGCTATTGGATGTATTGTTTGCGGATGACACCACTCTCTTTCTAGTGTTGGACAAAGAAAACTTTCAACAGGTTTTGTCCAGACTTGATGTGTATTGTTGGGTTTTAGGCTTCCGAGTTGCTTACCACAAATCTCATATTATTAGATGGCATGAAATCCCCCCTGATTGGCTTCTTGACTTTGACTGGATTTGGAAAGGCCCCAAGCACTTGGTTAGATATTTAGGTATCCCCTTCTCTCTTTCTCCATCTTTTAAAGAAATGTGGGACTGGATTTACGTGAAAATAAATAAAAATCTTGGGAAATGGAATGGACACTTGCTATCCCTGCTTGGCAGATTACAAGTTTGTCAGAAAGTACTCTACTCGTACAGTATTTACAACTCTTCTTGTTGGCTGTTCAACAAGGTGCACTTCAATAAGCTTCATAAGATTATCAGGGACTTTTTGTGCTCTGATGGCAAAGGGAACAGAAAACGTCATGCTATTGCGTGGGACATTTGCTGCAAGCCTAAGGTAATTGGTGGGTTGGGCCTAAAGGATTTAAGAATTCAAGGTATCACTTCCGCTGTTAAATGGATCATCAAAGCCCTCAAGGGTGATGAATCCTGGAAAGTTTTGGTTCGTAACAATATTTGCAGAGGTTTTCCCAAAGGTAAGCAGTTTGCACATTTCTGATGTTTTGGTGGGTTCTTTTTCTGTTAAGATGGCTGGGTCTTTTATCTTCCAATCAATTTGGAAAGCTTGGGAAAGTGTTAAGCACCTTGTAGTGGTGAAATCCATTTTCAGTGGTGTGGGTTGAGGTGCCAAGGATATAGATCTTTGTGGTGGAATGTGAAAGCTAATAATTGCTCGCTGGCCTTGATTGGGGGTGTTCTGCTCTGTTACGACATGCTAGGGGCTTAAAAACTTTCACTGATTTTTTTTTCACAGGGAAGGTGGGCCTCCTAGGGAGTGATTAGGCAAAGTTTTCAAATTTCTTCTACCCAAATAAGAACCCTTCTTGCTAAAGCCCTGCAGAACAACTATCCTATTTCCATTTTTTGGAGGGGGAGGAGGATTTTTGGGAAAGTATCAAAGTGGCTAAATGGTCCTCCCCCTCAGGAATTTTCTACTAAAATGTTGTACCACAGGCTCTCTTTCACAAAAAGCATTTTTCTCAGAATTAGTAATAAACGGAATGTCTATGACCCCTTGTTTGTTTGGAAGTATAGGTTTAGTGTTATTTGGTCTACTTGTTTGGAGCCTAAGAAGTCTTGTTTTAGGTGGCTATTGTTTCATGCTAAGCTCGTAGTGGGTGATGTGTTATCTAGGTTTGGTCTTCGCAGTCAATTTTGTACTTTGTGTGGTGAGATTGAAAATGTTGAGCACCTATTTTTTTCTTGTCCGTTTGTTGTCCGTCTTTGGAAGTATTGTTTGAATGCTTGGTCTATTGTCTTTTCTTGTGATTTCAAATGGAAAAATGTGGCTTTTGGTTAGGTGACTCCCAAAATGAAGACCCATATTTTTTTCCAAAAACTATGGTTGGTATTTTCAACCGAGATTTTGTGGTTTCTTTGAAAGCAAAGGAATTTTGATGTTTTTCAATTCAAGGGCAGGGTACTTGCTAACTTCTCGATAGTATTTATCGTGAGACTTGTTGCTGTGCAGGTTTATCTTCAGTTGAAGGTTCCTCAAGTAGAATTGGAGAAGTTTATGAGGTCTGAGATGATGAAGATACTTTCTGACTTTCTTTTGGATACTAGCGGTTTTCCTAGAATGGGCCCTCCACCAAACTAGGGTACCATGCATGGGGATGCAGCAAATGTTAGAATTTCTAAATATGAGTGGGAGATTATGAGGGAGGCTTAATTTGAACAGGGCTCATAACCTGATCCTAGGTTAATGGGGTATCTTTTTCTGAAAATGAGCGTGAAAGGAATGATGAGCTCCTCACTGTGCTGAAATCCTCTCTTCATCACTTCCAAAATGAGAAGTCGGCAAACTAGAATCAAGAAAATGATCTTTCATGGGTTGATAGTATACAGTCCTCTAAGCCTAGTGGTGATGTTCCTGTGGAGGGGTATGGGGGCTGGTTGCAAAGTGGTGTTGAAAACTTAATTGAAACTAATGTTAATAATCTCATGGTTGTGATCCAAAGTTTTATGGGAAATGGCAGCAAGATTGATTGTGTTGGACTGTGAAATCAAATTTAGGATTCAAACCTTGGTAATCTGATTGAGCATTTTGTTGGTGAGTAGAAGGGACCTGTGGGTATTGGTAAGGGACCTAAATGTTTTGCTATGGGGCTTGAGTTTCTGGTTAAGGGACCTGGTGGCAATGGTAGGCTGGTGGCAATGGTAGGGCTATGTAGGCGACTGTTTGTAGCTTGATTGAGGCCAATGTCAATGAGTCGATTGTTAAACTTCAGAAGTTCCTTGAGAATGGTGGGAAAGTTGAAAGAGATGAGTTGGTGTTCTTTGTTCAAAACTCTGATATAAAAAAGCTGCTTGCACAAGTTAAATGCTTCACTCTCTTAGTTGATAACTTGGGAAATTCATCTGAACAGTTGTGACCTGAGTAGACAGAGAATAAGGGACCTGTTGACGAGGTCGGGTATGTGAATGAAAATCCATTGGTTAATGATGCTAAGGTAGATGAGAACACGTAGTTATGTTCTGTGGTGGTGTTTTTGCTAGTTCTTTGCTGCTGGCTTTTTTCCGGTGCCACCTTTTTGGTGTCTTTTTTATATTGTAATAATGTTCTTGATACTTGGTTGATGCTGTGATATTTTGTGGCCTTTTTTGGGCTTTTTCTATGGTCGCTTCATCTTTGGACGTATAGTTTTTGTAAATGTTCTTACAATAATTTAAAAAAAACTTGGAAAGAAGGAGATCTTGGGTGGATTACCTTATCGGAGATGGCTTAGGATACATGTTTGTATACATAGGCTTCACAAAGACACATTCGTGCATAGGCCCACCATGAAAAAAAGTGAGAATTGACAATCAAGGCACGGGAAATTAGGACATGGCACAAAGGACCCACAAAAAGTAGACGACCCGAATCCTATGACCGATTATGCTAGACTAAATCTGGTCATGGAAGAAACAGACCCAGAAACAGAGATCAAGCTGGACTGAGGATGACTGAATGGATCTTGATGTATATAATTGACAAATCGAAGATGATCATGGGAGGATTGAGAAGACGAAAAGCTATGAAGGGTCCAATGTGAAGAGTAAGTGTCTCAAAAAGAGCTAGATGTACACAAGTAAGCCACGTGTGGCAAGGCATGACAAAGGCTCGACAAAAACATGACTTGTACCAAAATCAGGTGTCTACACTTACATATAGGGCACAATGGAAAAATTAGCCAAAATTTTAAGAAAGAAGGGCCTAAAAACTTGTTTAAAACCCTAAGAAATATTCTTCGAAGTTCTAGAGACCATTGAGAAATGGTACCTGGAAAAGGTTCATATGAGATTCCTTGTGCATATGGGATCCCTTATGTAGGTGAAACAAACAAATCCTTCCAAACTAGAGTTAATATGAACACAATGGACATTCATTGAGGCAGGGTTAAACAATCAATGTTGGCAGGACATGAATTGCAATCTAACTATGCTATCCAAATTGGTAAAGCCAAAATTCTAGCCAATGAGAATCATTGGAAAACTAGAAGAATAAGAGAAGCAATTGAAATAGAAAAGGGTCTGTACAATCTGAACAAAGACGATGGTTGGAAGCTTAGGCAATCTTTAAAACCACTAATACACAAACTTTCTCATAAGCATTAATTTCCCTATCTATGTTTTAAAGTTTATTCCCCCTAATGTCTTCACCTATTGGCCCCTAAATTAATTAATTAATCATTTGATTAAATGGTATCTTAATCTATAGTTTAGACTATTGTTAATAAGTCATTTATTTTAATGATTAATTAATTAATTTGTTTTCTTTTCATTAAATCTTTTGGTCCCCTAAATTGCTTCTCTCGCTTGCCCCTTCCCATTCCCCACCAACCTCCTTTCACATCTAGTTTCTTCTCTTCTCTCTCATTTTGGTCTCACCAAGCCGACCTTTCTTCAATGCCTTTACCTTCTTTTATCTTGTCTATTGGACTATTTAAGAATATTAAATATCCTTTATCGTAGCAAGCATTGGCTTCATTCCTTTCCCTGATGATGGGTCTTGTAGAGAGATCCGAAATATTGAAACAGATAACTGTTACATAGTTGATTCTAGAAGACCTTCACAATCATAATAAACTATCACACATCCATGAAACAAGGAGGTAGCAAAACAATGCTCTTCTATTCAAATGGAATGAACAAATATGGAACATATGTGTACAATAGCCCAAAAGGTTTAGAATGAAGATTCATGTGATTAGAAAGGGTAATCGCCTCCTAATTGATTTGCCTAGGTTGGAATGTAGGATGCATGAATTAACATGATTTTGTGTGGTTACAATTATACAATTACAAGAAAGTAGTTACAAAGAGAATGGTGACAAAATAGTTCCCCTTTTGCAATGGATGACAACAACTTGATGTAGGTGTGTAGGTTTGGCTTCTAGGTGTGGTGGTGTTGCAGAGACTACTAACATGGTGCAAGCCTTGGAAGTGCGATTTGGCATGGCATGTGGCACGAAGATCCCATGTGGCACGAAGATCCCATGTGGCACAAAGGTTCAACGCTAAGCCTGACTTGTGTGACATTATTCCTAACGACACAACTACTTGCGGTGCTCTAGTTGTTTTGGGTGTTTTGAGAAGATTAGCACTAAAATGATACATCATGGTGCAAAAGTCCAACGCCATGAAACCTGGCATTGAGGTCTATGTGGATCGGCGCTATGTGGTTCATGCTACGCGGACGTGCAAGGAGTGTCCAAAGCTGCCAAAGTGAGCATGTGAATCAGCGCAACTATGCTCCCATCAACATTGGAGGTCATGTGTAGAGGACTGGCTTCATTACTGGGGGTCTTGTTTGAAAAGGACTAAATTCATTATTTTGTTTGCTTGGAGATGTTTTTCAGGGTTGTAAGGCCCAGACCTAGGATCCTGCAGCAGATTATATGGATAGCATTCTTGCCATTTTTATCTCTTCTTGGCATTGTGGGCAGCAATCACTGATTGGCTTGGTGTGCGATTCAGACTCTGTTCGAGTATTGTTGCCATTTTTGGATGATTAGTTTTCAGTGACTTGCTTCATATTTTGGGTACGTGTCTCTAGATGTTGAATATTTTGGAGCTAGCGCACAAGTTTGGTAACTTGGAGTGATCAATTTATTGTTCAGATTGACATGTAGCTTTAACATTTGGCCATCATCAACATTTGGGTAGTTTCTGCATCAGATTCTTTTTTCAAGGGGATGTTTTTAGTGGGGATGAGACTGCCATATGATGCCTCCTTTGTGATATTAGGACAATTTTTTTTCTCATACTGAGATGGGAGTTTGCTTTTACTCCTCGATTAAGAAATTGCATTTATATGCCATTTTCTCTGTGAATTTCCAAAAGACACAGTCCACTGTTTCAGAGTCTGTATCTTACATTAGTCTTTTGGAATTCCCATCATTTGGTCCAGTTGGCACTTTGAGTTTATTGTCAGAGTTTGGATAGTGGCTTACAAGTGGTATTAGAACTCAGATTATGGCCGCATTTATCAGCCTCTGGTTCAGAACTGTGATCATAACATCAGTTCTAAGTGGATTTTGTTTGCAACATCTTTCATCTCCTCTACGGAAAACATCGATTCGTAAATACACTTTGTGGAGTCTCTACCACCCATCAAAGACCTGTGTGGGTCTTAAAGCTTGTTTGCGCACATAAACATTTGCAAGTTGATTTTCAAGCTCGCAGCAGAATGTTGAAATCCTTTATGCTTTACATTGGTACGTTTGAGAACTTGACTTCTATTGGCTCATTGGATACTCTGCACTCCATAAGTATGCAAAATAAAGGGTTGAGTGCATGTCATTACTTAAGAATTTGGAATGTCCATGCAGCGCAATGGACTTCCGAATGTCCAGAAGACCATTTCATTTTCTATCACCATAGCAATAAGTCAATCATTTCAAACTACATGTTTGGATCTCTTTCACACAACTTAAGTTCTGTATCATCAAGCAGCACTTGCAGACAAGTGCTTTATCGAGAGACAACAGTTGACAAGTCTGCTAGTGGACAAATTACTGAAGACACAAGAATTTAAATATCTAACCAATTATCCAAACGTGTAATTGCCAAAGCATTGTGCATGTAGAGAAGGAATTTCAGATGTTGCTTGTTGCAATATATATTTTAACTGCAAGCAGTAGCATTTTGTTTGATTCATTCTAATTACTAGGACTTGTTTTAGCAGTGTACCATACTTCTCTTAACATAGGTATGCATAGAGCATAAACAATCATCAATCTCAAACGACAATTGCACTCTTCGCTTTAACCTAAAGCCTCTTTTAGTCTTGGTCGGTCCTTGAGTTTAACCACAAAATAAGATCAATTTGGTACAACTAATGGTAAACAACTGTGGCGGTTGACTAATCTTAATTAGATAAATTATATTACATTAGGTAGGTGGCAGTATCTAGTGTTTCAGATATTAAAGGATGGTGTGGGAAGTGGTGTGATGAACTCATACTAATTACTAGGACTTGTTGTAGGACAGTGTACTCTAATTCTCTCAACATAGGTATATATGGAGCATAAACAGTCATCCATCTCCAATGACAATTACATTCTTTGCAATAACCTAAAGCCTCTTTTAGGTTTGGTTGCTTCTTGAGGTCAACCACAAAATGAGATCAGTTTGGTGCAACTGTGGCGGTTGACTAACCTTAATTAGATAAATTATATTACATTAGGTAGGTGGAAATACCTAGTATTTCAGATATAAAAGGATGGTGTGGGAAGTGGTGTGATGAACTCGAGTTCTAAAAAGAAGTATGAGTAGGATGTGATTTGAGAAACTAGAAAGGTAAATTGTGAGAACTTTTTTATGTTGAACAATAAGTCAATGTATTGTTCATTACCCAAGTTTACAGTATTAAGGAAACACATACAATCAAGAGAAACAAAGGTATCAGACATTGAAGTGGGAAGTGACATGTTTGGTCTAGTTGTAACATTTATTTTATGTACAAAGTGAAACGAGTAATCAAGATCCTTAGCATTACCTCAAAATTTGTCTAGTATTGGCCTTTGATTCCTATGGAATTAAGGGATTCAAATACCATTCCATATTTTTATTTGCTAAGATAGGGATGATTCAGTTCTGAGTTGGGCACAAAAGACAGTTCAGATAGTTGAGAAGTTTTCTCAAAATTTTGAGGGGAAGGGGTGGCCATTTTAGTCTGTAAAAAGAATTTGAGAAGATTAATTCTAGGGAGGGTACTTGAAGGAGTGGTCCTAGGAGTGGTGTATACAGTGAATTCTATATTGCATATACTAATAGTATGACTATATGTAGTTGAATGTGAACAAACATACAAGACAACTGTTGGAGTATTGCATATACTATGGCTGTATGTAGTTTAACGTGAACAAACATGTAAGAGTCTAAGACAACTGCTAAAGCTTATTAAAGTAGATACCACAGCAATGTATGATAGTGGTTATCACCAAAACTTAATGGGTTGTTGGATTGGTGTTCATGAGAAGCGATCTATTGTTTCAGTAGCGAAAATTGCAACAAGAGGAGAGGCTAATGTTATGGAAACATGTAATCAAATGTAGTTAGGGTGTCACAACTGAATGATTTATGCAGTTATTAAATTTTGGTGAACTTATGATCACAAATAATAGATTACACTGTAAAGGGGAAGAGATTTGAGAACCTGCTCATAGTGTGATAATTGATCAAACTCAGGAGAGAAGCATGACACATTGAAAAGGTAATTTTTGGGAGACTGCCAGAAAGGATTGGCCAGATCTGAGTTTTGCATGTTCTTTCTATGTTGTTGAATGTATGTATTTTTGTTTATACATTGCACCCAACCACAAGCAATGTTTATATACTACGTTACCGGATACGCCCCCCCCAGGCCCTAGGAGTGTGGGGAAACGCTCCCCGGATATGGGAGCGCAGGGGGGAGCGCGGGGATACGCCCAGGGAGCGTCCCTGGGATTTGGATATGCCCAGATACGTCTGGGTGCTGTATCCTGCCGTATCCGGCTGTATCCTGGCGTTTCCTGCAATTTTTTTTTTTCCAATTTTGATTAATAAAAAGTCAAACACAGACTTCAAAAAACAAAACAAAGTATGAAAACCTCTCTGCAGTTTCAATGGCTGGCTGTGTTTGACTGTTTTCAGAACGTGAGCCTCAGTTGATTCATCTGTATCTTCTGTATTGGGGCTGTATACAACAGCTGTGAAGGTTGCCAGAGCAAGTCAGCAAGTCTTCCAGTTATTGGATCGCGTTTCAGCCTTGCCAAAATAAAGTAAATAAATGTCTGTAACATGATCAAGATGAGGGAGAGGTTGAAATCAATTATGTCCTGTTTTGCTTATCCTTTATGTCCCAAAAATATGGGACATAAAAAGTCAAACACTTTTTATTTTGCTTGATAAAAAGTCAAACACAGACTTCAAAAAACAAAACAAAGTATGAAAACCTCTCTGCAGTTTCAATGGCTGGCTGTGTTTGACTGTTTTCAAAACGTGAGCCTCAGTTGATTCATCTGTATCTTCTTTATTAGGGCTGTATACAACAGCTGTGAAGGTTGCCAGAACAAGTCAGCAAGTCTTCCAGTTATTGGATCGCGTTTCAGCCTTGCCAAAATAAAGTAAATAAATGTCTGTAACATGATCAAGATGAGGGAGACGTTGAAATCAATTATGTCCTGTTTTGCTTATCCTTTATGTCCCAAAAATATGGTTCTCCAGGACTCTTTCTGTGTAGTACATATGGTGAGATCATTTGCACAGGTATAATACAAAAGCTCAACTCGTGAATAAGCTCAAAGAAGAGAACAGGGCATACTCTTAAGTTTGATTTAACACCAGGTCATCTCATTGTAATCTTCACCAAACTGCAGAGGGGATTTTCTTTTGTCTTTATTTTTGTCCATACTCGTAAGTTGTAACATTTGCATTATGTACTTGTAATAATAAATAAGACTAATCTAAGTTTGACAATTGAATATTATGATATTTGGCATTGAATTATTAGTATGTTTTGTGGTTATTTAACTTATTATGTTTCTTCTATGCATATTATGTGGTTAATTTTGCTTATATGTCTATAGTTTTATATTTTTAATTTTTTTATATATATTTTTATACAGCCGTATCCAAACCCCCCCAAAAAAAATCGCTGTATCCCTGTATCCGATTCTCGTACCCGTATCCGTACCTGTACCCGTATCGGCAACTTAGTTTATATACAAGGACAACTTGTTGAAAAATAACAGCGTGCAGAGTGAAATAATTACAGTGAAAGAAAATAGATTCAAGACACATACACAGATATTATGTGGAAAAACTTGGCAAATCACCAAGTAAAAAACCACAGGAAAAGGTCTTCAGTATTTTATTATCCAGGAATTAATCCACAATTACAATAATGGCAGTTGCTACGCACAAGCTCAGAAATGAGTACAACTCAATAATACTTTACAATTCATGGGTTCCTTATATAGGAAAAATACATAGTACAAAACTGCGTTAGTATGAACCCACGTGTACTACAAAACATGTGTAGTACAAGTCTATGTGTAGTACAAAACGCATGTACTAACTCCCCAAAAAACGTGTAGTACGGAATTGTATTAGGGCTACCTAGAAATCCACGCTCGGCTTAATCATCCAACCTGCCAGCTTGGTCGCCACCTGCTTATTCAAATGTTGACTTCACATATCAACACAACCATTATAAAGGGCATCAACCTTTGGAATAAATTTGCGTGAGTTGATTTTGGGACTATTGTGTGCTTTGTATTCATTGTTAATGCCTGCTATTTGTGTGCAAGTTTGGTCTCATTTTATGCACGATTATTCTCCAAAAAATAGCTAGTTTGCTTGACAACTAGCAAGAAATGCGAGTCAAAATTTTTATGCATTTCAATTACATCTTTGTTAGCACATTAACCTTGGGCTTGTCAATTACGAAATTGTTGGAGTTTCTTGTCTAAACTTGCAAAACCCTTTTTTTGATATTCCAAGTAACACGACCTATTTGATTTTGCTTGGTCCTAGTAGAGCTGAAGAATATGATCAACGGAGAACATTAGCATTGTTTAGAAGAGGTGTTATCATTTTCCCATGCCCTCTCTAGACTCGTTGAGCGACATTCAAGGCAGCCTTTTTGAGATTTCCTTATCCAAAACCTTATAAGAAACTTCTACGAGTGCAATATTAGACCAATTGAAAACCATTTTGTCGACTCAGTTTTTGGAATTCATATAATTCTTTCTATATGCAATCTATACCCTTGATTTTTTTCTGCTACTACCTTTTTTGAAAACATTCAAAGGTTGGTTCCCATTACATCGTTCTGAACTTTGATAACCCTATAGATAGCCTATTTGCTCCTGTAGACATGTCATTGTCTTCACTATTTGTAGAATTTTCCAAAACATCAATCGGATGGTTAGGAAACTGACTGAAGATTAGTGTTAATTTTTAAAATGGTTATAAAATAATACACATTCTTCTTAATTGGATTTTTCTATATTGGTCTAGGCATATCACCTTTCAAATGCCAATTCAGTGGATATCTTTCAGTTTCTTGTTGTCTACTGTCTCTATCAGTTATTTTAATTTAGATTGTCAATCTTTCGAGGAATAAAAGCAGAGTTAGAAGGTATATTTTCTTCTGTTGTCCAAATCATTCTGCTACATATCCTCCATCTTTTTCATAAGAATATTGGGTATTATTTCTTTTTGACGAGAATTTTGATGTTTTAAGAGGTTATAGGAAGGTATTTGCTTATCAACTCTAGCCATCTCTTTTAGTCTTTGTATTTTAGTTTTCATGGGACGAAGCCATATCTATATTTTCAATATTTTTGTCTTCACTTTCTTTTTGTCTCCTTCACCTAAAACTTTATCTTTATTGATTGGAGGGACTTTTTTGAACCTATTTAGCATTCTAGACTAGTAGAAATTTGATCTTGGGGTAAGGGGGTGGTTTCCACCCAAAACCAAACATGAAATGGGAATTGCCACAAAACATCATTATGAACAGTAGTTCTGGCTAGTGCTTGGGTTTTTTCTGCCAGGTTGGAGGGTGGGGGAACGGGCAATAAAACTCAAATAAAAAGTTGAATATAAAAACCCCTTCAACTCATGTTTTTCCATTTCTGGAAATATATTTTAGGGCTATTACATACTAAGGCCTTGTTCTATGCGTCAAACAAGCATTCATTAGACTAAAGAAAGAATTTTTTTATTCTTCTATATTTATTTGCCACTTGTGGTTTTGACTTCTTGGATTTGGGATTTTGAAAATTGGCAGAAACGTTTACAAAACAATTTTTTTAACTTATGAGGACCAACAAACTGTCCTAGAGGAGCCACAAAGTTTTGTAAAATTCCTTATGGGAAGATCTTCAAGCTGTATGCATATTGGACCAGAAGAGATTCAAGTTGTGATGTGAGATTTCTGGTTCTTATTATAAATTTAGGCCCATATTGCTACAGCCTCTGTTAAATTAGTTTCTTCATGCTTTCAAGAACATCAAATGGAATAAAACCGCCTAACTTGCCCAGTTTTGAGAAAAAAGGCGAAGACTTATATATATTCAAAATTACAAAGATGACAAACAAAATCAGAATAACAGTCTGGCAGCCTTCCAACTTGCTACCGAACAGTAAATCCTTGTCAACAGAAAAGCTCAAGTAGCCTGTAATGGGTCTCTACTTGTCTTGGTAACATGTCTAATATAAACAAAATTACAAAAACGGGAAGTATAACTGTTTTTCAGCTGAACAAAATGAACATAACTAATCAAATTACTATGATTATCATCCGAACATCCCAATATAAACAACAGTCATTGAGGGCATAGCCCCTCACATTCTCAAAACTCAACACATAAAGCAACATCTAAGTCATATACCAAAATCAATGTGGGGTCTGACTGGGTCGAAACCAACACCACGATCCATCATGATCTCCACCATCAGCTTTACACCCATGTCATGATCTTGACCATCGTCTTCTCACCCACATTTGCCTCCAACCATGGGCCATCATCACAAACCTGATCTTCACTGAATGAATTAGTGACTAGACAAATATGAAGATTGCGGAGGTTTTCCACAACCTGGGGATGTCGGCTACATATATCATAAATGGATCTAAAAATCTGCCTAACTGACATTGCTACATCCACACTGAGATCTTCAAGGCCACCAGCTGGTTTTAGAAGCTGAGGCTTCTGCACAGTGGCTTTATTTATCACTACCAGCAGGAGCATTTTCTGGTCCTGCTAGATGAGGACAACCTATTACAGCTCGTTAAAATCCTTCTTCAGTTTCTAAAAATCCTGAAGGGTGACAAAAGCAGGCTGATCATGAACATGGGGGGCAGCAGACGATGGGCGGGTTTGGAATCAGAGGTCTTGATCATAGCAGAGGTAATGTGCTCCTTCAGAGTGGCCAACTTTTAAACAACAGGCTTAAGTACATCATGGATTGCGTCACGGATGTTATGAAAATTGGCATGTATGCACCCAACAATCTTGGCCTGATTCAAATGGGTAATTGCAACAACATTGTTAAGCACTGCTTGTCTTGACATTGTGCCCTTGGGATCAACCAGATTAGGAATGGTAGCTTGGGGTGTTTTGGCCACAAAGGGGCCTTTGGATTTTTCATACAGGCCCAGGTCCTCTGTATTCTTAAGAAACTTGCTGCCAGTTGCAGAGGGAAAAGAGTGGTGGTTGGCATGTCATTCCTTAAACTGGTTTTCAGTATTCAGCCTGGGCCTTTTGGTCAGTTTAGAGGCAGAAACTTTGGCAGCCGTTTTAGAATCCTTCTGGACCACAAGAGAACAGAGTCAGGGAAACAACTTTTCTCAAAATCCAATCTGGGTGCAGGGGAGAAAGTTAACAGCAGAAAGAAACACAGTAAAGAAGAGAGAAAACACTCCAACCTAGCATAGATCTTTAGTGTGGACGTAATTGCAGTTCTTGCACCCATGAAAAACTTTTACCCAACTAAATCCAACTGCCATTCACCGCTTCCGTACTGGCCGCAACAGAACTATGTGAGTCCCACACACCCTTTCTATCCCTGCAGAGATCGAATTACCAAACATCAAAAGGAGGAACAAAATTCTGAGCGAGATGTTGCACAGAGGAATGAATCAGAATGAAATCCTTCCAATAGGCTCCATAAGAGCTCACACTCTTGAGCAGATGACAACACGAATACTGATTAGATGAGAGTGAATGATGATAGAGAGTAGGACAGCGGCATGGACAACAATACAAAAGGAAATTAAAGGGATATTATGGGATTTTAATTCTGCGAGTCCAAGGGGGTGATTCCCCGACTCCCATGACACATTTTTTTAGGAAGGGTGCCATCAAGGTCCTTATTAACATAATCTTTTCTCTTTATTCAGAATAGGCAAAAGGCCTGCATTCCTGTCCCAGTTGATAGAAGTAGCCGACTTAGCCAAGATATCTGCTGGCCTATTAGCTTTCAGTGGGGTATAGGATAGCAAACACAAAATTTATTGAACTGTCCAAGAAGTTGATGAATGTCATCTAACACGTGCATGAGTTTCCAATTCTTCTATTGGCTTTTTGAATAGAGAGCCTTTTCAAGGATCTGAGAGTCTGTTTCAATAACCACGTTTTAAATTTGGTGGGAGTAGGCCACCACTAATCAATGCCATATAGCAAGTGCCTTCACTATATTATTGATATCCAAGCCCAGACCCCAACAAAAACAAAAAATTAACTTGCCTGCAGAATTCCGACACAAACCTCTGGCTCCAGCCACCTTAGGATTACTACTAGAGGTGGCATCCCCATTTAATTTCAGCCAACAGTATTTCGGGGGAGGTTATGTTGCCTTTTAAACTCCCATTTTAGCAACCCCTTGATTGAGGGCCTAACTTGCCTAGTTTTATTGTAGTTAGACTTCTGAATAAATATCATCTCATCTCTTACATGCTCTGTAAGAGGCAGGTACATGCACAGGCATTTATAATTCTTATTTTTCTTTATCAATTGCATTTTAATTTAGGTCACTAACAGCTGACAGGTTCTTTCCTGCAATTAAAATAGTAGCAGACTATAAATTGGAGTTTTACAGTTTCTGCAGTTGTCCCTTTCTTGTTAAAGCTCATTCACCTTTATACAACTCAAAGCTCCCTGCCATATCTTCAATTATAATTAAATGAAGAATATTCTTTTTGTTGTCATGTTGTTAGTTTCAAGCAGTATTCGTATTTTATTTAGAACTCCATAGAATTGTTTAAAACCAGAGCTTTTTCATTTGTATGTACCAAACCATAGCTCCGTTCTTACATTGGAGTATTTGGAGAGTTTTTGGCTCCATTGTTAACTTCTATTTAGGCGTGTTAATTGAATTGACTTGCATTCAAATTTATCTTTTAAAAGTTTCCTTGAAGAAATTTAGTATGCACTGCACGTGGGCACTAAGCTATTACTGAAATTTGTCTTTTTTGGGTTCGAGAAAGCAAAATAAGCAGAATCTGCCTTGAAACAAATGTTTTACCTTGTACATATTAACTATTCTATTAGTGAAAACCTGTTCATTTTCAATGGTTTTAGGAAGGTCGAAGGACTTACACTGGTAACATAAAACAAACTTTTTTACTGTAAAGATGTTTCTAACAATTGCAGATTAAGCAGGAATTTATTGACTTTAATGTTTTCATATTGCAGTGGGTGCTGTCCTCAAAGGAAATTGGTTTCCCATATCCATTGGGTTTGACACTGTTGCACATGGTGTTTTCTTCTATCCTTTGCTTCATCGTTGTCAAATTTTTGAAGGTATGAGAAACTCATAACAAAGATTGGCAGTTAGAGTTCTGTATGAGGGAGTTGTAATTTTCCCATGGGCACCTGAAATTTATATGTTGGTTACATAGTAGAATTTTGTGTTGGCTGTATTATGTCACTTTTCTGAAGGGAAATGGTACACACCGAGTTTCAAGATTGATAAACTATTTTTCTTTATGGATTTTTGCAGATTGTCAAGCTCCAAGATGGAATGACACCAGAAATGTGAGCATCTTCAATTTCAAAGTTTTAGTGAATGTGGTCAGCTGATTCTTTATTTTCTGATTATTGTTATGACTGTTTAAAAGTTTTGTAAGTCATTATCTCAAATATTTGCAACAAATATCACCAGTTTGCCAAGAATTTTCTTTATCAATCTGATTATTTTAATGCTTATACATTCTTAACAACTTTACTTATGCAATAATGATGTTCTATATGATGTTTGAATAAATGTCTTAAAGGGTGTTCCCTATGTGATTGCTAAATCTTCCATACTTTTGTTTTTTGGTTTGGCCAAATGTAAATTAGCTTTCTCCCTTTAGAAGTATGTGATAAGGTTCCCAAGTTTAAGATTCTCTTTTCCGATGCACCTATTTTAGACGACTATGCACTTTTTCACATGCAGATCTTCAACATACATTGTGTGTGTATTGAACATGTGTGTATTGAGCCTGTGCTTGCACAACACACATAACTTGGCTTCAAGTTTCCTGATATCTCAATTGTACAGCCCAAGTACTTTTGGATTAATTGCCAAACCTCTTAAAATTATTGTCAGAGGTTGAGATAACCTTGTGAGGGATTGCACTATACATCTATTTTTGCCTCAACTAGATACAGATTGCTACCAACCTTATTTTGATCGAAACACAATATTTATGACCTGGGAAAACAGATTTCAGTCTCTTTTCTAGGTGCATTGAGGATCAAATGTCATACAGTCAAATACACCCATATTCTATGGATATATACTGAAGTTGGGGATGTGTTTCTTGTTTCACATAACTGGTGTTTTTGTCCACTGATCAAATATTTTTATTATTCGTTTGACCTTGCATATACTAATGATTTTGATAATTTATTGGAATTTTTTTGTTAAGTCCAGTGAATTGCATGACCATACAGTGAAAGCAGAAGAGGATATCCGACTAAATAAACATTGTTTGCCAAAATGTATGTTGTTCTGTACACCCTCAATAAATAGAGAAAAAAATAACAAGGAGGTGAAATTCATAATTGATGAGTGTGTTATGGATAAAGATAGTGAGATTTGAGAGAGATTATTCGAGGCAACATGAAGGCATATGAAGTAACTTCATAAGCCAAATCCTCCTTGGCCCTACCAGAGGAATATGGAGTCTCCTAAGAAGCTCTGTGAGTAAAGCGCTGTAATCCTAGTGTGAGGGCTCTTGACCAAGAACTGCCTTCATCGAGGAGCCATGTGGATGCCACCCATCCTCCCTAGGAATGTGATTAGCTAGAAGGGACAGCAAGATACAAAATAAAAGGACTACTTTCTCTCATTATCACTGTTCATCTTTTGCTCCCATCATCTCTGAAATATCAAGTAGAACAAATCTGTTAAATATCTGTTTTTTAAAATATGGTGGGATATGACTTGGTGAAATCTACAACGCATGACTAGGGAAAGCTTCTAAACACTGGTGTTATCTCTAGGAGAAAGGTGCTTCATATTTGAGGAATAAATTTGTGGTTCACCTGTTTCAAGGTAAAGTCGACCCCAGAATTTACGCTTCTACAGTTTTATTGAGTCAGGAAGGAGGGTGAGTTCTTATCTGTTGAAACAAGGGAAGATTGTTTGCGCCGACTTAGACAGCTCATGAATCTCTTAATTTTTACTGAAAGCACACACTCACAACTCAAAGCAGTTGGTACAACCTGTATTTTCCAATAAAACAAACGAAACTCAATTTTAAGTTGTGGATTAAAAGTTATGGATTCTTGTGCAAAGCAGTGTTGAGGAAAATAAACAACTTGCGTAAATATCTAATGGGAGTTGTTATGCCCCACAAAGGTATTGCCTTGCTTTCTTAGTTGTTGTCAGACTTATTTTGGCTGAGATCATATTGGATTGTATTCTCTCTCTTATCTCAATTCTTTATATTTCAAATAATGTTACTTACGATGCGTGATACTGATTGTAATGAATCAGATTGAGTTATATATGACAATATTATGCATGAGGTGTGGTCGCATGATAGGCATATTGCATAAGCCCTCAAGATCACCTCTTATAGGTATTTGTAAGTATGAAGTTGTGAGGATCTTGTATACATGTTTGCATGACAACGTAAGAAGTCTATGGACTAATGTTGGTTAGATGAGTCCCATTAACTAAGTTGGTTAGGCCTAAATGGGACGGCACAAGAAGTATATAGCTTTTGTTGCTCAGACGAGTCCCCTAAATTAAGTGGTTAGGCCCAAATGTGTATC
This sequence comes from Torreya grandis, assembly GCA_037957365.1. NCBI lineage: Eukaryota > Viridiplantae > Streptophyta > Pinopsida > Cupressales > Taxaceae > Torreya > Torreya grandis. The sequence goes on from JARHVA010002336.1 coordinate 776,724, forward strand.
TTTTGTGCTTGTATTGTGCCAATGATTAGGTAGACGTGATATCACCTTTGATGTAGGGCTGTGGTGTTTCCTGTCTTATGCTTTAGGGTACTCACATATATTTCATTCTTGGGGGCTAGTTTCTTCTCACATGTTTGGTGGATATCTTAGGGAGCTGTGAGGGCACTTGGGCAATAGGATCTTGTTAATGTTTTTTAAGGGATATGACCCATGCCTTTAAGCAACCAATATTAATTTGTTGTTGGCCTCATCTATGTATGACATGCTTTGAGGCGATAAGATTGTCACCATGTGCTTTGCCTGAGACCGTTGTGGGACTTAGTGAACTTGATATAATATTCTCCTAAGGTTTCTCCTATGGGAAATTTGAGATGGCCATTTCATGCTCCCTACTGGTACCAACTCAAGGACCATTGCTATAGACTTGAGGACCATAACATTAAGGAATTGGGTATTGTGTGCCCCTAGTCTTGGGTATTACGACAAGTGTTGTGTTTATGCAATTATACTTCCCCATAGTTGTCTCTTCTAGGCCTTTGCGTGGAAGCTATCACATTGCTTGTAGTCAAATCTTAGGATGGGGGATGTTATTTCCTTCTTCTCATGTAGTGCTTTCAATCCATTACCATATATTGGTTATTTTGGAAGTTCTTGTTTACAAGAGACCAATAGATATTTTATATATAACTCATTCATGTTGAATGTTGTAGTGTAGGCTATATACTTATTATTCTCAGAATGACTTAGCACTAAACTTTAGCTTCTCAATCCTACTCAAAATAAATTTCATCGCATACCATTGCTTGATTAACTAGCACATGGCTTAAGTATTCCACTCCTCAAAGATGCTACTGGTTTTTACGCCCCTAGTTGTACCCATGGTGCACATAATCTTTTGCTACTGTCAATTAGAATTTTCTAGATTCTATCAGTCGGTTTCAGTAGGGTTTATGGGACCTAATTGAGTTATAAATAGGGGTCAAATATTCATTTGGAGATCATCCATTGTGCGAATGCATCTCCGGCTTAATAATTTAGGAGGTTGTCCCCTTGAACTGGCACTAGAAAATTTGGGCTCCTACAATTATGTACATCTCTGCTTCATCTCCTACATTTGTGGTGAATATTTTTGTGTTATCTCGACAGATTTATTGCTTCCTTGCAATAGTATCCTAACAAGTAGTATTAGTGTAACAGATTTGCACAATGTTATTTTGTGACTTTAAGGTAAGGAAGGCGATCAATGGAAACAACATTTCTTGATATGGATTCTCTAGGAGAATCTACACAAGAACGAAGCATAGCTGCTAGAATGTCAAGATGGATTGTGACAAAACAATAGTCCACAACAAAATATTCCAAATCTTCATTAATCTGTAATAGGGGATTCCATCATATTTATAGGACACTCACCGTCCTATAATCAAGGGATCAACATTCATTTCTATTGTTTAGGAGTCTCCTATTAAGTTGGGTGCAACGAATGTAGGAGGCCTAGCAAATCCAAACAAATAGAAAAAAATATTCCTAGAAAAGAGGAAGATCTAGCTTATCCTAACCTCTAAGAGAAAATATAGGAGCAAGAATACTCACTTATTAAAAACACACAAGTTGAAATATAGAAACTATAGTCTATGAAATAAACCTAGGTACCCTATAGGTTTATGAGTCCTCGTCATTCCTTCCACCAATAAAAGCATTGGCCACCAATGCACTCAACAAAGGAGGAAACCTCTGAGACGCTCGATGCATAGAAAACCATTGGCCTTGATGCGGAAATTGGCCTTGTTTTGCAACAAGGTATGAAGTGGTTGACCATTGACGAGTCTGATGAGTTTTTGTGCTGAAAACTCGGTTGGCATCTTGTGGAAGCTGAATATGGAACAAGATTTGCAAGGTGGCAGATAGGAATCACGAACTCCAATGTAGACTCATTATAGTGCTTGAGAAGATCAACATTGACAACATCATGAATGCCTAGATGTGTTGGAAGATCCAAACGAAAAGCATTCATGAAAATCTGTCGAAGAATAGTGTAAGGCCCATATCGAAGAGGTTTGACCTTACTAAGTTTTTTCTCTTGTAAAAGATGTTTGTCCAAGCGTATCCAAACTTTGTCCCCAACCAGAAAGTTATGAGAACGCGATGACGATCCATGAGTTGTTTCTGATTCTCGAGTCTTCTAAAGGATCTGGCCAACTGTGGATTGGAGAGACTACAAGTGTTGGTTGAAGGAGTTAGCCTTATCTTTCTCTTTTTGAATGTGTTTCGTTCTGGGAAAAGACAAAGATGATGATAACTCATATGGAGCCAAAGGATGAAAACCAAGAAAAACCTCAAATGGAGAATGTGTTGTGGAGAAGTGGATTGCTTGGTTGTATGCATGCTCTATGTGGGTTAGACTCAAATCCCACTTAGCAAGAGAGGTGTGGTGGTATATCCTCAGACTTTGCACCAAAGTGCGGTTGACTACTTCAGTCTGATCATCCAATTTCAGATGAAAGGCTGTGGAAAATTTAAGAGAAATTTCCAAAACTTTCTACAAGCATCTCCAAGAATGGACCACAAAACATGAGTTACAGTCGGAAACAATGCTGGTGGGTAGACCAAAGGAACACCAAACTAAGTCAAACAACAATTGGGCTAAGTCACTTGTAGAACTGCTCTTGTGGCATGGAATGAACTTAGCTATCTTGCTGGATCTATTGACAACCACAAAACCATTGTCTTGGTGTCAAACTGTCATCGGAAAACCACTAACGAAGTCCACCGAAATTATTTCGCAAGGACATGAAGGAAATGTTACAAGGCCTTGGGACAACCCGTGAGGTCTGGAAGCTTGTTGGCCCCCAAATTATTTATTTATTTAGTTTTAAATAAATCAGCAAACCAATTTTGTAAACTATGCTGCAATTAAAACCAGCAATATACCCACAAATCAAGCAAACCAATGAAATTTTGAACCTTGATATCTTGGGCATTGGGTGTCCGTTTCCTACGAAACGAACCTCTACCCATACTAAATTGAGCGCTCTTGACACACTGGTGATGTTAGTATTTTTCCAACATGCCTCTAAAAGAAACTGCAGAAATGAGCCTAAAGAACTCGAGAAACTTCAGGACTCAATAACTCGTAGCCTGGACATCGTCATTGGGTGAAATGACCGTCGTTCGCTATTGAAAAGGATGCTTTGCATATATTGCAAATACTGATGCTCAACATCTTGCATCTGGTTGTATGGATCTTTATTACTAGATGTAGGCACAATTTGTAAACTCTCTTTAAAAAAGCTTCACAATCCATTGATGGTGTACTGCTCTTTGGTTGCATGTATCTTTATAACTAGATGTAGGCACAATTTGTAAACTCTCTTTAAAAAAGCTTCACAATCCATTGATGAAGTACCACTCTTTCAATTCATAGCCTGTAATCCCCTTATCTGAACTGGATCGGACAGGCTCTGATACCAGTGATGTGGATTCTCTAGGAGATTCCACACAAGAATGAAGCAGAGTTGCTAGAGCGTCTACATGGAATGCATGATAAAACAATACCCTACTACAAAATACTCAAAATCTTCATTATTCTGCAATAGGGGATTACGTAATATTTATAGGGCTCTCACTATCCTATAATCAAGGGATCAACATTCATCCCTATTGTTTAGGAGTCTCCTATTAAGTTGGGTGCAACCAACGTAGGAGGCCTAGCAAATCCAAACAAATAGCAAACTTTATTCCTAAAAAAGAGGAAGGCCTATCTTATCGTAGCCTCTAAAAGAAAATCTATGAGTGAGTGAGAATTATAAGTTACTTTCTCACTTATTATAAACACACAAGGTGAAATATAAAAACTTTAGTTAAGAAATAAACCTAGGTACCCTATAGGTTTATGAGTCATCATTTCTGATCTGGGTAACATCTTCTGAGCAATATTTTCCCTTGCTATAGCTGTTGGTAATTTGTTTTTGCTAGGTTGAATCAATATTTTCGTCTTGCTATTCTATTATGAAGTATTTTGTTATTAATATGAGGATAGTGTGATTGGAAATCCTATTTTGCAAATCAGGAGGAATTTTGGATTTTTGAGTGTAGAGTCACTAGCTCAAAGATAAAATTTTTGAAAGCCTGTTTTTCGGTGTTATTTGGGATTATGGGTGATATATAACATTGGATTTGTCTTAGCGAGATGATCGCAACTAGATAACCTACACGTAAATTTTATATTTTGCACTACCTCCAAAAATATTCCTCTTGCTATCTATACATATAATTGGTATGCCTCCGCAAAAATATCCTAAGGGCCGAATAAGACTCCTTACAAAACACTAGTGCAAAACCAAGATATTCCATCTTGGATTCCAAATTGTCCACCTCCAATCAAGATCTAGGAAACTCCTTTCAAGATTTGGTTAACTTCACCCAAGAGACAGGTCATGCCACTTCCATAATGGATGTAGGTGGCATCAACCAACGAGCAGGATTGAGTTGCAAGGGCAAGGAGATAGAATAGGTGTGGGAATACTGAGATAGAAATTGCTTGAGGATAGAGTAAATTCCAACATGGGTGTTAAGATGCATATGCTGGATTCAAGCTTGTTGGCACCTGAAAACACCATGGCAAGCAAAGGAGACCTAGCAATGCTAAAAAATTCCATGGAATGTAAAGATGCAACAAAGCTCTCGCATATGCTTGACAACATAGCAACGTTGCTTTAGAACTTGACCAATTCTTCTTCCATTGACTGGACAACTCCATCTTTTTAAGATGATTCCAGGTGGATAGAACACCCATTTTTCTCTTCCTAAGATGACTCTCAGAGGAAAAAATTACCATTTTCCTCTTTTGAAGATGAGGCTCAGAGGATAGATTCCAATGTAGGATCCATAACTCAACTACTGCAGTTGGATTTTTTGTAAGTTTAATGGTATGTACCTCATATCTTGGATTTTTCAAATTGATCAATATTTTGCATTTCACTAGACTCCTTTATCTCAGAGGGTGCTATTGGCTTCCTTGAACATGTAAAATCATCAGTATAGATGGTGCCAAATGGAATCTCAAGCATAAGGGAGACATATTTATAAATTGACATCTCCATTGAGGAGTTACCCACACGTTATGAGAGAAGAAAGGAAAAATAATTCTCCAGTCAGCTAATGCATCTCAAGCAAACATGTTTAGTAGCTGAATATATTGAGGAGATTGAAAAGCTCAGTCTTTGGTTATAAGAAGGCTCATTTATTGGACTTATTCATTGTAGGTGAAAGGGAAGCATCAAACATGATGTTCCTCTCCATGGTCCTGAAAATGTGAATAAATCTTGTAGTCAGTCATGTTGATTGACAGTGGGAGCACTTATGATATCATCAACCATGAGTTGGAAAAACGTCTCAGCTACTTTTTGTACCCAACATCATAGTTTAAGGTGATGCTTTCCAATGGGGCCAACATCAAGTTCATTGGGCAGCGCTAGAAGGTTTAGCTCATGAAGGGAAGTTATTGTTAACTTGCAAGTGATATGTTTTCTATTCCTATGAGTGGATCTGATGTGGTCTTTTTATTTCAATGGTTGAAAACGTTAGGCAATATGGAAGTCAACTCCTAGTTGCTTTTCAAGCAATTTTGAGTGGAAGGACAAAGACATGAGCTCAAGGGACTTCAAGGAACACCATCTCAAGTGTTTAGCTCTCATAAGATATATAAGATGTTGAAGAAAGGAGCCTCAAGGGCTGCCACATAATTATTCTCCATGGAAGCACAACCTCAGTCAATTCTCCTCGAGATCTACCTGCGATTATTGAAAAATACTACAAAGTTTCTCAAGATATTCCCATGGATCTTCCTCTGGTTAGGGAGCATGATTATGCCATAACCTGGATTCCATCAAGGAAACCATTAAATATTTGACCCTACACCGCCCCTGTGAATAAAAAAGTGAGATTAGGAGCATGGTTTGTGCCTGGTGCTAGACTCATTTGGCTAAGTCAAAGTGCTTACTCCTTCCTATGGTTATGGTGCACAAAAAAGATGCTTTATGGCACGTGTTGAGACTATCAAGATTAAAACAAGCTCACTATCAAAGAGAAGTTTCCCATACTTGTTGTTGACGATCTATTGGATGAATTTCAGCTATGTTCTTAACGGAGTTGAATCTGCAATATGGCTACCATGAAGTCTGGGCCAAGGAATAAGATATACCTATGATCACTTTATGTACACATGAAGGCCATTATGAATTTTTAGTAATACCTTTTGGTCTTACTAATGCACCATCCACTTTTTAGAGTCTCATGAATTTTGTGTTTAGGCCTTTCCTTTGGAATTTTGTGTTTGTTCTTTGATGATATTCTTGTTTGTAGTAAAATTTGGGAAGAAAAGTTGCAGCATGTGGATAAAGTTTTGCAACTTTTGGAGCAACATCAAAGTTATGTCAATCCCTCTAAATATTCTTTTAAAGTAAAGGAAGTTGAATATCTCGTGCATATCATCGCCTTTGAGGTTGTCAAGGTGGACCCTAACAAGATCAAAGCAATGAGGGATTGGCCACTATCAAAAGAATATAAAGGGTCTTAGAGGATTTGTGGTTCCCATAGGATGCTATTGCAAGTTTGTGAAGAATTATGGCTGCATTGCATCTATCCTTACAACACTCTGTTAGTAATTTGGCCTGTCAAGGCCAAATTACTACCCTTACTATTTGAAGCTTTCCCAGAACAGCCAAATCCCCTATACTGTCCAAACTAGTGATCTATAGTCTAAAGGCATGAATAAGGTGATATGTGGACAGTCAAAATATCAAATGCAGCCATGATGAATTAGGGAGCCAAAGCATGATAAAAGGGTCATAAGCATTGATAAAGGTGTTTGTAGATCTTCAAGGGCATCAAGCACTGTCAAGTGAACACCTACAGCAATGTTATAACAGTTAGATTTTTTGTCATGATGTTTTGATAAAGATGAGGATGAGAGATACCTAAAGACCTATACACAGTAGGTCACTTTGTTTCATTTCATGAGAACTAGGGTTGATCAAGGGGCAACATGAATATGAGAGCATGAGTTTGCAGGGCTTAGATAACTTGATATACTCAAGAAAATCCAATGAAGTCATAAGGTTTCAAGAATAATGGTCTCCATATATATGATTAGTGCAAATAATCTCATCAAGCAATCAGAGGAGGAATAAAGATCAAATCTGCATTTGGGCAGTCCTTAAGTCACATATAGGTTTTTTATCCGTACAATGTATTATCATGGAGCGAATCAACAGGCTTATGAAGATCATCTACAGCCAATCCTGGCTATGTTGAGGAGCATTGAAGACAGGTCTTCAATGGAGTTTGTGTAAATAGCGTGAATGATCAGAAGCATGATTACGATTTTGTTTTTTTCGGACTTTACAACTAATGTTTTTTTTCCAAAGTGTTGTCTTCTTAGAATTCTTTCGGGCTCAAAGAAAGTCCGAGGGAAAAGAATTTTCAAAGGACTTTTCAAAAGTCTGAAGGAATTACAAAAGGGCAGTTTGGCGAAGAAAAGGACTCTTCAAAAACCCTAAAGGGTATCTACCCTTCGGGAGGGATCATTGCAAAAATCCCGAAGGGTATGTACCCTTCGGGAAAATTTCCGATGGAATTACAAAGGGACAGTTTCAAATGGAGAGAACTTTTACAAAAATCCCGAAGGGTAGGTACTCTTCGGGAAAAAGTTCAAAGGACACTTCCATGTTTTCCGAAAGGTAGAAAAGGCCAAGTCAAGAAACCTGAAGGGCTTATTTTCAAAGGAATGGTCTGTTTCATTTTTTTCGAAGGGTATGTGCCCTTCAGAAAAGTACCCTTTCAGAAAATCTGAAGGGCATGTACCCTTCGGAAGGATAACTGACAAGTTTCCCGAAGGGCACCTGCCCTTCGGGAAGGCTCACTTCAAGGTTGGAAGGGATGTTTGCAAGAAACCCGAAGGGCATGTGCCCTTTGGGAAGGTTCATCTTATGAGTCTAGGGACTTTTTACAAAAGCCCGAAGGGCATGTGCCCTTCAGGAAAGACATTTTCAAAATTCCCGAAGGGTATGTACCCTTCGGGAAAGTTACTCTACAAGCCGTAAGGAACAGGGAAAATAATTCTTGCAGACTTTTTGTCCACGGGCAAATGACAAAGGACTCGGACAAAAAGTCCGAAGGAATTCCTTTGGACAATTTGTTTGAAGGAATTCCTTCGGGAAGTTGAAAGCAATAAGCCCGAAAGGAGGAGAAAGATAAATTCTTAAATAGGGAAATTTGACTGTGCAAAAAGAAAAAAAACAAGGTGCAAGCAGGGTAATCCGAAGATGAAAAGAAAAAACCCGAAGGAATAAAACCCGAATCAAATACAAGCAAGGGTATGTACCCAGAGTTAGACAGAGACAAAGTCCGAAGGAAAGACCAAGGGAAAAGAAAAATCATCCGAAAGAATAAACAAGCCAAGGGGAAATAATTTCGGGAAAATTGCCAAAGAGATACACAAGAAAAGTCCATAGGAAAAAATATGAGGAAATGGACACAGAAAGTCATAGACTTTGTCCGAGTAAATCAAGGAACAAATATAGCCAAAAGCCACAAGTAAATAAGCCCCAAGAAATCATGCAAATGACGGAGTCAACGTGGAATTCCATACAAAGTAGAGGCTATTTACGGTTAACTAGTCAAATCTTCAGTTGACTGGTTGTCAAAGTCACGCTTCTCCATGGTTTGACTAGTCACTCTCATGCATCCAAATTTTCCAGCTCAACTTCCAGCTTAGCTTAGGCTTGACTTCTAATTTTGGCGTTCTTCTCACGTTGCAAGGTTCTCAACGTTCTAGCAGTCCAACTGGAGTTGATTGGACAAATGCGTTGCACATCTTTCTTGTTTTTCATGCAAACGAGAATATCTCTTCCTCCAGCTCAGCTTGCAAACAAATCAAATGAAGTTCCTTATTTAGATATTGGCATAGTATACCATGCAAAGAGAAGTTTGACTTTCATAATTCCACCGTCCATTCTTCTACGCCACCTTGGATTCATGCATGTTTGGAGTTTTCTTGGAGAGTGTCTTGTTTACTTTAAGAGTTAACCTCTCAAACTTGGCCTCACTGTGATACTTCTACGCCAATGTTTGAAAAGGCATGCATTTTTGTAAAAGAAATATTTCATTGAATATTCTATATTGTAAAAAGGTGTTAAGTCTTGGTTAATTAACCAAGACTAACCCTTTCCTCTTTTAAAATTGCACTTAAGGCTATTTTAGGTTTTGAAAAAGGCTATTTATTGGCTTAGTCAAGCCATTGAAAAGGATCCCTGAAGTTTTGAAAGAAGAAATTGTAAGTTGGACTAGTCATCAATAAAGAAATTATTTTGAATTTGAGTTTTGATAGGAGATAGTGTGTAATCTAATTGTGCATCAGCGTATAAGTGAGATTTATCTCCTTTTGCAGGTCCCTTCCTCACCTATCTCTTCCTTTCTCGCCCTTTTGCAGGTCATTTGAAGAGGTTTTCAACCCTTCATTTGAAATATTTATTTTTAAGGACAGAATTATGGATTTCATTTGATTATATGTGTGCATTGAAGGGTTTTGACAGTTCAGGTGTATCACCCCCTTTTAATTATATTTCCTTTTTTAGTTTTCTTCTCCCTTTTCACCCCAAAAATCACAGTAGTCAAGTTTATTAAAAAATCTAAAGGGAACCAGCACTCTCTGGAGGTTCTTCTCATCAAAGAGTCACCCACGCTCAGAGAAGTTCCAATTGTATCAGCTGGAGTGAGTGTGTGTTTGAACATCTTCAAGCAGGATGCATTCCAGAGTGATAACACATTCCTCAAAAAAGATAACTTGTGTGCATTGGAGAAGCAACTAGGGCATTTGAGGCATTGTGTAGGCCATGTGTACTATTGTTCTTGCCACTCCTGAGTTAAACAAAACTTTCATAGTGGGACGTGATGCTTCATATGACATAATTAGAGCTGTATTAATGTAGGATAATCAACCAACAACCTTTGAAAGTCGGACAATTGAAAGGAAGGTATGCAACCACATTAAAAAAAAATTGAGGCCATAGATCATGAAGTTAAGCAGTATCATCCTTACCTCATGGGAAACACTTCCAAGTTAAAATAAATCATGGTAACTTGAAGTACTACTTGGAGTAGTGATTTTATTTATAAGAGGAGCAAGAATGGGTCGCAAAAAATTAAAATGTTGTGGTATGACTGAAATTATCTGTAAGGGAAGGAAAATGTGATGGCGCACATACTTTCTAGAGAAGAGGAAGCTTAATCATGCCTTCTGCAATCTCCATCCTGTAGGTCATTTGGGTTGATTACTTGACGTTTCGATTCATTCACAAGCTTCAATAGGTTCCCAACCTATTTGGCAAGTTTGTGTGGAGGGGTGACTCGTTATGGAAGAAGGATATGTATACCTTTGCATGTATTCCCAATTTAAAAATGGGATACTCTCAGAATTACATGGCCCGCCAATTAGAGGACATTCTAGTTTTCTCAAAACTCCTAGTGGGTCAAGGGTAACTTTTTATGGGAGGGAGCCAAGGGCGATGTTCAAAAATTCATAGCAGAATGCTTTCTTTGCAAATAATATAAAGTGGAAACATGCAAGACTTTAGGCTTACATAAGCCATCGTGCATATTGAGTCATAGATAGGAAGAAGTATCCATTTATTTCATTATGGGACGGCCCAAATCCAAAAGATATGAGCATTATCATGGTTGTAGCTAACAGAATAATTAAAAATGCTCATTTTTGTGCCTTATCCCATCCCTTCTCTATAGAGATTGTAGTTGGAGCTTTCATTATCACAGTACAAAAAATATATGAGAATCCAAAAATTATAGTTAGAGATTGGGATCCATTTTTCACAAGCAATTTTATACAGACCTGTTTCCAACTTTCAATACTCAGTTGACCCACAACTCTTTTTACCACCCTCAATGAGATATGAAAATAAAGACAACACACAAATTCCTCGAAGGATATTTTCATTACCTTGCCTGTGATAAACAATGTCTGTGGGTCAATGGCTACCTCTGGTTGAATGGTGGTACAATACTTATTTTTACACAACCAAAATGACATAGGGTGATCTAGGTGGTAGTTCAACACAAAGGCTTGTTTGGCGCATGTTGGCCCACCAAGGCATCCTTCTTTTCCCTTTGTTACTTTTGTAGTGTCAATGGGCAATCCAATTTTGAAATTTTTTAAAGAGAAAATCATTAAGTTCAGTTTGGTTTCAGTGGACATATCGTATGGGAAATCAAGTGAAATTGAGGCAAAGGTAAAGTAATCCAAGTCCATCATTTGGTTTTTGGCCAGGTGGTGATTCTTTTTGAGCCATGGAACCAGAAGTAACTAAAGGTACAAATTGGGATATCCCTTCAATGCCAATAGGGGAAGATCAAGATTTATGTAATTAATAAAAATGGTTCGCCTTCCAATAACGGGCTGAGGAATGAAGGAGACGGAAGCTTAACTCATATTCAAAACCCATTTTGGAGGGCATAGGGAGCGTAGTTAGAAACTGATAAAGTTTACTGCTGCATTTTCTGTAAATTAGGTATGGCCGTGGAATAGTTTCAAAGTGAATATATATCTCTTTGTCTCTGTCAAAGTGTTCTAGGAGGAGTACGTTCATTCCTGAGATGGTGGTGGAGTTTTCTACCGCAAGAGGGTTTTCCCACATAAATATCCACATCTCATGTGTGGATGTATGGTTTCTTATATTTCTATGCAAAGATTTGTGTATCTGTAATCCTTGAACACAAAAAGTGAGGATTTCTTTTGTTTGTATTCCATGCAATATGTAGTTAGTTTCTTTCACGTGAAAAGTTAACAATTTTGGAGACAGAAACTACTCTAGTTTTCTTTATTTGGGGAAAATATTTGTTTGATTAATTGTGCTTATCCGTAGAATAGCCAATTACGTATCAGACATTATGAGAAGATAGTCCTTATTGGTAGTCTTGTTGAAAGCAATGGTTAAGATCCCTTGCAAGGATTCTTAGACTAAAAAGTTATTGAAGATGTATTCCCAAAATCAAGGTCACATTTGTTGATCCTGAGTTATGTTTCATGGTTGATCCAATCTACTTAAAGTAGTTAAGGGCCTTCTACATTATCTGTTATGTCTTAGTGTCATTTTCCTCAAATAAGCATGCTAAATGGGTCCTGTTCTTCTTCTAAGTATTGAGAAATAGTTTGTGTTCTTCATTGTATATGGAACTTGGCATTGGTTTCAAATGCACTGCAGTTGTGCTAAATTATTGCCTATAGACCACAATAGGATATACTATAGGTGTTTTTAAATTTTAAATATGAGCTACGTGAAACAAGATAAAATGGTGTTAAAATAGAGGAAATTTATCAGATCCGTGTAAATACATGGAATATAGTGCAGGAATTGCTTGTGAATTGTAACAGCCCTAGGCGTGAACTGAGAGCTAGCAGACCAATTATGAGAATGGAACCCATTATGGCCACCTAGAAGATTTGGTCCATGAAAGCATAAATGCTCTATAGCTTGTTATCTTTTCATCAGGGCATATTGAAGGAGGATAGATTGGCATGCTTAGCAAGCTGGGTGCCAAAAATATGTAAGGAGACTGTATGGCCTTATTTAAACATAACACATTTCTATGGCTTTTCATTATCAATAGGCGCCCATTTGTGGTTGATTTTCCAACCTACTAGAGTAACAAGTTGCTCAGAAGGAGAACAAGCTTCACTCTTTAGAATAAATTATTTCCGGACAAACTGCAAACGTGGAGGGCAAGCATCTCTTATAAGGAGAAACTATTACCCTTCTGAATGGGCGAGCCACTTTGATCTTGTCAGATGCCAATCAGACCTAGAGGAAATCGGACTTCATTTGCATATTGTTTTGACTTAGAATTTGCAGCTGATCTAGACTTGGCTGTTGCAAAGTTTGTTTTAGTGGACTAGAGTTTGAGGTGTATTGGAAACACCCATTATGAAGAGTGGATATCACAAAGTTTTGATTTATTTATAAATATATTTTGGTAGATGTCTTTAGCATGTATGCCCAGTTTTTATGTTGGGTGTAGAATATTATATATTAGTTGCTTAAGAATGCTTGTGTTGGAATCTGTGATTGAATGGTAAATGCCCAGCGGTTGTTGGTCATCAGATAATTACAAGCTTCAAATACATCAGTGACAAAAAAATAACCGATATATTATACTGAAGTTTAGAGCCATAAACGTGATATCCCTTGTTCTATTTAGCATTTATAATCATTGCTTTTAAAGAAGACACCGAAATTGGAGTTATATTAATGTCTTCGATTGACCCAAAAAAATCAGTGGCATTAAAAGGCATATGAAAATATATAGTACAACCAACGGAGTGTCTAAATCCTCTCTCTAAGCCAGAGTCCTAGATACATGTATCTATGTATTAGATACAGATATGGCCTGGATACCATATCTGGATGTATCTGAATACAAGTACATATCTGGGCAATATCCGATATGTCCGGATACGTTACTCGGATGTCTAGAGCTGTATCTGGTTTAAATTATATATATTTTTTAAACCTGAAAAAAATGGAACATAAGATTAATAATTTTGTTTTTAACTATGTTTGGTGGGGATGTGTTCTCACCTCCATCCCTCATCCTCATCCTCATCCCCATGCTCTTTTCCTATTAAAATATATTTTTGAGGATTTTAGGGGTACTTCTAGCTGTCTCTTTCTTGCGTTCTCGCTTTTTCACGTTCCCCTCCAAAAGGTTGGGAATTTGGTGGAACATAAGTTTTAAATGTATACACACACACACACACGTTATGTTCTGTACATTTTTGATGTATAAAATACACGTGTTTTTATAAATGTCGTATCCAGCTGTACCCTATTAGGGGTTCTTGAAAATTCGCCATATCTGTATCAAATACTGCATCCGTTTCCATGCAACACTTCTCTAAGCCAATAAGTTTAAGCTACTTAAATTTATCGAAAAAGATAATAAGAGAAAATAAACTATAGTATGCATTATGCAATTATGATATGAAGGTTAGATGCTTCCATGGTGCCATCCGCGAAACCCGTTATTGTGGCAAGGAGTTTGACATATGTGTTTCTTAGGAGGAGATCCCACATGAAACCTGATTATGTATGCTGAAAAGTGAAAACAGGTGCAGGATAAGGGTTTCTAGGGTGAAAAGGGATGGGAATGAAACCTACTATACCTGGCACTCTTGTGTATTTGATTTGAGGGTTAATCTAGTATATATTCTAAACATTACAAGGGGCTAATTGTTGGATTTGGGGTTAGCCTAGTAGATAGTCTGAGATTACAAGGTTATAGTGATTTAAGGGTAATGTAGTAGTTATTGTAGGAGTACAAGGTTCCAATTGGTAGATTGAGTGGCAATGCAGTACATCTTTGAGGATTATAAGGGGATAATAGTTGTACTAAGTTGCTGCAGAGGCTTGGCCGACTTGCTCATACGATTCTGTTTTCTAGGCCAACTCTATATTATCTCTGTTTATGTTGCCATCACTATAGGGTTAGAGCTTCACTTGTGTGAAGTTTGAATGCAAATATTACACGATATATTATGTACATTCTAAAATTGGAGTGATAAATTATTTGACAGCTGCCATATTGGCATATTTCTCTCCATTGAAGGGATTGCATTGGCTTCACTTGTGCGGTTCTGAGTTTGAATGCAAATATTTCACGATATATTTTCTACATTCTAGAAATTGAGTGATAAATTATTTGACAGTTGCCGAACTGATGCATCTCTCCATTGAAGGGATTGCATCCAGATAGGGAGAAAGAATATTTCTTATTTTAATTCTCGAACACATTGTAGAGGCTATATATCATCTATTCACGTATATTTTTTGAGTAACCTTTGTTATAGATGTGCGATTCGTTTAGTCACCCAACAGTTGAGGAATGCTTGGAATCTAGATCATACACCCCTCATCTAGATTGCTCTGCTCACTGGTTTTTTTGTGTTGGTTGCATCTGTCTTAAACAAACCGATTTAAATCTTGCTCTATACGAATGATACCACATTCAAACATCATTGCATAACATGACCAGCTTGCTTCTATCCTGCATCTGAATTTGCCTCCACTATACGCTGCCATGGTTGGTGCTTCTGCTGCTGCAATAAATAAAACTTTAAGCTTACATAAAAAGGCATCAATTATTTTTCTTGGTATGAAGTGATAGCATATCCAACCTCGTGCAAATAATGGATAACCACATGAAAAATTGTGCAAGTACCATCTCATTTTGTGCCATATCTTGTCTTTTAAAACATTTTTCCATAGATGGAATGTTTGGACATGATTTCCGTAGGAATAAAAATGAGTGCTATATTGTTCCAATGCGAATGGAGCAACATTTTCTCAAGAGGCATTGGCAACTCAACTAATCAAAGATCTCTGTTATGATTTCAATTGGTATCACGTTTGGATTTGTGACAATAAAATATAGAGATAAGAGTAGTGTATTTTAGGAAGTATAAGATACCCTATTGCATTAGCCAGTTATGCATGAGTTTTTGCATGTATAGTCCTCACTGTAGGTGGTAATCACAGAATCCAGAGCATGTCTTTTCCGATTCTAATTCACTTTTCTAGATAAACATGACAGAATGAGTAATCAGGCAGCCAAATTGGGGAAGGGCTAGTCTTTGTAGTATCTATTTCCTTTCAACTTTTTTGTCTTGTAGAATAGTTCTAGTTACTAAATAAAACTATTAGGTCTAGATCATGTGGAAGTTCCATATGGAAATTTGAGGGCATGTCAACCCATTTGTCATAAATAGAACCTAGATCACTGTCGTATAAGTTGATATAGTGAAGATAAGGGGCCTAGAATAAATGCATTATACACCAAAATACTCTTTGGATTGCGATCCGAATTTCGGATATAGTATGTTAGCCCTGTGAGCTAACTACGTCCGCTCATCTACGCAATAAATGCTTGTAAGACACTTTATGAAGACAATTCACGTAAGAATCTTAGTTAGAAAGATGCATTAGGAGTTTCTAGAGTTAGAAGAAGTCTCATAATGATCCAAACACTTTGGGAGCATCCCTTTATTTTGACACAGACACGATGCTGCGGTTTTTTAGAGAAAGTCGTGACGGCACCATGCCTTTATTGAAAAACCTGCGATGGGGCCGTGGCTTATCAAAAACTGTGGCCTAAGTTCAACAAGTAACACTTGTAAGTGTGGCTTGTTTTTGGACTTTTTTTTATCAAGTTAATCTCCTAGGTGATTTGTGTACCTCATGTTGTTGAGTTTTTGTATAAATACACGCCCTTGGGATAGGTAGAGGCATCCAATGGAAGTTGGGTTCAAAGGTGCAGTTTCAAGTTTGGAGTCCATGAGTTAGTGTTCCATTGTTATCCTAGCTGGTGTTGTTTGTTAGGTGCTGTGAATTGTTTGGAAGAATTGTAAGAAGTTGCAAAGCATTGTATAGGGTTTGGGAAATCATGAATTGTAGTGTTGTCCATAAAGGCCACTTGTTGGTAGTAACCCTATGCTTGCGAATGATATAGTGGAATAAGGAGTAAGCACCTTACTTTGTTGGAGTTTTATCATCTTTAGTTTCTCCAGGCTAAACTAATGTGTTTTTTTTTGTGTTATTTCCTACTTGCATCTTGTCTTAGTTCATCTCGTTACAATACTTTATATCTTTGTTTCCCTAAGTAGAGTAAGGCATAACAGTAAGCAAAAAAAACCATGTATGTGTTAGGGTTTGAATATGATTCTCATTGATGAATTGTGAGTGGACTATTCACCAAATAACGGATCAGAGCTGCTTTAGTTCCATTGTGTATGGTTTTTGTGTGACTATTTTTGTAGTTTTATGCCCATAACAAGAGTAGTAAGTGTTAATGGTAAAGATGTCCTGGTTCCCTTGCAACAAGATAATTACACCAGTGGAATAGAGAAATCAGAGAAGTGGCCCATCCTAGTGAAGAAGTACTTCCGTCCGATGAATAACAGTTTCACAAGTTAACATCTCTCTATCCATGACCAAGATGGATGAGCTTGATGAGTTGTAGTCCATTATGGGGATTCTCATGGTGAAGCTTGGTGTTTCTATAGAAGCTCTAAAAGCAAGTGAGGAGATGAAAGCCCCTGAGCATGAGAAAGAGGAAGCAAAACCCCATACCAACCAAGCTCCATTGCCATTCAAAGTTGAAACAAAGATTGAGATTCAGCCGTATGAAAGAGATGTGAATGGAAAGAAGCTAGAGCATTGGCTAGCTCGACTTGAGGTATATATCAGTTTGCATAAAATTAATGAGAGTCGGCAAATTTATTATGCAAGGTTAAAATTAACCAATCATGCTTTAACTTGGTTTGAAAGTTATGTTCATGCTTTTTTGTTAATAAGCTCCCTTTATTTGGTAAATGAGATGAATTAAAATGCTGATCAAAAAACAATTTCATCCTATTTGTTCTAAGGAAGAGAGGTCCATGTATTGACAATATCTTAGGGAAAATCAAGGCCAATTGTGTAGGCGTATACAAGTGAGTTTCACAATAGGATAATCCAAATGGGCAGAACATGGCGTCTTGATGATGTGGGTGGATTCCATAGCCATTTGTGGAGAGCCATGCTCTTGGCCAAGCCTACAGAGAGATGTACATGAGGCTTGTTCTCAAGCTCACTAAGAGATGGACGAAAAGAAGGGCCCATCTACCTCTTCAAACACACCAAAACAACAAGGTGGCTCTAAGCAAAATGGGAAAGGTAAATGCAAAGGTAAGCATAATGCTACTACTACTTTTTCTCAAAAAGATACTAAAAGGCATTGTGATGTTGATAGTCATTCTAAGGAGACTTGTTGGAAGTTGTATTGAGAATTGCATCCATACAAAGGCAAGAAAAAAAAGAAGGCTTTGACTCCATTCCAAGCAAAAGAAGTTGGGTGCAACTCCGATGTGGATGAGACAATATGTTATACCTCTATTCACAAGGAGGTATGTTTCGGTAGCAATAGTGCACAAGATCAAGGCGAACTTATAATTTTTTTTCAAATTAAAGTTTAGATTAAGAAAACTAAAGTGGATGCTCTTTTTGATTCTTGTCGTCAAGCAAATTTGATAAGCAAGGAGTTAGTGGACAAGTTGGGGCTAGAAACTTACAATCATTCTAATCCATATGCTTTGGGTTGGGTAAAGTAAGGAGTAGGGTTAAAGGTGACCAAACAATGCAAGTTCAAGTTTGGTATTGACAAACATTTCATTGATGAAGTCATAGTGGATGTTGTTCCCCTTGATGTGCGTGGTGTAGTGTTTGGTAGTCCTTATATGTATATCTAGGATGCCATCTTCATACGAAGAGCCAATCAATATCGTTTGGTGAAGGATGGTGAAAGCTACATCATTAAGGCCTATGAAGGTAACTCAAAGATCTCCTTAGTAAGTGCCTCTCAAGCCAAAACGTTGATTAATGCTAGTGGGAAGTTTGCTTTATTTCTTTTAAGAGATATACAAGATAAAAAAGTGGTTACACATAAGAATTCTTGTAGCATGTTTACTAACAAAGAGCAAAAACGAATGGGAAAGTTAGTGCAACAATTCAAGGAAGTTTTCCAAGATCCCACAAATATGCCACTCGTGATAACTATTGAGCACTAGATTCAGTTGTTCCCAGATTGTTCTTTCCAAATTTAGGTCTCTAGTGGTAGTCCTTGGTGGATGCCAATGATGTAAAAACATAGTTACATTCTTTGATTAATCAAGGTCTAATCCATTTTAGTAATTCATGATGTAGTTCTCCAATTGTTCTAGTATCTAAGAAAAATGGTTCATGGAGAATGTGTGTTGATTATAGAGCACTTAATAAAATAACCATCAAGAATAGGCACCCTCTTCTAGAGATTAATCTAAGATCAACTCCAACATGCCAAATGCTTTACTAAGTTGGATTTAAGATCCAGGTATCATTAAAGAAGAGGCCATGTGGAAGTCAACATTCAAGACAAGGCAAGCGTTATATGAATGGTTGATATTACCTCTTGAGTTGTGCAATGCTCTAACTACTTTCACACGGTTGATGAATGAGGTATTGAGGTCATTTGTAGATGCTTTTGTTATCATATATTTGTATGATGTTCTTGTTTTTTGCAGAACTTATGATGAACATTTAATTCATTTGAAACAAATTTTGCAAGTTTTGAAGGATAACAAGTTGTTGAATGAAAAAAAAAGTGAGTTTGTGCAACAATCACTTGTCGATTTGGGCCATGATTGGAGATGAAAAGTTGAGAATTGATTCGACAAGGGTAAAGGCCATAATTAATTGACCTAGGTCTTCCAATGTAACCATAACAAGAAGTTTTGTAGGTGCAATTTAGTATTTAAGGAAGTTCATCCAGGTTTCTCTTCCATAGCAACACCTTTGCATGCCATTACAAAAGGGTAACTAATATACTTGTGGTAAGAAACAACAAGATGCATTTGTTGAGTTTAAACATAAGATTAGCAATGCTTTGGTTTTAGCTTTACCTAACTTGGAGTAGCATTTTGAGGTGGAAATAGATGCTTGTAATTATGCTAGCAGCCTAGGAGGTAAGCCCATATGTAACCATTTAGAGTTATTTCATGGTGTAATTCTAAATTATTGTATATATGATAAAAAACTGTATGCTGTTTTTTCAAGCGGTCAAGAAATGGAAGCACTATTAAATGAGAAAGGAAACCATTGTTCATACGGAACACCAACCTCTCCAATATTTGCAAGCACAAACTAAACTTCATGGGTTTCTTGTATAAATTTCATTTGGTTATCAAATAGAATAAAGGTGTGACTAACAAGTTAGTGAACATGTTGTCTAGACTTCCTTTGATTTCAGCCATGGTCACCATAACCCTTCTTGAACCTTGTGTATGAATTATATGTAGAAGGATATGAGCATGATGCAGATTTTGGAGAAGCATTTCTTCAAGCAAAGAAATCCCAAGGATTAGGTTTAGTGCCTAGAGAGATTTACCATCTACAAGATAGGTTGCTCTACAAGATGGGTAAAAGCTTTGTGTGCCTAAAAGAGGAAGAGTTCAGCTAATGAAAAAAAATTCCTTCAAGTGTTGCAGGTCGCTTTGGAGTTACAAAGATAGTGGCACATTTATAGAGGTATGTTTATTGGCTAAATATCCTATCTGATATTGCTAAATTTATAAGATGATGTGTATTGTGTAGTACAAACAAACCTAGTAATTGGAAGTTGGGTTTGTATATGCCATTACTAATTCCTTTTAGGCTGTGGGAGAGTATTTCCATGAATTTTGTAAGCGGGTAGCTTATGTCTAGGAAGGGACATGACTATTTGTCTGGTTTAGTAAGATGTGTATTTTAATTCCTTGTAAAAAGACCCTTAAAAGCAGTGATGTAGCTGAGTTGTTTTTTGCTAATGTGTGGGTTCACTTTGAGTTTCCTAGCTCTATCATTTCATATCGAAATTTAAGATTTGTTGGCAAATTTAGGGCCACATTGTGTGAAAAGATGGATGCTAGACTAAAAACGAACTGCCACTTCTCATCTACAAATCGATGGGTAAACCAAAGTGGTGAATAGAAGCTTGGTGCAACTCGTGAGAGGGTACAATAAGAAGCATCCTAAGATTTGCGATGAAAATTTGGTGTATATTCAACATTCTTAAAATAGGGCATTGCATTCTTTTACCAATAGATCTCCTTTTGAAACTTGTTTTGGTTACTTACCTCCATGTGTGTTTGACGTTGTTTTAGGACAACCATATAAAGGAATCGAGAAATTGGATTTGGAGATCCACAAGGCTGAAAATCTAATTGAAAAGATTCAACAAATTCACCTCCAAGTGCAAGAGAGGTTAAGGGAGTCACATGGAAAGTACAAAGCAAGACATGATCAACATAGGATTGAACATAGTTTCCTTGTTGGAGACAAGGTATGGTTGTACTTGAGTGGAGAATGACTCCAAGGTAAAACTAAGACACTTAAGCCTCTTAGATATGGTCCATTTGTCATTTTAGAGCAAATGGACAAGAATGCTTTCAAATTGGATTTGCTTCCTTATATGAAAATATATTCTGTTGTCAATGTTGAAAACTTATGTCTCTTTGAGCCTTCAATGCTAGACAATGAAGGAGATCTATTGCTAGCGTCTATTGAAGACCTTTCTCCTGATGATCAGATGGAGTTGGAGAAGGATATCGTGTTGTAGCAAATAGGAAGGACAACGAAGAGAGGAGTGCAAAAAAGATGGTAGATTGGGTTAAAGGGTCAGCTACCCAATCAGGGCAAATGGTATTCCAAATAAGATAGGGAGAAGAAATTTCCTCATTTACTAAGTTCCTAAAACTTTTGGGGACCAAAAGCCTCTAATTGGGGAGGTATGATCTGAATTTTGAATCCACCATGTTAGCCATGTGAGCTAATTACTTCCACCATTCTCATCCATGCAATAAATGCTTGTAAGACACTTTTTGAAGACAATTCATGTAAGAATCTCAGTTAGAAAGGTGCATGAGGAGTTTTGAGAGTCAGAGGAAGTCTTAGATTGATCCAAACACTTTGGGAGCATCCCTCTATTTTAGCGTAGACATGATGCAACAAATTTTCAAAGAAATCTGTGGTGGTATTGTGCCTTTTCAGATAAACTATCGTGGCTTATTAAAAAATTGCTTGGCTTGAGTTCAACAAGTAATGTTTGCAAACATGTCTTGTTTTTGGATTTTTTGTTGGTTTAGTTAATCTCTTGGGCTATCTGTGTACTTCCGGTTGAGTTTTTGTATAAATATAGGCCCTTGGGATAGGCAAAGGCATTCAATGGAAGTTGGGTTCAGTAGTGCAGTTGCAAGTATGGAGTCCTTGAGTCAGTGTTCCATTGTTCTCCTAGCTGGTGTTTTTTGTTAGGTGTTGTGATTTGTCTGGAAGAGTTGTAAGAAGTTGCGAAGCATTGTACAAGGTTTGAACAATTGTGAATTGTAGTGTTTTCCATGAAGGTTGCTTGTTGGTACTAACTGTGTACTTGCGAATGATATAGTGGAATGAGGAGTAAGCACCTCACTCTACTGGAGTTTTCTCATCTCGAGTTTCTCTAGGCTAAACTATCGTGTCATGTTTTGTGTGTTGAGTCTACTTGCATCTTGTCTCAATTCATTTCATTTACAGTACTTTATATCTTTGTTTCCCTAAGCAAAGTAAGCATAACAGTAAGCAAACAAGCATGTATGTGTTAGGAGTTGAATAGGATTCATGTTGATGAATGGTGAGTGGACTATTCACCAAATTATGGATTAGATTGCAGATGCAGACATGTAATTTAGAGATTTTAATTAGAGTAGCATGATAAAATTTCAGATTGGATGATATTCTTGATATCAAGTTCCAGGGGAAAACCCTCCATTCTTTCTCATGCTGCACAGTGCAAAGTTGTGCCAAAGTTGCATAACTGCGGAGGGTATTTTATAACCTCATCCTCCTTTTGCTTGCTGTGCTTTCATGTCTCACTTTGACTGTGGGCATTATGGATTCTGTTACTTGGTTTTCTGCACTTTGTCTGCGGCGATGGGGTTTTCAAAGTGTCATTATCATCTAATAAGCTCTCAAAGTGGAAAATGCCCTGTGATGTATGAAGGGAGAGAACATCACTTAGTGTCGATTTCGAAGGCGCATTGGCATGGACATCAAAGCATTAAACAATGTCAAAGCATTGTTTCATGTCCATCTACTAGAGTTTCCATCCAATTTACGATGCAATGGTTAAAACCAAAGTAACGAAAATCGTTTGGGGAAAAAATCGTTTTTTCAAAAGTTGAAGTGTTTTTCAAAAAATCGCAATTTAATCGGAAAAAAATAGGAAAAACGCGGAAAAACTAAAAACCATTGGAAAACATTGGAAAAAAGAATTAAGGTTTAGGGTTAGGGTTAAGCATAGTCACAAGGTTCGGATTCGAGTTCGAGTTTGACAAGGATAAAATTCAATTCAAGTTCGCCAATAGATAAAGTTCGAAAAAAAATTCGCCATTAAGTTCGACTTATATAAAAACATAAAAAAATATTTAAAAAAAAAGTCAAAAAGAAATCCAATAAAAATTAAAAATAATTGTAAATAAATAAATAAAATTAATTTAACAAATAAAATAAAAATAAACATAAGAATTTCAAACTTGAATTACATTAAAAGATATCAAAATGTTCATAGTTTAGAGCCTAAGCTCAAAATTGATATAGAACTTAAGTTTCAAACATTTGCAACCTCAAACTCAACTTCAAAATCAAAACTAGCACTAGCACTAGCACCATCAACGAATCCTCCATCCAGCTCATCAACACTATCTATATTTTTCTCAACTCCTTCAAAGGATGGTTCTCCAAGATGAAGATTGTCATCTTCTTTTGCAAGATTGTGCTCAAGCAATCTTAAATTGCTATGAACAAACACAAGATCTGACAACTTTTTGGCCCTTAGTCGGTTTCTCTTATTAGTATGGATCAAATCATGCGTGCTCCAATTTCTTTCGCATGCAGAAGCACTGGCACATTGACTGTGGACACGCACGGCAAGCTTTTGTAATTCTAGAGTAGAAGAACCATACGTCTGCCGCCATAAATGGGGATCCATGCTAACAATGTCTTCTTGTGCCGCTTTAAACCACTCGGCTACTCTCCCCCAGTGTTGAGACCACTCGCAGGCACAATCTCATTTACTGACACTTTCTCTCACAAGGGCTCATCGGTGCATTGAATCTCACAGAGTGCATGCCTTAAGGGGTGCACTGGGAATGGGCTGGGATCGGCTTGTGGCACTTTGCGAGAGATATTCTCATACTATTCTATCACACATACATCCCTTCATGCAGCCTTCATACCTCCTATGATGTCTCCTTGAAATCTTGAAACCCTGAAATATGGTTAAGTTTGAAACTTTGAAACCCTGGAATCTGACTAACTCTGAAATATGATAGGATCCTCCAAAACCTAGAATTTGCATTATAGCTCCTAGCGTCTCAAACACCCTGAAAGTATATAAATAAAATATAACTTAAAGTATAAGAAACTAGATGTCCATATAAATGTAAACTTATACTTAAATGTTTATTTTATATTTATATACTGTTGGGTCCGAACATGAAATTCGCCGAACAGGGCGAACTTAAGCAAATTTTTACTGAAGGGCATTAAGTTCGCCGAATTCTGAATATTTAGGTAAAAATTCGGCGAACCTTGTGACTATGGGGTTAAGGTTAAAAACATAATTAAGGTTTTTTTAAATTTAGACTCTAGAGATAGTAATATATTTTATTTTTTATAATAATTTAAATTAAACAAAAAAAACAACCTAAATCTTTTTAAACCCTAACCCCTAACCCTAGTTAGGGTTAGGATTAAAAAACAGAATTAGGGTTTTTAAAAAATTTAGACAGTAATATATATATATATATATATATATATTTTAAAATAATTTAAGTTAAACAAAATAAAAAATAAAAAATTATAACCTAATTCTTTTTTAAACCCTAGTTCTGTTTTTTACCTTAACCCTAACCCTAGTTACAGTTAGGGTAAAAACAGAATTAGAGTTTCTAAAAATTTAGATAGCAATACATTTTTTAAAAAATAATTTAAATTAAACAAAATTTAAAAAAAAATATAACTTAAATATTTTTAAAACCCTAAACCATAATTATGATTTTAACCCTAACCCTAACTATCCTCTCGCTGGAAATCTGGGTATATTTGCTGATGCTTTTCGAAAATTTTCAATTCCAAAATAAATTTCTGTCAAAGCAAAGAGATTATGGAAAAAAAATCGTTTTCAGGTATATAAGCCCTAAAGATCGCAACCAGCAGCAAAAAACACGATTTTTGGGCGATTTAATCGGGTTAAAATAGCATTTAAAGCTATTTATGGCGATTTTTAAAGCTATTATGGCGATTTTTTGACGTTTTAAAGGTAAAAAACGCGATTTTCAACGTTTTTTTTTCTGGGCGTTGACTGTGAAAAACCGACGATTTTCCCCTATCATTTCCGCGGTTTAGGGCACGCTTAAGTTTAAATCCTGATTAATTGCGATTTTTTGGTGATCATGGTTTGATTGTCATTTTCTTTGCAGTTGGAGCAAAAGTCTCCTCATAGTCTGTACCCTCTGGTTGGGAAGATCCCTTGCCACCAACCTTGCCTTGTACTTGTCCAAGGATCCATCAGCCTTGTACTTCGTCTTATACACTTGTTTACACCCAATAGGATTCTTTCCTGATAATAATCCAACAAAAACTTAGGATTTATTTTTCATCAGGGCATTATACTCCCCCCTGCATGGCCCTTTCCCATTCTTGTTTCTCATTTGCTTCATCATAACAATTAGGCTCACATGCAATGTTAGTCATCAAAGCCAAGTTAGAAAATGATAAATTATCATTAAAATTTAGTAAATCATATACTTTCTTACTATGCCTATTAGGCCTTTCCCCGGAAGTTCCTTGAGAGGGCTCACCTTCTTTGACTCCTATGGTATAACAGTACAGCTTGTGTCTATTCTTTACAGGGATAACCTGCTGGTCAGAGTCGCCAACAACCTCGATCAGAGACAATTCAGCCTCAATATCCTAATTGTGAAACATTTCTGCCCTATCATCATGTGAAACATTACCCAGAACCTTCTTGTCTGCTGCTTTGTTAGAGCCAATCAGGCATGGAGAATTGAACTCAGCTGAAAATTTGAAGTAGATTGAAAATACTTTCATTTTCAGCTACAACTTCCCTACATACAGTCTCTTTGTTGGTGGAGACATCAATCAGCCTATATGTCTGAGAATGATCACTATAATAGCAAATATCATTTTCTTACATCTAGAATCTAACTTTTCTTCTTGTGGAACAAAGACATAAGAAGTTGAACCAAAAATTCTGAAATTACTTCCTTGTTTTTCTTTCTATTGATGCCTCTTCAAGTGTAATGCATTGAGGTGCCTTACAAGGGCATCTGTTGAGCAGATAAACAACAGTATGAACAACTTCCTCCCAGTATTTAGTCAGAACTTCCTTTCTTCTTAACATGCTCCTTACTGTGTTCATAACCATCCTTTTCCGTGTCTCCACCACAATGGTTTGCTGGGATGTATATGGGGTTGTGAATTACCTACGTATTCCCTCTTGTTTGCAAAAACAACAAACTTTCGAGAGGCAAATTCAATTCCATTGTCATTTCAGAAGATCTTTATTCTCTTACATGTTCATTTTCAACTGCAGACTTTAATTGTTTGAAGGACCCAAAAACATCGAACTTCATTTTAAAAAAATATACCCATAATTTCCTACTATATTCACCAACTAATAGAAAATATGTGCAACAGAAACAGTATTAACCTTCATAGGTTTGGATATATCACCACACACTAATTCCAAGTAGTGCTTCGCTCTGCAAGGAAATTTCTTGCCAAAGTTTAGTGTGAAAATTTCCAGAGAAATGTTGTTTTCAAAAATTTTTATTTTCAAAAGTAATAGAAGGAAGAATATCATTATGTCATGAATGTTCAAATGATACAAGTCTCTTGTTGTTCAAAAAATCAAATGTTTATCATAAACTTTTTTCGAATTGGTTATTCCATGTTTTTCTATTCTAAATTAGCTGTTCTTATTTGTTTAGGTCCTGATTACTATGGATGAATGGAAATGCTATGCAATTCACAATCCATAAGAAATTAGTGTAGCTACATATAGATTAGTGCTTCCTGTTTTAGTGAATGGTTGGTTGTGTCTTTTCTTGAGTGAATGTGCAATGTAATTTATTCTATCAGTGAATAAATCTTGAAATTGGGTATAATTTAATATATCCTGCACATTAGTGTCTTGCACCATGTTTAACAAATATTGAGTTTTGCTAGTGTCTCTAAACATTGGTTTACTCTGATTTGCACTTGATAGCAGTTCAACGTGGTTGTATGCTTGACATTCAAACTTTTTTTAGCCTTACCCATCCCTCTTTTTGAGTTTTTGTAATGAATGGATCCAAAACTTGTATTATATAAGATTAATTTCCTTGAAAGTTTGTAGATTAGATTTGTCTTCATAAAGTAATTGTTGCAAGATTGATCTAGAACTATTAGTAAGATTGATATTCAAATTGTTGTCCTGTAAAAAGCATTAAGTCATAGGCTCATCGTGTTGTTCCTAATTCTGTACTTTTTTGAGACCCAAATGCAACTTGTGCCTTGGGATTGTCTAAAACCAGCAGGCCGTATAAAGAGGGGGTATTTATACCCATCACTGTTGTTTGTGCATGTTGAATCAACTCAAAATACATGCCGTAACAGAGACTGCTACCCTGTATTAGAAAATAGGTGGAAATCTTGGTTACAGGTTTATACACAAAGTGTGCACCAATATTTTGGTTTTCCTGAACAAATTCTGGTTGATGTTTTGTAATAGTTGCCACTGGGATTTTTTTTTAATCCTTCAATCTTTCAGCTAAAACACTTTATTGCCAAAGAAAATAGGCGGTCTTAGAAGAGAACTGCCTTCCACACAACAAGCCGTCCATTACATGCTATAATCACTTAGTTGTCTTCCTCATTGATGTTGTCAGTTGAAATTCTCCTTGCGTGTATTACTAATATTCCTCCTCTCACAGAAATCTGTTTATATTGCTTTTAATTTTGTTGAAGGTTTCCATCTTGCTGAGTTTGTTCTTGTTCTTAGCCTTAATATATCATTTGTAATTAACTCCCCTATTTTAGTTTCTTTTGTATTTTAGTGATTTTTAAATGACACAAATCACACTCTAAAGTGAGCTTAAATTTTAGTGTTTTTTTTTAAACTATTTTTTGTTTTGTTTATGTAAACCTTGATTTTTATTGTCAAGTTCTATATTATTAATTTTGAAATCTGTAATTTTATTCTTCTAATAAGATAAAGCTCACAAACTGCTTTAACTTTTTTCTTGATAATTTTCTTTGCAAAATGCTAATATTTAAGCATATTGGAACATGGAAAAACCTATCAATTTGTGTGTATTTTGTAATCCTATTAAGGAAAGTGCTATTGTTTTTATACACTGCAGATATATGAGAACTGTCTTTCCCATTGGAGCAATGTTTGCCATGACGCTATGGCTTGGGAATACAGCATATTTGTATATTTCTGTATCCTTTGCACAAATGTTGAAAGCTATCAGTGAGTACTTTCATTACTAGATCATTTTACTCCACTTTGAAAATTACCGTTCTTTGGAAATTTTGCATGACAAGGGCTCAAATGGCTTTTCTGATGTTTGCTTTGGTTCTTAAATCTTCTTTTCCTTTCTGCAGTGCCTGTCGCCGTCTTCTTGTTGGGAGCTGCAGCAGGGCTTGAGGTACTAAGCTGTAAAATGTTCTTAATTATGTCTGTGATTAGCTTTGGAGTCCTCGTTGCATCGTATGGAGAAATAAATGTCAACTGGATAGGGGTGGTTTATCAAATGGGTGGAGTTGTTGGAGAAGCCTTGAGGCTTATTTTCATGGAGATTCTTGTTAAGAGAAAAGGTCTTAAGTTGAATCCCATAACTTTAATGTACTATGTGAGCCCGTGCAGGTATGTGCGGGAAGAAACTATGCTTTACCTTTTTCAGATGCAAAATGTTAGTTGCTTCCCTTGCCTTTTCCTTTTCTTGATATGTTACATCTGTTTCATCCCTTGTGCAGTGCAATATGCCTTTTTATTCCATGGCTATTTTTGGAGAAGCCAAAGATGGACTCAACAACAAATTGGAGATTTGATCCATTTATTATGTCACTGAATTCCTTCTGCACTTTTGCTCTCAACGTTTCAGTATTTCTAGTTATCTCACATACTAGTGCATTGACAATTCGTGTAGCTGGTGTAGTCAAGGACTGGGTGGTTGTATTACTGTCTGCATTGTTCTTTGCTGATACGAAGCTTACAACTATAAATCTGTTTGGTTATGGTGTTGGTATGTTAATCAAGTTGTTATTTACGACTTATTAGAGACAAGTTAGAAAGACAAGCTTATTCAGAATTTTTATTTGCCTATTCTTAGATTCTAGAATCAACAAGTCTCATAACAGAATGCACAAGAATGACAAGTTGTTTTGATGTTGTGTCCAGCCATAGCTGGTGTAGCAGCATATAATAATAACAAGTTGAAAGTAGAAGCGTCCAGTGTGAAGAAAACAGTTGTAGCCATGAATGACCTTTCAGCCAGGCATGAGGAGGGCTGGGACATTCTTCAAGGCAGTGCATCAGTTGAAAATAGATACTTGGATGGGCATATTGAAAGTGATCCTCGGTAATGTTTTTTAATTGCCAATCATCCTTGCACTCCACTGGTCCATGTATTTATTACCATAACTTCTACTAGAATTTGTATCTATTTTGGCTATTTATCTGAGTGTATTGGTATTACATGTTCAGTCACCAGGAAAGTTGACAGATGGTGAAAAATATGATGATCGGTGATTACTCGTTTTCCTTTGGTCCAGTCTGACCTGAGGTTAGGTAAGGGATATTCTTTGTAAAGCTGTGTTATATGTTCTTTGACATTCTTCATGGAACTGTCTTCTCGATCTGGACTTGTTTATATCGGTTACATTCGTAAGAAAAAAATTATGCAGCTCATCAATCTGGAAGCTAAATTAAATAACATTGACTCTTTCTTGCTTCCATTGGAAATAATGTTTTCACCCTCTCTGAAGATGATAAAAGTATGGTGACTGTCATAATCGCCCAATCAAGTAGAACCATTATCATATAACTGATTTTTTCCAAATTTGTGAATTCAGACAGAGTTGACCTCGACAAAGTTCCAGGAATAAAAAAGAAAAGTCATATGTTTAAGTGAGCAATATATCCTTCGATGATAAGACATCATCAGTAGCATTATACCAATGAGCATATTCATGAATTCATTTAACAAGAATCTTGCACATGCCTTGTACAAGTATGGCTGTGACAAAGCACTTAAAACAGCAAAGTTTTTGGAAAATTAATTGGAGTCAATTGCAGCTAAGTTGTTTCATTTCAAATAATTCATTGGCATGTACCGGTTGTTTCATTTCAAATAATTCATTGGCATGTGCCTGTTGTTTCAAAGGACATTATTGAGTAGTTTCAGTGCTGAAGTCACCCCTGTAGGAAACAGAGGGATGAAGAAACATTTTCTTGTGGCTGCTGTTGGGTGACATAATATTGCATTTATTATCTGTTTATTGAGTAATTTTTGAGCTCCTTGCTTTTGTAGTCAAAGAGCCCATGATTAGTGAAGTCGATTATTGATTATTTTTATGTGCAGTTTTTTCTGGCCTCACCTCACCTTTTGTTGATATTTACTATTAATATAAATTATAATACTATGGTGCTTTTATTTATAATATCTTTAATTTATTCCACATAAACAATCTAGTTCTATTTGGACACATAGTTTTGTTCCCTGAAGTTTCCTTTTTAGAACAACAACAATGGGGAATTGTTGCAGTCTTTGTAAAACCTATGTTTTATTAAATTAAATAATTAATCCCAGGTATTGATGTGACTGTTTGCCAGACTAGCGCGTATTTTGGTTATGCGAACTTTGCTTGCAGATGTTGACTATCAGTGGTTTTAACTTTGACCTGAGCACGTCTCTGTACAAACTTGATTGCCCATTATGCATTTCATCACTAGGTTGTGGTGTAAAGTAGGAAGAAATCTCTTATGCTTTTCTATGCTCTTTTTGCAAAGATGCTTGTAGGAGGTATTTCTTCTTGTAATGTTCACTTTTCCCTTGGGGATGAGCTTTGTTTTATTGACAAATTAACCTTCACAATTGCAATATTTCAGTAGTTAGATTTTGCATTTCATCTTGATTCGGTACCCCTTATTTATGGAGAAAGCATAACGTGTTTACATGTTTATAGCTGCTATGTGTTATTAAAAATGATGGTATTCTTGTAGTTGTATTACACCCGTATTAACAGTCAAGTCTGATAGCATCTGCAAATAAATATTGGTTTACTGTTGCTTTTTCCTTTCATATGTTTGCCTATCCTCTCAAAATATTGCTTTTCTGTGTCACGAGTCTCAAATCATTGTCCCGCCTAAATGTGTGATGGAAGAGAACCTCTAAATGTATTCATTCATGAATTATCTATGCTGTAAAAATATGTTTTTATGGTATCCTACTATTTGAACAATCCTGTTTCAAACTTTCTTGAGAGGTTGTATCTACCTAATATCAATGATTTGAGAGGGACAGGTGTACAATAGCTGCCTATGTTTATTCTCTATATACATTGAAAGACCTTTTAAACATTTAGGATTTTTTAGGTTTTTTGTGAAAATGGGCCACAAAATAAAAGCAAACATGAGAGGCAAATGATTCCCATGAATTAATCACGCGTTAATTAATTGTTCACGAGTATTATCAAATAAATCTTCACAATGAGATTTTTCAGTAATATATATTATATTGATCTTTTATACACACAAATTATTTACCTTTCAAGGGGACTCTCCAACACAGAAGGGGACTCTCCAACAACCCTCTGTGTACCCTAGAGATACTTTGTTGTTCATTTATTAAACTAAGAATTAACCTCTTATACTCCCTTTAATATTTATTTCGTACTAATGTTGGCAATCTCATCTGTGAATGATCATTTCATCTTGAACTCTTCACTTTCATTGTCTTTGTTGTGTTAATCTGATTATTTAACATCAATTTTGACATCTTATTAATCACCACCTGCGCTTCTCTAATGATCTATTTATCTTAGTGTTTTATGTTTGATAATCTTATTCAATGTAGGATTCTTAGGCATGCTTATAAGTGGGTTTATTTGTGTTTCACTGCTCTCCTTCATTTCAGCATGTCCTAGTAGATCACTTTGCATCAAACTACTGGTTTTCTTGATCTTTGATCAACATAAACATTATCATACAATTTGATGGATAATAACTGATACTAATCGCTATTTTTCGTACAAGATGGTTATGTGAAGGTCATTGTCTTTGTTAATGGAATCTTTAATCTCGATTTTCTCTTTGATCGTTTTATTGACTATAATGCTGTACGCTCAATTGACTGCCTATATAATAAAAGTGTTACAGCCTTAATATAACTGTCTTATTTTTTGGCATACAGGAATCATAAAGATAACATACTGTCTTTACAACATCAAAAGCTCATATTGGCATTTAGTGTTTATCGATCTTTGAAGGAAAACTGGTTTATACTTTTCAGTTATTGGAGAACTAATGTTTATTTTGATAAAATATTTAATGTGCAGATAAAGACAATAATGAGATGGTGACAAATTATGATGCAAATCCGGGAAGATTCAAAACTACATTATGTGATGAGAGTTGCATTTAATGCTTTGTACATTCTCTCTCTATTCTTTTGTGTAATTTTTGTGCCCATTAATTCTCTAACATCAATTTCAAAATTGTCTAAAAGAGGCACAAAGCTAAAAATGTAAACTAGACCGACTTTATCATATATCTGTTTAATCATCAATAGCAATTCAATCCCCATTTCCCCCAATTACAAGTTGGAAAGAAGGAAATCCCCGACTTGAATTCTTCCTCCAAATTATTGATACAAGATTAATCTGGACAGTGTCTCCAATGACATGGGCTCAATTGGTGGAGATGGAATATGTTGAAATGGTGGAGATAACATCCACATTCATAGGTGGTCCTGGCTTCCAAGCCAATAACTCTATAGAGGATGCTTGTATTTGAATGAGATTGCCATTAGTTTGAGAAACTTGCTTGGTGTTAGCACTAGGGTTTGACAATTGATAAAAGGTCTAGTGACAACATGATAAAAGGTCTAGTGACAACATGATAGAAGGTCTAATGATAGTGACAATTGTTAGTTGCTCAAATCTTTAGGGATGTTTCCTTTTATTGACTTCTTAAATCAAGTAAACAAGTTGAGATCAAATTATATTATATTAGTGACATTTTACAAAAGTGGCTGAAAATTAATTTGCATTTAATAAGCATTTGTTCTTGTAACTTAAATAAATTTAAGATAAAAATTGTAATAATTATAAAGTAAATGATCAAGCTTTATAATGAACATTTTTATAACATAAGTTTTTCGTGGCATTTAATTCTAAATAAAGAGAATTGAAGTAAACAACTTCAACTATTTTCTAGTTAGATTAAATCATAAGCACATGCAACTAAATGCTTTAACCAAGAATAAAATAGAGCTTGATTTAAGATACATTTGGATTGGTAGATACAAGATTCTTTGCATGAAAACCAAAGATAGTATTCTTATAAATTTGTGTTCAAAATACATGCATTAACATAAAGCTCAATCTTGGATTTAAAATTTTAAATAGATAATAGTTAGAACAAATGATTACTCAATGGATACCCCCTAATAACTACTTTTGAACAACTAATGGTGACAAAATGTTGCCCCTATAAACCCATGCTTTCTTAAACTTATGGTTGATGACCATTGGTTGCCAACTTGCCACATTGAAGCCCACTTTGTAATCTTTACTGAGAATGTCTAGGTAGATGGTACCTTGCTCCTTTGGGATTTGCTTCTTGTCTCCTTTAAAATCCATAGGCATTGGCTAGAATTTCCAGTATTTTGTGACCTTATGATATTGCTATTAGAATTGAACTGTGTAGTTTTTCGAGTCAAACTCATTGACCCATGTTTCATGAATAGTGGTTCACATGAACCCATCTCTCATGAGAATGAATGGCCCACTTAGCACTCATTGCATCTAGGTGATGCTCACAGGGGTGAAGCATTGGGCCTTTCCTTATGAGAGATGGGTTCATGTGAACCACTACTCATGAAACATGGGTCAATGAGTTTGACTCGAAAAACTACACAATTGAATCTCGATAGCAATATCATAATTTGACTCGTTGTGGAAAATACCTCTTACTTATCAATTTTGTGACCTCTTGCATTGCTTCTATATCCACTAGCCTTATAATGTTGACATGAGTCATCACAACTTCATTATGGCGATAAATGTTTACATCTAGGTGGTAGTATTGATTTTCCCAAGAGTTATAATTGGTAGAAAATGCTACATCACGATGCACCATCTCCACATTTGTCTTTTCTATCATCTGGGCACATTGCTTTGTGGATGTATTCCTTAGATTCTATCACCATTGTCTTTGGGGTGTCTATTCTCATATTCTTCTATTTCGACCCATGTGGTGAAATTGAGCCTCATACTTGCAATCCTTATGTCCAAGTGCTTAATTGTATGCCCAACTTTAGGGATATATCAAGTTGTCCTTCAAGTGTGAGTTCACATACCCCTTTGCAATTGTGGTTGCTTCTACTTGGACTCGAGAAATCAATTCTCTCTCACCTTATTCCTTGAACATTAAGCTTAGGATCCAACATCTTAAGCTTATTGTGTTCGACATTGAGTTCAATGAGATTATCTCTAGTCAATGATATCAAGCATTATCAACATATCTTCAAAAGTATTTTCAACAAGCTCTTTTGTCTCCTTGATGAATGCTTAAAAGGCTTGATTGTAGGTTGCTACTTTTTGTGATCCACACTACAGGGACTAGGATAGTCACACAAAAGACAACTCAATAACCTAGCTAGTAAACAATCGAGTTATAATGAACATGTAATAGAATATTGATGCATGAGCATTCGGTTAGTTAAGCAAGCTTGCATCACCCAAAAAGATATGTCTTATGTTGTGGGCTTTTGACAGTTGAAGACATCCAGCATGGATTCATTTGCACTCCATTGGGCTTCTAGGAGAAAAAAATAGTAGTCTCTAGTCATGAGACACAATGTTCAATGTCGTGTGACAAAACCACCTGTTAACACGGGTGGATATAAAACCACTATGATGGTTACATAACCACCACTCTATAAGAAGTGGTTATTTTGTCTGCGGTGGTTAACAATGCATAGTAATGGTTCATAATCATTCAAGTGCTCATTTGGAGCATTTTCAAGTTAAATGTGAATTCCAAGAGTCAGACCATGAGACAAAAAAGAGGATGGATGACTTTTGAGTAGGTAGATTGAAGTGAAGAGGAGTTTCCAAGTGAATGTGGAGAGGGAGAAGCCAAGAGGAGTAGAGAGTTGTGTTCACTCTAGCCAAAGGATTGAGTGTTGAACATTCTTTAATTGTATTGTAGTCTTAGAAAAGAGTGAGTGTTGTGTGTAATCTCTATATTATCTCAAGAAAGATCAATAAAGTGAGGTTTCTCTGTGCTTTTGAGGGACAAGCTATCCTTCATTGGACCCTCTATTGCTGACTGCATCAAGTGGTATCAGAGCAAGGCAACAATTAAAGCCTATTTTAGATAATATAGATTTATCAATAGTCCAAATTATTGAAAACTATTGGAAATAAATCATATTGTATCAAGATTAAATTGGACTGTATCAAGATTAAGTTGGACTTATTACAAATAAATCACATCTATCTAATGTATTTGTGATAAGTCCAAATTATTTAAAATGATCAGAAATAATTAATAGTTGAAAACTATCATAAATAAATTGGACTTCATCAAGAATTACTTAGACTTATTACAAATAAATCACATCTATCTAATGTATTTATAATAAGTTCAAATTATTTAAAATAATAAAAAACAATTAAAAATTAGTTGAATGTATTACAAATAAATCACATTTATCTAAATGTGCAAAATAGTCAGAAGGTCCGTGATCTTTCTAATATCTTCAATCGAATTTATACGACTGTTCAAACTGGTTCACAGACCATGCATTTACAGACAAGCATGGGCGGTTTATTTCTTAAGGACAAATAATTCATACATCAATCAGACGTTTGGGGGATATGTGATTTAAATCATGTCAACAATTGATTGGATCGTGAACTATTTGTTTAATTTGAAAAAGGTGACATCCCCGCGACTATCAAAGTTTATCTTATATTTGTGTACATGCTATGTGTCGATCATGAGTGTTCAGGTGTTGGGCACCTCCTCGATGTTCTATTATTATATTATTAATATAATCTCCCACATAGTCAAGTTACTGAGATTATGACACGTGTCATAATCTCGGGTGCTTGCACTGTTTGGGACCTTTGTTTGGACTAGTCATCTTTTTGCACATCTGAGTCATCGACATTTTGCCACATGGCACAATCTCGAGTGCTTGGCCGAAGTGTAATTTGAAAAACTAAAAATCTGAAGACCATTTGTTGATACGCAAATGTCGAAGAACAAATCGTGACGCACAAGTGGGATATTTCGAGCCGTAAACCCCAAAGACTTTTTCGCAAACATGGGAATGCCGAAGTGTATTTTTCAATGCACAAAAGCCAAATTGTAAATTTTGATGTGTAAATTACGAAGACCATTTTCCGAAGACGATTTTGAAGGATGCAAAATGTGAAGTTTAATTTGAAAAATTGCAAACCCGAAATGGTTTCATGATTCACAAAATGCAATCTAGTTATTTGGAGTACTAAAAAACTAAAGACTATTTTGAAACACAAAAATGCGAAATGGACGTTCTGAAATACTGAATTATCGTAATAGAAAATATAAAACACAAATGCCGAAGTGTATTTTCCAAGACCCAAATATGGGAAGTGCCACTAGAAATAAATATAAATAAATAAAACAATAAAACATTATACATTCCCAAAAAAAAGACTAAATTTTAAAAAAAAACCATTTATATTTTTCATTCTGAAATTAAGGAAACACCATTTCAAATTTGCCAATGTCAAGAAAGAAAACAATAGTTCTCAATCCTATATCACTATTTTTGAAAGTGCCTAGTGGGACGATGCATTCAAATACTCTATTATATTGACTTTTAAAAAATCAGTGAGAACAAGTGTATGACCTCTCCAACTTTTATTTGGTTCCCAAACGTAGATGATACTATCTATGAGTATAGATGGTAAAGATGTGTCAGTTGGGTTTGGCTTCCATTTCTTGTCTAAACAACCTGAATAAATTTCTGCTTTTTCTGCATCTTTTTTCTTGCATGAACTTGGATGAACCAAGCTACATTGACCCTTCATTCATATCTTCATTTGTTTGTAGTATCTCAATATTGCTTTTAGCTCTAGCAACCCGTACTGTGTAGTCCACCCTTGTAGAATCGTCATGTTTGACAAATAACATATCTCTCATTTGCACATCTTGATCTAGATCAAATGCAATTTTTGTTCTTTTGCTTCTTGGACCAACATATGTATCTGTAGATGCCACTCCAAAATTAAGGGTTTTGTTATGAACCATTTTGTGTAGATCTCTATGCAGGGGTATGTTGTGGTGAGTTATAGGCCAAAAATCTCTTATACATTCAATTTTAGAAGGGAACATGTCTTCTTTCACTATGTCATGGATGTTTTGGAAGTAATATGCTAGATCCTTCCCCTTACTATTTCCGGTCAAACCAAATTCATTGAATTGATGTACATATTTAATCACGTTATATTTAATTTCTTTTTCACTATTTTTTCTACTTCTATCTGAGACTTTTACAACAATGGAATCTTGCGACATTTCTCTGTTTTTCAAGTCTTTGAAAAGTATTTTTATCGGATTACCTTCTGGAACATTTGATTCACTATTTTCTTTTATTCCCCTTAATATAATCTGAGGGGACCAATTTCTATCTCTTATAGATTTTTTGCAATGCATAATGGGTTGACCTTGCTCCATGTGTAGAAGAAAGTATTGAATTTTTGTCAAGCCTACTATTTCGTTTCTTCCCTTTAGCTTGTAACTATTAACATAGTCTTTGAAATCCACTACTTCTTCAATCAAATATGGCGTGAAGTTTCTTGTATTTTCATATGTCCTATAATTGTCCATCATCTTTGCCACACTCCATACATCTTTCCTCTTTATACATTCAGACAGGTTTTCAAATGTGTCATCGATGTCTTCATAGGTATGTCTTACACGGAGAAATCTAACCTCAACATCGAGGAAAACACCTTTGTAGATAAGGAGAGATAAATATTACAACACAAACCTGTACAAAAAAACATGATTTTATGAATTTGTAAATGTAATATTAGTTCCATATAAGGTTTAACATTTTTAAACTATAATTATGGATGGAAGTACCTATTCTTATTGCCCCCACAATAGTTGTCTAGTTGAAGGTATAGTCTGGAAGGAAGTTTCATGAAGGTACCAATTGATTGTGCTTCTTATCTGTGTTTCTTGTATTTAGGGTAGTAGTTATTAGACAAAAGTGCATCATATAATGAATATTTTGAAGATCCATATTTATATAGTAAAGATCCATAAGTATATGATATTGTTGTTTCCATATCTTTGAAGCACTTGTTCAATGAGGTGATAGTAAAGTTCGATCTCCCACGAATATACGGTAAAAAAAATGCCCATATCCACCTGCACCATGACCATGTGTTATAATCCCTACCATTGACAACTCTACTAATCTATTGGTAACCGCTTTGCTTTTTGTCATTGTCCTTGGCACAAATGCTTTTTGACATTCCACGTTGTCATGAATGACACTGAGGCATTCTTCAGGGTATTGCTCTGACATTTGTTTATGTGTGTAATACATTTGTCTTGTAGAAAGTATTTGATTTGAATGCATCATGAATTCTTGATTGATGCAATCTTTTTGACTCTAGAGAGGGACTCAGAGGAATTTTGTTGAGTCTAGATACATGTTTTGCACCTAGCGAAGTCATAAAACGTGGTAATAGTCGCATCATGAAAATTAGTTCTCCACATGTTATTGAATTTTGATTGGGATATTGGCTCATATTCCATATTTGCTAGATGTGCATTGATGTGGTGCCTCATAAATTCTTAAGTGAAAAATGTTGGAAGATGTCAAACATTTTCTTTTGAGCTGTCTATATCTATCTGGCATGTTAGTCATTGAGAAACATCTGCAAAATCATCCCCCAACTGGTCCAACAAATATTTAACTGCCATTGCCTTCTTTTGTGGCTTTTTTCAAAATCTCCTTACATGGAATGCATTTTGTTCTCCATTTTTGTGACAATTTTGAATGTCAAAAAAACTATTTCTCTTTAGTCCATATAGTTTAAGCCAACCTTCTAAATGGATCTCTCTACCCTGAAAATCAATGGTAGTTTTGTTTTTATTTTTCTTAAACAAACTGACATAAAAGGCATCCAAGACATGTTGCCTCCTCTCTGTTGTGGTGGAATCAAACAACTTTATCCTTGCAGATTTTAACATCTCAAATGATAATCCTGACTGAACACATTTTTTGGTACAACATTTATCTGCATACATTGTTGTAATATCACTATCTATGCTTTCATCAAATTTCACTTGGTTGAGCAAAGTGTTTGGCTGATTTATTTTTTGACCCAAGTAGTTGTAGGCACGAGTTAATTTTTTTGGATGCCTTTGTGCTAGGAATGTCAGTTAAGGAGTGACTTCATTATCCACTACGTCTAAAACGTTCCCAATTTCTTTATCTTTTGGTGTCATGTATGGTAAATTGATTTCTCTACATTTAGTATCCACTATCTTGTTGGAAGGCCATCTGACGATAGATGTTTCAGCTACCTCTATATTGCAAGTCTCACAATGTTGTAGAACTTGTAAATTGTCAATTCATTTTCTAACATTGGGACAGTAATGCAACCAAAAATCTCTCTTGGTTGTACAAATTCAACATAATCAAAAACAAATTTTTCATCATTTGCAAGAGTTGTACATTTATGCAACAAATATACCCTTTTCCCAAGATTTTTTTTTCTTAGGCTATGAAATGTGGATGAATCCAAGCAAAAGGATTTTTTGTTGCAATGGTTGTATATCCAGAACTGAACTAAAATTATTTTGTCTTTCTTCCATGTCATTATTTATAAAAAAATTGTCTATGAGATGTTGCATCATTCTTGTGTTCCATATAGTAAAATTATCAACTACATCCCCAAATTATCCACAAAAGCTGCAAGAAATGGAAGCGATAAAGTCAGATTAAAAACTTTAGTCACATTAACACTTACACATTCAATAGGTAATTCCTCATTGTGGCATGTGGAAGTGAGATTTATGGATTTTAGAGATTCAATGTTTGGGCCTGAAACTTTATGTGTTCTTCCATCACCAATGACCTTACCATTTTTTATGAGAGAAATATAGTCTCCACATTGGAAATCCATTGACGTATGATTTTTTAGCTTGAATATTTGCAAAATACATGAGAGGAGTTGTTAATCAGGGTATTTATAAAATCAGTCCAATTTATACTTATATGTAGGAGATAAAGCTATATTTCTACCATAACTTAAGCATGGAGATATGTTAAAACCTAAAAATGTTAAAAAGGTAATGTATAATTTTTTTTAGTGACACGACTTATATCAATCCAAAAAAAATAGTTTTTAATAGCATTTACTACATGTAGACATCCAATTCCTAACACCATTTGTGTTGAATTTGTCAATCTTATTCGAATTGTACTCAAATGCATAATTTAGGCCAAAATCACTAAAACGCGCTAAATGGTTCGAGTTTGTCATTTACAAGTGTCGATTTAAGCTAATGTATTCCTAAACGGGGCAATGCATTTTAAGTGATTTCTAACTTTTTAAAAATTATTTCAAGTCAAAATGATGATTTCGCATTTTGGTGCTCTGGATCACTCTTTTTTTCTAATTAATTAGTACACATCATGTATCTTTGTATTTGTGTCGACAACATCCTAAATGAGATCATGGTCTATACGCATCTAACATCACCTTCCAATTATTCTCAAGTTAAATTATGACTTAATAATATGATTTTCTGACCATTTTGATTAATTGTGCACCAATTTTTAAAGAATTGCATTAAAATTGATTAATCTTACTTAGACAAATTAACTCAAATTAAGAGCTTAAATAAGAATTCCATGGAGCAATTGAATATTTTTTTATTAGAAATTGATTTAAAAAATTTGCATAATTTAATGACATGATTAATGGGGTGGCATCCATAAGTCATAAATGCAACAAATATCAGGTTTATGGGCACCCATGCCTCATTAATGCCCCTTCTTCCCAAATCATTATGAGGATATTTATAGATTTAATTTTAAATATTAGATTAATTCATGACCACACATCTCAATCTTGAGATTGACAGTCATGGTTGATCTTAGTTTATTTAGAAAATCTATCAATAGAAGATCATAGAACACTATTTTTAAGCTAAATTATTGTAAACATATAATGCAGAATTGTCTCCACAATCTTTCTTTGTGTTGATCATTGTGTTTTATTTGCAAGCTTTATTTGATAGGCATAAATTAAATTTCTTATTTTGAGCCTAGGTTATGCATAATGGTCTTGAGATGATGGAGAAGCTTGGCATCCATTATTACAAAGATAAGAATACTAGATCAAGGAAAAAACATATTTAGAGCCGCTCTTGGATGGTGGAATCACATGGGAAGGTAAAGGTTATTTGCTTTCTTTCATTTGTCCTTCATTATCATTTGCAAACTCCGTTGGAATAGGTTAGCTTAGTTTGTTAAGTTCTTTAAGCATTTGTCATGGATTTCTTGACAAATGTTTGACTAACCAACTTTGTAATCCAACATTACATTTTGGCACACTTGATGGGATAGAATCCATTCAAGCAAGGAAGACATTGTGAAAATTTTATATTTTCATTTTAGTCATTAAAGAGTCCTTAAACATCATTTTTAGCTCTTTTTCCTATGTTTCTAATATTTTTTATGCACACATAGGTTACACAGTGATCGGTGATGGGTTTGTGTGAATGACGTCGGTTAGGGCTAACTGTGGTCAGTTAGGTTATAGGAAAAAATCTGACTAAAAATTGCATTTTGAGCTTTATTCAAGTTTGTTTCTAACAATTTGAGTTTTGTAAGTATCTGGTCTGAACATAGTTTTGGTTCATAAGCTTATCTTTTAGAGATTTTATCCTAAAAAATATTTTGAAGCATAACATTTTTGCCTTCTAGTTCATAGGTGACCATTGGCAGTTTTTTTAACCGACCATGATTGGGTATCAACCAATGATGGTCTTGCATAAATCAATAATCAATAGTGACTAGCGTCAGTCTCTATGTTTTAAAAAAAACACAGACCCAAGAGCATTAAAACCAAAGTTACTTGCCTCAAAGTCAAAAGATCTTCAAAGCTAAACAAGACTCTAATTTTTTTATGCAAGATCCATGAGGAAAGTGATCAAATTGAGGTTAATTAAGTCTTTTTAACCCCTTTTTGGTGCTTAAAAATAACTACAAACTTTCTATTTGGTGTTTTAAAGAAAAAAATAGATGTTTATTTAAATGTTTTATGATTATTGTTTAAAAGTTTTTTTGCAAATTAGGGTCAAGAGGCCAAATAACATTATCAAACACTTCAAACCAGTGCTTAAAACCAAACTCACTTCAAAGTTTTGTTTTGTATAAGTCATCTATCATTTGTTTTATTAAAATTATTTGAGCAAAAATAAATTTGTGTGTGTATGCCCTCCCCCTATCCCCTATAGGGAACTCGAGTGATGAAAAGCGTCTTTTTCATTGCAAATTATGCCTTTATCCAAGGTGTAGAAAGGAAGTTGTCTAGGCTCTCCCCACAATTCACATTGTTTGGGTGATCTAAAAACAACCTATAAAGCCTTTTTACTTATATTTTTATTTCCTGCATTTTGGCTTGTAAGGGGGACTTCATTACCTCCCATAGGTTCTATAAGGAAGCTTTGATATGTGGCTTCATCTACCAATATCATATTCAACCCTTCTCCATGGGGGTGGGTGGGGCGGAAGTATATAAATTAGGATCACCCCCCTGGATGGTGGTTTGAGTGGTTAAAACATTTTTATTAGTGGTAATTCAACTCAAAATGTATGATCATTCAGGACATCACACTACATTGAGCAATTGATGGATGTAGTGGTTGTGAAAAGGATTAGATATTTTCACAAAAAATTATTTGACGCAGATCCAATTGACATGCTACTTCTCTTGGATCTAAATGTGAAAGTTTGTACACATGAGATCAATCTAGACGATCATAACTTTTAGAGTTTTAGACAAACCCTACTTACCATAGAAATATTATTGATGTGAGGTACACCCCCAGATCCATATCATCATATTATCATTTGAGAGAAGAGGGTGTAAAATACCCTACCTTATAATGTGCTTTTATTTTGGATGAACACTTAATTTCCTCTCGAGTGCACGTATAAAGATGGATTTCAACAATATCATACAACCTTGTCAGTTTAGGGCTTAAGATGATTACTTAATTGTATTTATCTATTTTGGTCTTAGATTACTTGGTCATTGATTTGGGTCAAAACTTGCTTGTCAACACACATTATAACCCAAACACATTGTCCCCAATTTTTTAACAAGGAGACGTTACATTGTCCAAGTGAAAATCATCTTTTTCCTTGTTCAAATTATCATTTTAAACATTGTGTCATATCTTCTAGTTGGTGCAGTTATGTTGCCAATTTGAGTCTAAATCATTCTCAAATTTTCTTAAAGTCTTTTATTGATAGTTCAAATTAGAAATTTCACCTTTCTAAGTTTATAAGGTTGATGTGTTAAATTGGGTTCACCATTTGCACTTGACTTGAGGGAACTTGGGTTCAATTTCCTATTTGGATTGAAGGCCATTTATAGACTCATTATCATTCTCATCATTGGTGGACTTAAGTCGTCTTACGTATCACACACGCTTTGAGTCTTAGAACATATTTTATACTACCATTCCTATTACCATATGGTGGTGTTGTGCTACCCATTTGATTCTAGTTTTATACTTAAAAATTCTCACATGTTTCCACATCATGAGTTTCTTGGTTCACATGATCTCCTTCCTAATCTCAAGGGATTTCTTCTAGTTTTTTAGTAGCAACTCATTGAAGTTGAACTAAATTTTACGGTATTGACGTATCATAAAAATCTAGGCTTTGGTGTACTAGTTTACACTTTAGATTGTTGAGTTATCATTGTAGACATCCCATTCCTAACACTATTTGTGTTGAAATAGTTAATCTTACTCAAATTGTACTCATATGCCCAATTTAGGTCAAAATCATTAAATAGTTCAAACTTGTCGTATACAAGTGTCGATTTAGGTCAATGCATTCCTAAATGAGATAATGCATTTTATGTGATTCCTAACTTTGATCAATTTATTTTGATTCAAAATGATGATTTCATCTTTTTGTGCTCTAGACCACTCTTTTCTTCTAATTAATTAGTACACATCATGTACCTTTGTTATTTTGTGTTGACAACATCCTAAATGGGAAAATTGTTCCAATGCATCTAACATCACCTTCCAATTCTTTCTGAGTCAAGTTATGACCTAGTAATATGACTTTCTGATCGTTTTGATAAATTGAGGGCCAATTTCCAAAGAATTGCACAAATATTGATTAATCTTGTTTAAGGGTAATTAATTCAAATCAAGAGCTTAAGTTGATTTTCTATGGAGGTTATTGATTATTTCAATATTGAAAAATGATTCCCAATATCTGCATCACCTAG
The DNA here is from genome assembly GCA_037957365.1 of Torreya grandis. NCBI lineage: Eukaryota > Viridiplantae > Streptophyta > Pinopsida > Cupressales > Taxaceae > Torreya > Torreya grandis. The sequence continues at coordinate 821,228 of JARHVA010002336.1, forward strand.
TGACATCATCTATGGGGTCACATCTACAAGCCATAAATGCATAAAATATCTGAATTATGGGCACCCATGTCTAATTAATGCCCCTTCCTTCCAAATATGTATGAGAGTATTTATGATTTGAGAATCTAAAATTGAATGAATTCTTGGCCACACATATTAATCTCAAAATGGGTGGTCACAATTTATTCTGATGAACTACAATAATCTATAAATAGGAGGCCTCTCACTCATATTTTTTAGCTTAAATTATGTAGACTTATAATGCTAAAATCTCTCCACAAGTCATTTGTGTTTTTATTATTGTGTTTTTTTCATTTGGATAAGCTTCATTTGATAGACCAATTTGGATATTTATTCTATTGACTCTAGGTTATGCATAGAGTTCTTGAGGCAATGGAGGAACAAAGAAACCATTATTGACAAAGAGTAGAGCTCTATATCAAGGGAAGAACATGTTTGGAGCCACTCTTAGGTGGTGGAATTGATTTGGGAAGGTAATAGACATTGATTTATTTTAATTTGTTATTCATTATCATTAGCAACCTACGCATGAATAGGTTGGCTTTGTTTGTTTAGTTCTTTATGCATTTTCATGGATTTATTGACTAATGCTTGACTAACAACTTTTGTAATCCATCCTACATTTTGGCATGCCTAATGGGACTGAACCCCATGAATTTGATTAAATGGCACCTACAATCATACTACTAACCATTTTCATGCAAAATCTTGGAGTTTGAGGCCTAAGTGTTGGGAAATACGGAAGCACACAATTGATTACCAAGCAACTTACATGCGAAATTAAACCAGAATCACAAGTAACTAGAATTCAAAAATAACACAAAATATGAGAGACAATACACAATTGTATTAAAACTCTTCCAGAAGGAAATACAACAAAGAAGATTGCCACAGTTCTTCTTTCTTACACACTTCTAGGGCTCCCACACCTCTAAGGCATAAACAGTAAATCTTCCCTCAAAGCTCTCTCTCTTACGGTCCCAACACACAACTCAAATACAGAGTTGGTGTTCACCGCCAACCAGTTAGTATCCACTACTGCCAGTACACCAGTGCTCCACGCACTCCACAAGTGCTCCACGCACTCCACAAGTACATAATCATACTTCAAGTAGATCTCCCCTGAACTGCAACAACCTGCAACCCAACTGATCTCACTTATGAAAGGAACTTCCTTGCCTTCCTCTTTGCTCTCTTTTTCAGTACACACTGTACTCCAAGTAGATCCCACCTGATCCTGCTCCCTGTTGTGTTGCTGTCCTCCCTGATCTTCCACACCTACAAATCAATCTGGTTCTGCACACCTACAAACTTGGATCATGCACACACATACACCTGTAGATCAATGATCTTACTTACCATGTAGATCTCCTAATGTAGCCATGCACACCTGTTGACCAAGATCCTACACAATTGAAGAACCCTTCTAATTCTCCAAAACCAGCACCCACACTAGGCACTGTTGTGGAACTAGGAGGAACACCCTTGCTCACCTCATACACAAAAGGAGCTAACTTTGCTCAACTCAAACTAAAACACTTTACAATACAGCCTATGAGTCTCTTAAGTAGATCTCATGCAAACAATAATTAGACATCTAATTACAATAATTAGATCCACAGCTTCTAGTCTAAATTTAGCTCTTGACATGTAAACACTTGGTTCGTTAACTAACTACCTGTAAAACTTATAGTTTTGAACTGCACAGGTGATTGACGTCGGTCCCTGTCTGCATGGAGGTGACCGACGTCGATCGATCCCTGACCGACGTCAGTTGCTTCTCTTCACTAATCTGACCAATGTTAGCTGATCAAACTGACGCCAGTTGCTCTGCAACTCAGCAACCTTCAGCAACCTCCTCCCCTATTTGCATCAGTGAAGCTTTTAGCTCCACAACCTAATAATCTCCCACTTGGAGATAAATAGCTGCACTGTACCTATACCTGTACCTCATCTAATCTATTTTTTGGCTTATATCCCTCTTCAAGATGAACCCTGAAGACCAACCACCACACAACCTATGGTGCACCTCCTGTCATCTGAGTACCCTACCACATCTGAACCTACAAACCCATGTAGTGAAGTCCTAACCTTGCATAGCATGAATCCCTGCTGCTGGTCCCTCTCAAATACCTGAAAACCCACTTCCTCGAATTGGCTCCTAACTCTCTGACATCACCCACTGCTTGGGCAAACTCAGGTCTATACCAGACCTCATGTGATTTCAGACACTGAACTGTCCAGCCCTTAGTGTGCTCCAGTTCTGCATCCTGCGTAATGAACCTCGCCAACACCTGATTCACATCAGCTCCCACTGAAGACAAAATCAACTTGTGATCTTCCATGTCTCTCATGCCAAAGAATTTTGCTGCTTCAAATTCCTCATGACATGCCATTGAACTAACCTTACCCTTAGCTCAGCAAAACCTTGTATGTACAAACCTGCTAGCTAGCATACCATCCACATACAATAATAGGATAATGTAGCTATCATCATCCACCTGGTAAGACAAACACAGTAGTTACCCTGACATTGACTAAAGCCATGCTTTGTCATCCACCTGTCAAAACCTGTATCACTGTCCTGCAGCTTCCTCAAGACCATATGATCTGGTCTTCTGTCTCACGTGTCCATTCTCTCTATTCTTTAACTAAGGTATCCATTCATTTTTGTGCTTTCATACCGGCTGGCAACCCTACCAAATCTTTCGCTTGGTTCTGCATCATATTCCTGCCATGCTCCCACTGTTTCCTGGATCCTTCTTGCTCTGCAGTCAGCAACTAGTATAAAGAAGAGGAACAACGAATTTGAATATTACTTACCACTTTTAGTCCTCCATATGGGCATTTGAGACTCCTTGATAGCTTGATGTCTGCCCAAAATCTATTATAGTGACCGACCTCGATCACTACATAGTCTGTATCCGACCGACGTCAGTTTCCATGTGCCTGTCCTGACTACCAACTCTATCGACGTCGGTGTCCCTATTGCCGATGTCAGTCCTCCTGACTGACGTCGGTCTTACCTATTGCCGATGTTGGTCCTCCTGACCGACGTCAGTCTTACCCTGCCTGACATCACTGACTTCGGTCTGCACATGACCGACATTGGCACCTGTCTGTTCGACGTCAATTCCTCCTAATCGACGCCGGTACCTGTGTTTTTTTGTGAGTGATGACTTTTTACCCGTGAGCTTTCTTTGAATCAAATCCCTATCTAAACTGCTCTGTTTAGAGTTACTCAACCTTCTCCACTGATCTCTGTCTACCATCTCCTCCATAAACACCAAGGCTTTCCAGTTCTTAAGCCTGTCAAACACATCTGACTTCCTCTTAAGAACATGCATCTCCTTCTTGCTCATGTGACCAAGCTTACAAAGCCACGTCTCCGTAAAAAAAAAATCAGTAATATAAGCAAGTAGATAAAGAGTACCTGCTTTTTTACTACCAGCTAATTCAAGTGCAACCACTGTGAGAGTTCTTGTGCATCTCTCATCACCCAACTTTTCTGAAGAAATTAGCCATATCTTTAACATTGGGACCTCATGACCTCCTTCAACACCCATGTGTTGGCCGCCTGCAATTTTAGCTTCACTTTTCCTTTGCCAATTCTTTGGCAAGGCACACCAGCCCCTAAATAAATCTTTCCAAAGTCTCCAAAGGCCTCAACATGGAAAAATACTCTATTTTGGACTGCATGGAAAGAGGCAACAAAATCTATAAAACAAGATTCTACTTTATCCAAGAAACCTCCCAGAGCATCCTGTGCAACATCACCTGCAACATCTGCTTCTTCAGTTCTTTCATGCTGATCTTCCACAAACCAACAATCTTTCTTTACCTGCTCTTTCTTTCCATAGGACCGTAATTGACCATATGTGCTTTTCAGTTCCTCCATCCTTAGCTTACTTTCTTCTATCGTTGCTATACTCCCACTCAATCAGAAACCCCTGAGAGTGCCTTGTAACCAAACACAAAACTGCTCCCTGCAACCTTAGCTCTGATACCACTTGTTGGGAAATATGGAAGCACACAATTGATTACCAAGCAACTTATATGCGGAATTAAACCAGAATTACAAGTAACTAAAATTCAAAAATAACACAGAATATGAAAGATAATATACAATTGTATTAAAACTCTTCCAGAAGAAAATAAAACAAAGAAGATTGCCACAGTTCTTCTTCCTTACACACCTCTAGGGCTCCCACACCTCTAGGGTATAAATAGTAAATCTTCCCTCAAAGCTCTCTCTCTTACGGTCCCAACACACAACTCAAATACAGAGTTGGTGTTCACCTTCAACCAGTCAGTATCCACTACTGCCAGTACACCAGTGCTCCACGCACTCCACAAGTGCTCCACGCACTCCACAAGTACACAATCGTACTTCAAGTAGATCTCCCTTGAACTGCAACAACCTACAACCTAACTGATCTCACTTATGGAAGGAACTTCTTTGCCTTCCTCTTTGCTCTCTTTCTGAGTACACACTGTACTCTAAGTAGATCCCACCTGATCCTGATCCCTATTGTGTTGCTGTCCTCCTTGATCTTGCACACTTGCAAATCAATCTGGTTCTGCACACCTGCAAACCTCGATCATGCACACACATACACCTGCAGATCAATGATCTTACTTACCATGTAGATCTCCTAACGTAGCCATGCACACCTGCTGACCAAGATCCTACACAACTGAAGAACCCTTCTAATTCTCTAAAACTAGCACCCACACTAGGCACTACTGTGGAACTAGGAGGAACACCCTTGCTCACCTCATACATAGAAGGAACTAAATTTGCTCAACTCAAACTAGAACACTTTACAATACAGCCTATGAGTCTCTTAAGTAGATCTCATGCAAACAATAATTAGACATCTAATTACAATAATTAGATCCGCAGCTTCTAGTCTAAATTTAGCTCTTGACATGCAAACACTTGGTTCGTTAACTAACTGCCCGTAAAACTTGCAGTTCTGAACCACACAGGCGATCGACGTCGGTGCCTATCTGCCTGGAGGTGACCGACATCAGCCAATCCCTGATCGACATCGGTTGCTTCTCTTCACTAATCTGACCGACATCAGCTGATCAGATCGACGCCGATTGCTCTACAACTCAGCAACCTTCAGCAACCTCCTCCCCTATTTGCATTAGTGAAGCTTTTAGCTCCACAACCTAACACTAAGTGGGTGAAAATTTTGAGTAAAAAGATATTTTTTAGAAGTAATGATTTTGTCACTATAACTTGCAATTTTATCCTTTAGACCACAAAAATGTTATTGAAGAGTTATGTTTTTGTCTTTCAATCATGATTTTACATTTTAGTTGTATTTATAGACTAATGGGTTTTCTATCTATAGGTTAAGTTATGATATGCCAATACCGTAACTCTACAATCACGATATTGCAATATCATGATTTCACATATTGTGATATCATCGATTCAAGTCATGGTTTTGTGACTAAATTGATAACAATTAGTTTAGTTGTTAAGGTTAAGTGACAAAATCGCAACTCTTTATTGGGGATCAACCAACAATAGATTACACTTGTGAAAGCAATAAACGCGGAAATAAATCAGATAGACAAGTAACTAGAATAATAAACAGCAAGAACAAGAGATACAAGAAACCACCCTGAAAACTTGTATTAACAAACTCTTTACAAAAGGAATACAATTGAAGAAACTTCTTTCTTCCACACCTCTCCTAGATGCATAGATCTCTCACTAGATCTCTATTCCTCAAGAGCTCTCTCTCTCAAGAACAATCAACTCCAACAAACTTGGATTGATTCAATTCTGTACTGTTCTTCAACATACCAATTCTACAATAATTCACACAAAGCTAAGAAGATTTAATTCTACATATAGAATTAGGAAACTTGAGCATGCACTTACAACACGTAGTTAAGCCACTTGAACAAGGGCTCTAAAAATAATATTACTAATAATAGAGACGCGAGCTTAAGACTACAACTTAAACTCATCATACAAACACTCGCTTCTATCCTCAAAAATAGCTTTCTGGACGCACAGGTAACCGACGCCGGTTCCTGCTACTTGCCTGTGACCGCTGTCGACCGACCCACTGCCGACGTCGGCACCTCTGCGACTGCACCTGACCGACATCGGTCGCTCCTGACCGATTCCGGTGTCTGTGTAGACCCGATGTGCTCCTTGGTGAAGCTTTTAGCTCCATACCCTAACAATCTCCCACTTAGAGATAAATAGCTGCACCAGTACCTGTACAACAACATCTTCTAGCTCCTCCATCTTCAGCTCAATCATGAAGACCAACAGAAGTTGAATGAAGATTCAACTTCTCCTTTGTAACTAGCTTGGTTAATATATCAGCATGATTCCTATCCATATGGATCTTCTCCAGCTTCAACTCACCATCTTCCAATACCTGTCGTATGAAATGGTACCTTAGCTGTATGTGCTTTGTTCTTGAATGAAAGGCTGAATTCTTAGCCAAATGGATTGCACTCTGACTGTCACTGTACAATCTGCAACTCTCATGCTCCCTACCAAGCTCATCCATGAATCGTGTCATCCATATCATCTCTTTGCTAGCCTCTATGGCTGTAATATACTCTGCTTCTGTAGTTGACAAGGCAACAACCTTCTGCAACTTAGATATCCAGCTAACCGCCATTCCACCTATAGTGAAAACATAACCTGTAGTGCTCCTCCTGCCATCCAAATCACCTGCCATATCTGAATCTACATAACCATGTAGAGAAGTATCTGAACCTCCATAGCACAAGTGCCTACTGCTGGTTCCTCTTAGATATCTAAGGATCCACTGAACTGCTTTCCAATGTTCCTTACCTGGATTGGCCATATACTTACTTACCACTCCCACTGCTTGGGCAATATCCGGTCTAGTACACACCATTGCATACATCAAACTCCCTACTACGGAAGAATATGGAACCTTACTCATGTACTCTACTTCATCATATGAATTAGGATATTGTTCTTTACTCAACTTAAAATGTCCAGCCAAAGGTGTGCTTACCGGTTTAGCATCCTGCATATTGAACCGTTTCAACACCTTGTCCACATAATCTTCTTGAGACAATATCAACCTGTGATTTTTTCTGTCTCTCTTAATGCTCATGCCAAGGATTTTCTTTGCTACTCCCAAATCCTTCATAGCAAACGTTTGAGCTAATTTCACTTTAAGCTCAGAGATATCCTGCATGTGTGATCCTGCAACCAGCATATCATCTACATACAGCAATATAATAATATATCTACCGTTATCAAATCTCTTGAAATACATGCAATGGTCAGATTGACACCTACTGTAGCCATGCTCAGTCATAAACCTGTCAAATTTTAAGTACCATTGCCTAGGAGCTTGCTTGAGGCCATACAAGCTTTTCTTCAATCTGCACACAAACTTTTCCTTACCTTTGACCTCAAATCCTTCTGGCTGTTCCATATATATTTCCTCATCCAAATCTCCATGAAGAAACGCTATCTTAACATCTAGCTGCTCAAGATGCAAATCCTCAAAAGCAACCAAAGACAATACAACCCTTATAGAAGTCATCTTAACAACAGGAGAAAAAATCTCACCAAAGTCAATACCTGGCTTTTGTGCAAATCCTTTCACTACCAATCTGGCCTTATATCTCATATGTCCATTCTCACCTTCTTTCAACCTATAGGTCTGTCTGTTCTTGAGTGTTCTCTTACCAGCTGGCAATTCAACCAAATCCCATGTTTGGTTCTCTTTTAAGGACTCCAACTCCTCAACCATGCCACACTCCCACTGACTCTTGGACTCCACCTGTATTGCTTCTTTAAAACTCTCTGGTTCTCCACCATCAGTTAGCAATAGATAAAATAAAGAAGGAGAATATCTAATTGGAGGCTTACTCACCTTTTCTGACCTCCTGATGGGTGTCTGAGACTCGTTTACAACACGCTGTCCACCCAAATTCTCTGACAGTGACCGACCTCGGTCACCTCCAAACCTGTTACTGGCTGATGCCGATTTTGGCTGACCGACGCCGGTGCCTGTCCTGCCGACGTCGATCTCTGTATGGCCGACCTCGGTTTTTGTTCTGCCGACACTAGTTCCTAACCTGTCGACGTCGGTCTCTGTGTTTTCCTGCAAGTGATTATTTCTTTTTCCCGCGAGCTCATATTGGACCTTCACCTCCTCCAATTCACCATTGCTCTGCTCAGATTGATTCAGCTTCCTTAGCTGATCACAATATATCACTCTTTCATTGAAAACAACATCACAGCTCCTAATTACCTTGTTAGTTTCTAAATTCCACAATCTGTAACCAAAATTATCTGAGCCATAGCCAATAAACGTGCACCTCATAGACTTAGCATCAAGCTTCTTTCTATTTTCTTTATCTATGTGCACAAAGGCTTCACAACCAAAAACTTTGAGATATGAGAGATCAACCTTTTTACCTATCCATGCCTCTTCTGGAATACCACCATCTAGAGCTGTAGAGGGTCCTCTGTTAATCAAGTTTACTACAGTGTCAACAGCTTGTGCCCAAAACTATAAGGGCAAACCAGCATGCAATCTCATACATCTTGCATGCTCCATTATTGTCTTATTCATCCTTTCAGCAATTCCATTCTGTTGAGGTGTCCTTGGAACCGTCCTTTGCCTGCGGATTCCATGCATATAACAATAATCTCTGAACTTATAACTGTAGAACTCACTGCCATTGTCAGATCTCAGGCACTTCAATATTTTACCTATTTCATTCTCAACCATAGCTTTCCAGATCTTAAAAGTCTCAAATACATCAGATTTTATTCTAATACAATAGATCCATACCTTCCTTGTAGCATCATCTATGACAGATACATAGTACTGTGATCCTCCAATGGAAGCAACCTGAAGTAGATAATACAGAAGGAGATTTGTTAGTAGCACAATTACACAAATAGAGAGTACCTTCTCTCTTACCTCTGGCCATAACAAGTGCACCCTTGGTCACCTTCTAAGATTCTGCTGTGAGAGTTATTGTACAACCCTCATCCCCTAACTTTTCTGCAGAAATCAAATTTCTCTTCAAGCTAGGAACATGCATCACATCTCTCAACACCCATGTGTTGCTATTCTGCATCTTCAGCTGCACTTTACCTTTGCCAATTATTTTACAGGGCTCATCATCCCCTAGATACACTATTCCAAAATCTCCATGGATATAGTCACTAAAATATTCCCTGTTAGGGGTAGCATGAAAAGATGCACCAAAATCTAACACCCAATATTCTATATTATTATGCAAAGAGAAAATTAAAGCATCTTGTGCAATACCTGCAACCTTGGCTTCTTCCTTTCTTTCGTGCTGATTGTCCTCCTTAGGCTTTGACCAACAATCTCTGCTTATGTGCCCCATCTTTCCACAATTCCAGCATTATGGCCTTCTGCCATTTCTGGATTTAGATCTGCCTTTCCCCTTAGATTTGGATCTTGATCTGCCTTTCTTGCTCTTCTCTTTCTGCCTCCCCCTGCTCTCAAAACTTAAAGCGTTCCCAGATGTCTCTTCTGTGCTTTTCCTACGAATTTCCTCATTCAAGATAACACTAACAACATCCTCTACTTTCAAAATATTTGATGCAGATGCAATATTACTTACTGCCATTACTAAGCCATGCCAGCTTTCAGGCAAAGAACATAATATTAAAAGAGCTTTTATTTCATCATCAAACACTATATTGACTGAACTTAATTGATTCACAATTCCATTGAAATCATTTAGATGAGTAGAAACAGATCCACCTTCATTCATATGCAAATTAAATAACTGCTTCATAAGATATACCTTATTAGAAGCTGAGGGTTTTTCATACAAATTTGCTAACGTAGTCATCAACTCTACCGTAGACTTTGCCTGTGATAGATTAGATATCACAGTGGATGCTAGATTCAGTCTTATAGACCCCAGAGCCTTTCTGTCAAGAACTTCCCATTTTTCATCCTCCATGTCTTTGGGCTTCTTTGCAACACCACCTAACGGTAAGTAGAGATATTTTTGATACAGATAATCCTCTATCTGCATTCTCCAATGTTGGTAATTTTTGCCATTGAACTTTTCTATTCTCAGTTTACTTTCATCTGCCATTGCTTCTCCCACTCAAACAGAAATCCCTGCAGAAACCCCTGTGAGAACCTGTAATCAATACACACTACACAGATCTGAACCAACTGTTAGTGAACCTGAGCTCTGATACCACTTGTTGGTATCAGCTCTTGAACCTACAACCAAGGCTCTGATACCACTTGTTGGGGATCAACCAACAATAGATTACACTTGTGAAAGCAATAAACGCAGAAATAAATTAGATAGACAAGTAACTAGAATGATAAACAACAAGAACAAGAGATACAAGAAACCACCCTGAAAACTTGTATTAACAAACTCTTTACAAAAGGAATACAATTGAAGAAACTTATTTCTTCCACACCTCTCCTAGATGTATAGATCTCTCACTAGATCTCTATTCCTCAAGAGCTCTCTCTCTCTCAAGAACAATAAACTCCAACAAACCTAGATTGATTCAATTCTGTACTATTCTTCAACATACCAATTCTACAATAATTCACACAAAGCTAAGAAGATCTAATTCTACATAGAGAATTAGGAAACTTGAGCATGCACTTACAACACACAGTTAAGCCACTTGAACAAGGGCTCTAAAAATAATATTACTAATAATAGAGACGTGAGCTTAAGACTACAACTTAAACTCATCATGCAAACACTCGCTTCTGTCCTTGAAAATAGCTTTTTGGACGCACAGGTAACCGACGCCGGTTCCTGCTGCTTGCCTGTGACCGCCATCGGCCGACCCACTGCCGACGTCGGCGCCTCTGCGACTGCACCTGACCGACGTCGGTCGCTCCTGACCGACGTCGGTGTCTGTGTAGACCCGATGTGCTCCTTGGTGAAGCTTTTAGCTCCATACCCTAACACTCTTGAAGTTGCAATTTTGCATTATAACTTGCGACTTTGTCTAGTCAAGTAGTGATTTTGTCATTTGTACTGTCTAACCCATGAATTCTGATATTGTCTTAACTAGTTATGGTTTTGCAGAGTTGCATTTTTAGACTGTGTATCTGTGGTATTGCACTGTACAAATCTAAGAACAAACTTTTCAAAGTTACTTGTCTCATTCATAAAATAACTTCAAAGCTAGACAAAATTTTAACAATTTTCTTGTAGGACCTACTTGGAAAGTGATCAAATCAAGCTTAATTAAGTCTTTCTAAACCTCTTTTTGGGTGCTTAAAAAGAACTAGGAATTGGATGTTTATTTGAATAGTTTTTGTGATTATTTTTCAAAAGTTTTAAAACTTAAGGCCAAGGGGCTTAAGAACACCACAAAATCTTTCATTTTAGTACTTTAAAATTGAACTCACTTCAAAGTTAAGTTTTGTTTTTTTTCAATCATTTGCTTAGTTAAATTTGTTTGAGCAAAAAGGACGTTGTGCATGTATGCTCTCCCCCGTCTTCTATAGATAACTTATGGGATCAAAAGCACCATCTTCATTGCAAATTGTGCCTTAGTCAAAAGACGTAAAAAAGATGTTGTGAAGGCTCTTTCCAAGACCTGCATGGCTTAGGTGATTTAAAAATAGTCATAAAGCCTTTCTACTTTATTTTTGTTTTAAGCATTTTAACTTATAAGGGGGACTTCATTACCTCCCTTAAGTTTTATAGGGAAGCTTTGACTCGGGGCTTCATCTCTTAGCATCATATTCAACCCCTCTTCACAGAAGGTATATAAATTAAGATCCCCTCACTGGGATGGTGGTTTGAGTGGTTAAACCATTTCTATTAGTAGGAGGCTAATCCCAGGATATATGATCATATTGAACATCGCACTATACTGAACAAGTGATGGATGTAGTGGTTGTGAAAAGGACTAGACTTTTTCACAACAAGCCATTTGATGTGGACCCAATTGACATGTTACTTCTCTTGTGTGCTAACGTGAAAGTTGGTACACATGGGATCCATCTAGAAACATTTAAAACTTATAGTTCTAATCAACCCCACTTTGACACACCTTGATAAGATCTAGGGCGATTACTTAGTTGTATTTTTATTTTGGTTTTAGATTACTTGGTGTTGATTTGAGTTGAAACTTGCTTGTGAACAAAAGATCATAGACCAGACACATTGTCCACAATTTCTTGAACAAGGAGGCATTACGCTGTCCAACTAAAAATCATCTTTTCCTTGTTCAAATTTGTCATCTTAAACATTATGTTATATCTTATAACTGATGTAGTTATACTACCCATTTAAGTCTAGAACATTTGCCAAATTTTCTTAAGTCCTTCATTGATAATTTAAATTAGAAATTGCACTTTTTTAAGTTTATAAGGTTGATGTGTTAAATTGGGTTTGCCATTTGCACTTAACTTGAAGGAACTTCGGTTCAATTTCCAATTTGTGTTGAAGGTCATTTATAGACTCATTATCACATTGTCATTATTGGTGGACTCAAGTCATATTACGTATCACTCATGCATTGAGTCCTAGAACAAATTTTATACTACCATTCCTATTATCATGTGGCGACATTATGCTGCCTATTTGATTTTAGTTTTATACTTAGGAATTCTTACATGTTTCCACATCATGAGTTTCTTGGTTTGAATTATCTCCTTCCTAATACGAAGGTCTTTCTTCTAGTTTTCTAGTAACAACTCATTGAAGTTGAACTAACTTTTATGATATTGACGTATCTTAAAAGTCTATGTTTTAGTGTATTAATGACACTCTAGGATTTTTGAGTTATAATACCATCTTCTAATTTATATGATTTCAACCCTACCCAAGGTTGACTAATTTTATGAACACATTATTGTAATTGTGTGTGGTTCCAATCCACCCTCTTTTTATAGTCTCTTTGATACCTTAGTCATTTGTTTAGAAGAAAGATCAAAATCCATACCTTGTTTAAACATTTACAAAACATTGATTCAAATCTAGTCAAATGTATATAATAACCCTTTTTAGACATGAATCTAAGGTACAATTGTAGTAGGGTATCTTGTTGCCCTAGTTATAAGGTAGAGCATTTTTATGGTGGATATAAGCATTCCATCTTGTTTGAGGATGTCACTCTCTTTGAGATTATTTGTTGAAAACCATCTAGTCCATGCCGATTTTTATGCATCATCCTCATCCTACTCCTTTGATTTGCATGTTGTGCTTGAAGGTAATTATTTTAGGATATCCTCCTTCAATTTGTGTGTCATGCTCGAAGGTGACCATTTTAGGTTATCCCCCTTCAGCTTGTGTGAGTGATCAAGCTCTTCAACGTGCAAATGTTACCATTTTAGGCTATTCTTCTTCAGCTTTTGTAAGCCATCAAGCTCCATAACACGTAAAGGTTACCATTTTAGAACCTTTTCCTTTGGTTTGTACAAATAACCAAACTACACAACGTCTAGTTATTACCATTCTAGGCCCATCATATATATTTATTAAGCCTATTTTTGAAGAACCTTTATTAGATGAACCAAATTTTGTTGATCCCTTATTCAATAGTCTAATTTTTGGAGATCCCATTATTGTGCCACAAACCATTATTCTCATTAAACTAAATGTTCCCCATATTAGAAATTATGTGTCGATCTTTGAGCCAAAACAAGAACCATTACCTCTTCAAGAGCCATCTTATGAGGACCATAATGTGTTCCAAATTGATATTTTGTAACCAATTATGAACTAAAACCCCAATGTTATTGATGAAACACCCATTTATGATGAGTCACCTTGTGATGAATCACCTATTTATATTTTACCTATATTTAAAGAGCCACATCTCCTTAATAAGCCAATCTTCGTAGAGTTGTCTTTTGATCTTTTCTCACTTGTTGAGGAGTCTCCTTTTGACAAACAAGATTCTGTCGAGTCTTCCCTTGAGTGATACCCTCTCTTTGAGTGGCTTCACTTAGATGAACCAGTCTATGTTAAACACTTCCTAGATGAATCCATTTTTATAGAGATCATTATGCCATCACAAGCCATTACTTGTTCGATACCAAGCATTCAACAAAACATCATTATAGAAGCAACCATATAAGATGAATAAATGATATTAGAGTCAAGTTTGATTTTTGAATTGACATCAGAAGCAGAATCAACATCAGTTGCAAAATCAAATTCAAAGTCCCTTGTATCAGAATTAGATTCAGAAACATAATATACTATTGGTTATTACAACATTGGTTACAATTGCCTTATGGATCAATTTGAATATATTTGTGATCCTTCTATGGTTTTTAAGGATGATTACTTCAACATCGACATGGGTTCTCCTAGTATATTCTATGAGGATTGTGTTGTCATTCATCATTCCATTATTCCCACCCAACATAGCCATTATATTGACATTCTATCTCCCATAAACATTGATTAGGACCGATATAATCATACTTTGTTGAACTACATCCATGGGGACATAACAAGTGTAGAATATTGGGGGGCTGAAGACCAAATTCATTCAGAAAGAGAACACTCTTATAGTGAAACCTTTTTAGAGGTGATAGGGGATGATCAAAGAATAAACTTGACATCTTTTAGTGAAACCTTTTTGAAGGTGTTAGAAGACAATCAAAGTGAAATGATAAAATCTCTTTGTGAAACCTTCTTAGAGGCACTATGGGATAATCAAGAAAAATTCATCGATGAAAACCTTATCAAGACACCAACAACTGAGCATATGTGCTTGATGAAGATGTTATTAAAGAACAAATCAATATAACTTCAAATCTACAACATAATCAGATGGTAACTACTCTCAAGATCAAATAATAGAAGAATTTGGTGGTCCTATCGAGAGCATCTTTAAAGGTCTTAAGCCCCACCACAACCAAAATTATGTCGAATCCAAAATCAACAACATTACATGTGACTAAAAGTCCTAATATTCATTTGTTACCCATTCATTATACATTCCATTATGATCCACCTATTCATTACCCACTTACATCATTTATCTTAACATTATTTACCATCACTAGCAGCACTTTCCTTTGTAGAGGTTACAAGGATATATTATCTCAATGTTTGAAGGAAATAAAATCAATGACCAATGAAGATCATGAACATATTATTGAGATCTAGATCTGTAGCAAGTTCTTATAAGAGAATTTTTTTTGAAAGGGTATTAGATAGAAACTTAATAACTGATCATTTCTATTATCTCACATATTGACTAGGATGTGCATCTCCCTATTAGCAAGAGCAATAGAACTATTTTTTAGTTTTCCAATTACCATTTGCCATTACCATGCCTTGTCTCTTAAGGGAAACCCTATAGACCCTTTTTAGGCATATTATATCATTGTGTTCCATTTACCACATTATTTGAACTACATTGACTTGATGTCCTTCAAGACTATGTAGGTAGCGTTTAATTTCTATTGAGGTTAGTTTGGCCGCCCCTTCATCATGCTCTCACCGTTTTATGAGCAATTGTTAAGTTAAATGCTCTCACTATTTTACGATCAATAGGTTTAGCACCTGATGCTATGCTTAGACATGCATCTCTTAGGATACATCATGAGTCTAATCAAATATTTGGTCAGTTTTCATTATCCCTCATTCCATTTTCTCCCACTTCAGGGTGAACTACATTGGCTTGAGGTCCATCTAAACTATGTAGGCAGTGCTTGGATACATGACATATCTCGGGTCAGCTCAGCCACCTTCATTTTTCTTTTCATCAATTTGTACATCTTAGAATGCTTGGTTTTTATGGATCTTCCAGCCATTACACCATCACATCTACATTTATGTTCGCTCATTTTAAAATATGTTTTAGATTATATCTTTAAGCTAATTGCTTGCAAGTTTGCCCATGTTGGGACACCTCTTATTATCATCTTTTTGGAGACCACATTCTCCTTTTCCTCAATTTCCAAGATCTCCACACTTTTGCCCATGATGACATTATTTAAGTGTTTAACTTGTCTTGAGATTGATCAAAGCCATAAGCATGCAACTTGTACTCTTAAATTAGGTGCATTCAAAGTGTGTCACTTATATGTTTGGACTGAATCCTTCCCATTCTCCCCATCTTGGGGCTCATTATACCTCTAATTATATTTTGATCATTGATGGTAGCCACGTGTGCAAGCATTAACTTGTCTATATGTGATCTATTCCATGGGTTAAGATCTCATTTTTTTCTCTCTTTTCGAAAGTCTTTTCTTCTCTTTCATCCTAATATGTCCTCTTGAGGGGGCATCATGTGTCATTTCCAATTTCTTCTTGAAAACTCTTTTCTTTGAAAAGATGTTAGTTCACTTGAATGTTTTGTTACACCTTCTCAAATAGAGGTAAAATATAGACATCCAATTCCTAACAATATTTGTGTTGAAATTATCATTCTTACTCGAATTGCACTCAAATGCCCAATTTGGGTCAAAATCACTAAAAATGCACTAAATGGTTCAAAATTCTCATATAGAAGTGCTAATTTAGGCCAATGTATCCCTATTTGGGGTAATGCATTTTATGTGATTCATAACTTTAATCAATTCATTTTGAGTCAAAATGACACTTTTGCCTTTTTATGCTCTAGATCACTCTTTTCTTCTAATTGATTAGTACACATCACATACCTTTGTTATTTTGTGTTGAAAAAAATTTAAATGAGAATATTGCTCTAATGCATCTAACATAATCTTCCAATTCTTATCGAGTCAAATTATAACTTAGTAATATGACTTTTTGACCATTTTGATTAATTGAGGGCCAATTTCTAAAGAATTGCACAAATATTGATTAATATTAATTAAATATAATTAATTCAAATCAAAATCTTGTGGATTTTTTATGGAGGTTATTGATTATTTCAATATTGGAAATTGATTCCCAATTTCTGCATCACCTAATGATATCATCTATGGGGTGGCATCCACAAGCCATAAATGTATAAAATATCTAAATTATGGGCATCCATGCCTAATTAATGCCCCTTTCTTTCAAATATTTATAAGGGCATTTATGATTTGAGCTTCCAAAATTGAACGGATTCTTAGCCACACATATTAATCTCAATATTATAAAGGCTGTTAGTCAAGCATTAGTCAATTCCATGAAAATGCATGAAGAACTAAACAAACAAAGCCAACCTATTCATGTGGGGGTTGATAATGATAATAAAGAAAAAATTGAAAGAAAACCATATATATTTCCTTCTCAAATTGATTCCACCACCCAATATAGGCTCCAAGCGTGTTCTCCTATTGATCTAGAGCTCTAGTCTTTGTCAACAATGGTTTCTTTGCTCTTCCATTACCTCAAGAAATCTATACATAACCTAGACTCAATAGAATAAATATATAAACTGGTTTATCAAATGAAGCTTACCCAAATGCAAATAACACAATAATCAAAACACAAATGACTTGTCGAGAGATTTTAGCATTATAAATCTACATAATTTAAGCTTAAGAAATGGTGTTCTATGCCCTTCTATTTATAGATTTTGGAAATGATTTAAGATCAATGATGGTCATCCATATCAAGATTGAGATGTTTAGCCATGAATTAATCTAATATTTGGAATTAAATCTATAAATATTCTCATAATGATTTGGGAGGAATGGGCATTAATTAGGCATGGGTGCCTATAATTCAAATATTTTATGCATTTATGGTTTGTGGATGCCACCTCATAGATGATGTCACTATTTGAGACATATATTGGGAATCAATTTTCAATATTGAAATAATCAATAACCTCCATGGAAAATCCACTTAATCTTTTGATTTGAATTAATTAGCTTTAAACAAGATTAATCAATATTTGTGCAATTATTTTGAAATTGGCCCTCAATTAATCAAAATAGTCAGAAAGTCATATTACTAGGTTATAATTTGACTTGGGAAGAATTGGAAGGTGATGTTAGATGTGTTGGAACCATTTTCCCATTTAGTATGTTGCCAACACAAAATAACAAATGTACGTGATGTGTACTAATGAATTAGAAGAAAATAGTGGTCTAGAGCACAAAAAGGCAAAATCATCATTTTGACTTAAAATGAATTGATCAAAGTTAGGAATCACATAAAATGCATTACCCCATTTAGGAATAAATTGGCTTGAATCAACACTTGTATACAACAAGATTGAACTATTTAGTGTTTTTTTAGTGATTTTAGCCTAAAATGTGCATTTGATTAAGATTGACAATTTCAACACAAATAGTGTTACGAATTGGATGTCTACATTTTTTCCCTATTTGAGAAGGCATAATGAGACATTCAGGAAAATCAACATATTTTCAAATAAAATAGTTGTCAATAAGAAATTGGAAGTGACCCATAATTCCCCCTCAAGAGGACATACACAGATGAAAGAGAAGGATGGACTCTAAAAAAGAGAGGGAAAGTCAATGATTAACCTATAGAATAGATCACATCTAGATGAGCTTGCACACGTGGTTACCATCAATGATCAAAATATAATTAGAGGTATAATGGGCCCTAAGATGGGAGGAATGGGAAGGATTCAATCCAAACATATAAGGGACACACTTTGAATGCACCCAATTTGAGAGTGCAACCTATGCACTTACGACATTGATCAATTTTGAGACAAGTTGCACACTAAAATAATGCCATCATGGGTAGTAGTGTGGATATCTTGTAATTAAAATAAAAATAGAATGTGGCCTCCAAAAATATGATAATAAGTACTCTAGTAGACTAGATATGATTGTGATAAGACAATTTTGCCCCAGTAGGGCTAATTTTGATTGTTGATATAGAATAAATAATGGCTTGCCCCTGTAGGGTTGATTTAGATTTGTTAACCAGTTCAAATTTTGTGCCCTAGCATGAGAAAATTGGCAAGGAATTAGCTCAAGGATATAACCTAAAACATAGATTAAAGTGAGTAGGCATAAATGTAGATGCAATGCTAGAATGGATTTGAAAAAGCCACAACAAAACCAAGCATACGAGAATGCACAAAGTGATGAAAGAGATGAAAAGAATAATGAAGATGGCCAAGCTAAATTGAGATATGTCATATATCTAAGAGCTAATTATATAGTCTAAATGGACCTCAAGCCAATGTAGTTCACCTGAGATTAGGAGAGAATAGAATGAGGGATGATGAAAATAGACCAAGAATTAATTAGACTCATGATGTATGAAAATAGATGCACGTATAAGAATAGAGTCAGATACTAAACCTATTGAGTCTAATTTATACATATTGATCTTGGGATCTGTTCATTAGAGTTGTATTGACGTTAGGACTAGAGTCTAGAGCATAAAGTGCTTGCTATTGCAAAAGAAATTAGGCATTATAAATATGAATAACTTATAATGAGATGGAATTTAAAATTTGCACAACCAATTCAAATGTGAATAGCTATAACTAAGGATAATGGTAAAATAATGACCAAAACTAGAGTTACAACTATTTACATTTAAACAAAAAAGTAAAAACAAAGAAAAATATAAACATAATTGAACCTAACTTTAAATCAAGATATGAGCAATCAAGATTTAAGTAGGAATAAGAATGTTTAAAAAAAAAACAAGAATAAATTAATAGCATGAGATCAGGATATAAATAATCAAGATCCATGTGGACCATCAAGATGTTTTTGAACATAAAGGAGAAAATCAAAATCAAACAGGGAAATACAAGACCAAGGTGAGATAAATGGTAACAAAAAGTGAAAAGAAGAAGAAATAAATGAGGTGCTACAAAATCACAACAAAACACCAACAAAAAATAATAAAACACCAATAAAACTTAAATAAACACACACAAATACAAACCAAGTTAGTGCAGTTTTTATGACAATTGTTCATGCACATGTGGTAGGGGCATTACTTTCCAGGACAATGTAATAAAGAATAAGGAAACAAAGTTGTCCCCTAATTAAAGAGTAATAATGACATAATAATGGGGGAAGAGAAGAAAATGAAGGGGTTAGATGAGATAACTCCAAATGTATAAGACAAGTGGGCATTGCCTACATAGTTTCATGAATGCATGTTCCAACATGAACTTTAAACCGAATGTAGTTCTCCCAAGAAGTGGGATAGAAGACATGATGATAATAAAAAACATATGATTAGTGTTTTAGAATAAAAGGGAAGACTTGAAAAATGATATTAGTCTTGTAAAATGACAAGTTGGTGAGATGATATGACTTGCAAAATGACAAGCTAGCGGGACTTAATTTACTTGCAAAACGGGAAGAGCATGACATGGTGGGATAAGATGACTTGCACAGTGGAAAGTCTGTAGGATAAAATGCTTACAAAAAGCTAAGATCATGACTTAGGTTTCTCATAAAATGGTGAGAGTATGGTTTAGGTTTCTCGCAAAATGGTGAGATCATGGCTTAGGTTTCTTGTAAAATAGCAAGAGCATTTAAACTTAATAATTGCTTGCAAAACAACGAGAGCATGAAAAAAGGGTGACCAAGCTGAGCTCAATAAAAATTGAGCATTGCCTACATATTCCTAAAGGACCTCAAGTTAATTTAGTTAAAACACCATGATAAATGGAATACAATGGTATGATATGCCTAAAAAGGGTCTATAGGGTTGCCCCCAAGAGACAAGGCATGGTAATGGCAAATGATAATTGGAAAAGTGAAAAATGGTTCTGCTACTCTTATTGAGAGGGAGATGCACATACTAATCAATATGTGAGACAAAAAAAATGATTAGTTATAAATTTGTTATTCAACACCCTTTCAGAAAATTTATTCTATCAAGAACTTGCTACCGATCTTGATCTCAATAATGTGTTCATGATTTTTGTTGGTCTTTGAGTCTATTTCCTTCAAACATCAAGACAAGATATCCTTGTAGCCTCTATAAAGGAAAGTGATACCAGTGATGGTAAATAATGTTAGGATAAATGATATAAGTGGGTAATGAATAGGTGGATGATAATGGAATGTATAATTAATGGGTAACAAATGAAGATCGATACTTTCAATCACACATAATGTTGTTGATTTAGGATTTAAAATAATTTTGGTTATGGTGGGGTTTAAGACCTCTGAAGATGATTTTTATAGGACCACCAAATTATTTTGTTGTTTGATCTTGAGAGTAGTTACCATCTGATTATGCTGTAGATTGGAAGCTATATTGATTTATTCTTTGATAATGTATTCATCAAACAGTATAAAAATTTTATGCTCAATTTTTGGTGCCTCGATGAGGTTTTCATTGATGAATTTATCCTGATTGTCCCATAGTGCCTCTAAGAAGGTTTCACAAAGATATGTTAACATTTTACTTTGATTGTCTTCTAGTGCCTTTGAAAAGGTTTCACTAAAAGATGTTGAGTTTTTTCTTTTATCATCCCCTAGCACCTCTGAAAAGGTTTCACTAGAAGAGTGTTCTCCTTCTAAATGAATTTAGTCTTCATCCCCCTGATATTCTGTACCTATTATGTCACTATGGATGCAGTTCAACAAAGTGTGATTCTATCGGTCCTAATCGACGTTTGTGGGAGGTGGAATGTCAATATAATGGCTTTGTTGGGTGGGATTAATGAAGTGATGAATGATAGCATAATCATCATAGAATATACTAGGATAACACATGTCGATGTTGAAGTAATCATCCTCTAAAACCATAGAAGGATCACAAATATATCCAAATTAATCTATAAGGCAATTGTAACCAATGTTGTAACAATAAATACTATATTCTGTTTCTAAATTTGATTCTGATACAAGGGACTCTAAATCTGATGTTACAACTTATGTTGATTCTGGTTCTGATGCTAAATATGATATTGGTTCAAAACTAGAACATAAATCTAATGTTGTTTTTTCATATGATATGGTATTGAACAAGTAATGGCCTGTGATGGCATAATAGGCTCTATAAAAAGTGATTCATCTAAGAAGGGTTCAACATAGACTAGGTTGTCTAAGTGAAGCCCATTCAAGAGAGGGAACCTCTCAAGGGACTACTCGACAAATTCTTGTCTTTCAAAAAGAGACTCCTCAAAGAGTGGGAAAAGATCAAGAGACAACTCTATAGAGACTGGCTTATCAAGGAGATGAGGATCTTTAAAAATAGGTAACATATGAATCGGTGATTCATCACAGGTTAGATCATCATAAATGGGTGTTTCAATAATAACATTGTGATCTTGGTTAACAATTGGTTAAAAAATATCAACCTTGAACACATTTCGATCCTTATAAGATGGCTCTTGAAAAGGTAATGGTTTGTATTGAGGCTCAAATATTGGCAAAGAATTTCTAAAGTGGGGAACATTTGGTTTAACGAGAACAATGGTTTGTGGTTCAATAATGGGATCTCCAAAAATTAGACTATTGAAGAAGGGATCACTCACATTAGGTTCATCTAAATGAGATTCTTCAACAATAGGCTCAATAGATAAAGGTGATGTACCTAAAATGTTAATGATGGGATGCTACATAGTTTGGTTGTTTGCACAAACCAAAGGAGGAGGTCCTAAAATGGTAACCTTTATACGTTACAGAGCTAGATTGCTCACACAAGTTGAAGGAGAATAACTTAAAGTGGTAACATTCACACGTGATGGAGTTTGATCACTCACACAAGGTGAAGGGGGATAACCTAATATGGTAACCATCAAGTGCGGTGCACAAATCAAAAGAGCGTATCCCTTACTTCAAGTGTGATGCACAAATTGAATGGGAAGGATGAGGATGATATACAAAAATCAGCATGGACCAGATGGTTTTCAACAAATAGGCTCAAAGAGAGAGACATACTCAAACAAGATAGAATGCTTATATCCACCATAAAAATGCTCTACCTGACAACTAGGGTAACAAGATACCCTACTACAAGTGTACCTTAGATTCATGTCTAAAAAGGGGTGTTTTATACATTTGACAAGATTTGAATCAATATTTTACAAATGTCTAAACAAGGTATGTATTTTGATCTTTCTTCCAAATAAATGACTAAGGTACCAAAGAGACTATAAAATGAGGGTGGCTTGGAACCACACATAATTAGAAGAATGTGTTCATGAAATTACTCAACCTTGGGTAGGGTTGAAATCATATATATTAAAAGAGGGCTAGTATTACTTGGGTGGTAGAATTGATTTGGGAAGGTAACTAGTATTGCTTTCTTTCAATTTGTTCTTCATTATCATTAGAAAATCCTACATGAATAGGTTGGCTTTGTTTGTTTAGTTCTGTATGTATTTTCATGGATTTATTTATTAATTCTTGACTAACAACCTTTGTAATCTATCCAATTAATCAACTTTAAACTAGCTTTTATGGTATTGACGTATCTCAAAAGTCTATGTTTTAGTGTACTAGTGACACTCTAGGTTTTTTAAGTTATCATACCCTCTTCTAATTTATACAATTTCAACCCTACCCAAGGTTGAGTAATTGTATGAACACATTCTTCTAATTATGTGTGGTTCCAAGCTATACTCCTTTTTATAGTTTCTTTGGTACCTTAGTCATTTGTTTAGAATAAAGATCAAAATCAATACCTTGTTTAGAAATTTGAAAAACATTGATCCAAATCTAGTCAAATGTATAAAATAGACCCTTTTTAGACATAAATTTAAGGTACACTTGTAAAAGGATATCTTGTTGCCCTAGTTGCAAGGTGGATCATTTTATGGCAGACATAAGCATTCCATCTTGTTTGAGGATGTCGCTCTCTTTGAGCCTATTTATTGAAAACCATCTAGTCCATTCTAATTTTTGTGTATCATCCTCATCCTACACATTTGATTTGCATGCCATGCTTGAAATTAACTATTTAAGGATATCCTCCTTCGATTTACACTCCACACTTGAAGGTTATTGTTGACCAAATTTGACTTTTAAGTCAAATTGGGGCACCTATAGGTAAAAACTTGACTTTATAGGTCTATAGGGGGTGTAATACAGATGTCAAAAAATGTTTTATAGTTTAATTGATGTCAATTGATGTTATACTAGCCTTAGTCATTAGTTTTCTTAGTACCTTTAGTTATTTTGAGTCATTTTAGGGGTAAAAAATTTGCATTTAATGAGTTGTACATTTTTTTGGAAAGTGTGAAGGTTAAAAAATATAATTTCATGACCCATGTGTCCACTTTAGTCTTAATAAACTAGCATAACTAAAAAATGGTAGGTTTTTCAAAAGAAAAGGTAGCTTTCCAGTGAAAGGAGAAGAAAATGGCACTTATACGACCTCCGTGGGAAGTATGAAACTTGAAAAAGGTTTAAATGTGACTCTTAATATTTTCCATGCTTATTAACATGATTGGTTTGATTTTAAAGTGATATTTTGATGCCAAAACCATTCTACACCTTTCTTGGTTTCCTACACACACAAGAGTGACTTTTAGGTTTTTTCTTAGTACAGACAATTGATGATATTTCAAGTTAAATTTTTTTGGGATGTTATATTACACAAGAGACCTTAATTTAAATATAAATATTTTGAATAATGGTGGTTTGTGCTTCATGAACCATACTCATGAAGTTGATTGTACTTTTCTAGTAGCTGTTTCATGCACCCTATAGGTTTTGATCTATTTTGGTAAAATATATGTGAAAAAAATGTTGATGTTGGATATAGAGGATGTTTAATTCCTTATTATATGGTATCCATTATTATTTTCATATTGTATAATGTTTGGATGAGCAAGTTAGTCCATGAAGTAAGATGGTGTCACCATGTGCAATTTTAGCTAAAATGTTTCTTATTTTTTGAGTTTTTTTTCTCCTATAAAGGTCTCATATATGTGGGAAATGGTGTTCCACAAGTCTCTAGGTCATGTGACCACCTCATTCCATGTTTTGGTTTCACCAACTCATGTTTTGGGTAGCTTTTAAACTTGTCATTCCCCATTATTAACTCCATGCCTGGCTTCAATTGCAATCACATGAATGGGCTTGTTTATCTTATTCCTAGAGTTGTATTCATGGTGTATCAATTATCCAAGCCATCAAGAATTTAAGATAACTCATTGGAATTTTTGGATAAGGTGCAAGTGTGGTCCCAAGCCTATTCACCATGCTTAAACAGTCTTGAGATGCCTGTGCCTACTTTATCCTAGATATGTGCAAGTGGTTTCATAATGGAAAGGAGGTGTTAGAACCTATTTCAATGTGTTCTTGATGGAAAGTCTTGTAATTTGAAATTGCAGATGTATTTGATTTGTTTTGAATCCATTTACCACCATATTTTGCCACATTTCATACTCTCACTATCTATACACATCCAAAACATCCACATATAGGTGACATGAGTAGAGAGTTAGGGAGTCTTTATGTGGTGTTGAAACAAGGAATGAGGCCCCTTTGCAAGTCACTACATGTTAAAAGAATCATAACTCACATGTTTAAAGTGTTATATGGTTTTTCAAGCTGAATATCACCTTCCAAAGGACTCATGACAGTTTCAGGCCTTCTTTCCCAAAAAGTGCTGAACAAAGGTCCTATGGGTTTTTGAAGATAACATAAAACATAGTTTTAGGGACTTTCAATGCTTCCCAATGGTTTATTCTCATATTTTCTAGGTAGGATAAGACCCTTGCCAAGTTTGAAGGGCAGAAGGTTAGTGGAGATTGACTTCTTGGAAACCCAAACTTGCAAATTTATGACTGAGAACAACTAGTGACCTCTACAGTCTTGAACCTAAGGTGATCTTCCAACCAAGAGTTTCAATCTTTGACCATGTCATCAAAGTAAAATAGTCCTAAAGAGTGAAAATGGCATCCTTGAACTAGAAGATCATCAAAATGAATGACACTTGATTTTTTAGTTTCCCAAGTACACTCTTAGTCCATACATAGGTTCCTACACATCCACCTACAACCAAAGGGTAGGTTCTCACATTGTCATTAACAAGGATCTCATTTAAAGCATCAAATTGATGAACATAGATATTGAATAGTGTGGAGAGTTCAAAGAGAAAATAAAACATATAATCAGGCATGAATCACATAATTATACCTACATCACCCTTCAAAGCAATCAAATATTGTTAGTTGACTGCAAGGAAACAATGACCTAAGCATGATGCTATTTGGTGCTTTAAGACCTTCAAAGGTGAGACACTATCATTAATATACATAATAGGTGTTTTTCATGCTCCATGAAGAATCCAAAACATCATGATCAATCTTAGTTGAGGTAAATACACACCTAAAATAGAGTTTAATGATAGTTTGTCTCAATCATCAGCTAGTAAGCATACATGAGTTATGTTTAGGCATTGGCAAGCATAAAAAATGAGTCAATTGAACTTAAACAAAAATCAAGTGACTCTAGGGATTCCTCAAAGGTTTCTAAGTGATATGTGGCATTGGTTTTGGATTAAGCCAAGTAACCAATATCAGTATCACTTGTCGATGTCAGTTACTGTGTAAAACTGTGGCAAACAAAAATGGAAAAATAAAGTTAGAAAATAAATTTACATGAGTTTTAAGGGTCCAAATGGCTATTTTAGAGTTACAAAGTGATCTTCTTTAGGTTTGAGATGCATCTAGTCCCACTGGGCATGCCAAGATGTAGAGAGGATTACAAAGCAAGTTAGTTAAGCATTAGTCCATAAATAAAGAAACATGCATAAAGAACTAACTAACCAAGCCTATATATTCCTATGGGAATTGAAAATGATAGAAAGAAACAAATGAAAGAAAAAAACACCATATTACCTTCCTAAATGGATTCACCATACCCATGTGGCTCAAAAACATGTTCTCCCTTGATCAAGCATCCTTGTCTTTGTCAACAATGGTGGTAAGCTCCTCCAATGCCTCAAGAACACTCCAAAAAACCTTGGATCATGATTCCAAATCACTAAACTAGCCTATCAATGATGCTTGCAAGCAAAATCTATGATCAAATGCAAAACCTTGTGTAAATAATTTAACATTATAACTTTGCAATATTCAAGATTTGAAGATATTTGAGCATAATAACCTTGCACCAAAATAGCTTTTAATTCATGTCTATGGCCTCTATATTTATAGATTTTTGAGATTGGTCAGGATCAACCATGACCGTCCATCTCAAGATTGAGATGTGTGGCCATGGATAATCCTAATATTTGGAATTAAATCTATAATTATGTTCATCATGACCTTAGAAAAAGGGGCATTGAAGAGGCATGGGAGGCATTAACTAGGCATGGATGACCCATAATCTTGATATTATGGTATTTATGGCTTAGGGATGTCTTCCCAAAAAATGATGTCACTTGTTAATGCAGTTAATAGGAATCAATTTTCAAAAATAAATATTCAACACTCTCATGGAAAATCCACTTAAGCTCTTGATTTGGATTAATTAGCCTTAAACAAGGTTAATCAACATTTATGTAATTATTTGAAAATTGGCCCTTAATTAATCAAAATGGTCAGAAAATCATATTATGAGGTTGTAATTTAATAGGAGAAGAACTCAAAGGTGATGTTAGATGCATTGGAGTTGCATTCCCATTTAGGATGTTGCCAACACTAATTAACAAAGGTACATGATATGTACCAATGAATAAGAAGAAAAGAGTGATCTAGAGCACTAAATGGTGAAATGGTCATTTTGACTCAAAATGATTTGATCAAAGTTAGTTGGCCCATAAAATGCATTACCTTATTTAGGGATACTTTGACCTAAACTAGCACTTGTAAGTGACAAGTTTGAACCATTTAAGATGTTTTATGGATTTTGACCTAAAATGTGCATTTGAGTGCAATTCAAATAAGATTGAAAATTTCAACACAAATGTTGTTAGGAATTGGATGTCTACATTTTGCCCCTATTGGAGAAGGTGCAATGAGACATTCTAGTGAAGCAACGTCTTTTCAAATAAAATATTTGTCAATAAGAAATTGGAATATACACATGATGCCCCCTCGAGAGGACATACTAGGATGAAAGAGAAGGATGGACTCTTGAAAAAAGAGAAAAAATGAGAGATTAACCCATCAAATAGATCACATTCAGATGAGCTAATGCTTGCACACATGATTACCATCAATGATAAAAATATAATGAGAGGTATAATAGGGCCCAGAGATAGGGGAATGGAAAAGATACAATCTATAAATGTAAGGGACACATTATAAACATACCCAATTTGAGAGTACATGCTACACGCTTACAACATTAATCAATCTCGAGACAAGTTGCACACTAAATATTGCCATCATAAGATGTAATGTAGAGAGCTTGAAATTAGAGGAAAAGGGAGAATGTTCTGCTTAAGGAAGGGAAGTATAACTAGAACGGGGTCTCCAAAGAGAATATAATAAGTACTCCATTAGAGTAGATTTGATCATGATAAAATAGTTTTTCCACAGTAGGGCAAATTTTGATCATTGATAAAGAATAAAAAATGTTTTTGCCCCTGTAGAGCTGATTTGATTTAGATGTGGTTCAGATGTTGTGCCCCAATATGGGCAATTGGCAAGCAAAATATCTCAAGGATATAACCCAAAAGATAGGTTAAAGTGAGTAGGCACAAACGTACATGTGATGGTGTAATGGCTTAGAAAGCCATATAAAACCAAGCATATGAGAATGCACAAAGTGATGAGAGAGATGAAAAGAAGAATGGAGATAACTGAGCTGACCTCAATAAAAATTGAGTGCTACCTACATAGTTCCATGGACTCATGTTCCAATATGAACTTCAGGCCAATGTAGTTCACCCAAGTTTGGGAGGGAATGGAATGAGGAATGATGAAAAATGACCAAGAATTGATTAGACTCGCAATGTATGCGAAGAGATGCATGTCTAAGCATAGATGAAGAAGCCTAAAATTCATGCTACCTAGAAGCCTAATTCCATATCATGAGCCTAGTTTTTGTAAAGTGTTCTTGATAATTATTCATCAGAGCTGCTGTTGACATTAAGACTTTGAGACCTGAGCTCAAAGTGCTTGCTATAGCAAAAGAAATTAGGCATCATAAGTATGAATAAATTAGAATGATATAAGATTACAATTGCACTAAGCCAATTCAAATGTGAATACCTATAACTAAGGATAATGGCAAAACAATGACCAAAATTAGAGTTACAAGGATTTACATTTAAATAAAAAAATAAAGATAGAAAAAATAAACATAAACGAACCTCTCTTGAAATCAAGAAATGATCTTAAGTAGAAACAAAATGTTTAAAAACAAAAGGGAAGAACATCTTAATGACATGAGACCAAGATATGAATAATCAAGATCCATGTGGACCATGAAGGCATTCTTGAACACAAAAGAGAAAAGCAAAATCAAACAAAAAAACAAGACACCAACAATAATCAAATAAACAAAATGGCTTAAGAACAATGTAATAACATAGGATCAATTTATAAACAATCGAGATCCATGTGAATCATCAAGATGTTCTGAAATATAAAAGAGATAAGCAAAAAACAATCAAGGAAACACAAGACCAAGATGAGACAAGAAGTAATAAAAAGAGGAGAAGAAATAGAAGGAGAGGTGTGAAAGCACAACAAAAACACCAATAAAACTCAAATAAACACACACAAACAAAAACCAATTTAGTGAGGTTTAAATACAAATTTTCAAGCATGTGTGGTAGAGGTGTTACTTTCCACCACATCATAACAAAGAATAATGACATGATAATTTTTCCCTAATTAAAGAGGAATAATGGTAGAAGATATGGGGTAAGAGAAGAAAAGGAAGGGGTTGGTTGAGCTGACTCCAAATGTATAAGACAAGTGGATGATACTTACATATTTCCATGGATGCATGTTCCAACGTGAACTTCAGGCCAAATGTAGTTCTCCCAGGAAATGGGATAGAAGAAAAATGATGATCACACTAGCATGATTAATCTTATAGAAGAAATGGAAGGTACAATAAACAAATTATAATAAATAAGAAGCTGATGAGATGAGAAATAATGATCTTGTAAAATGGAAAGTGTGTGGGACAAGATGAAATGAACTAGTATTTTTATGCTTTCAAAATGGTAAGAGTGTTCAAACTTAATAGTTGCTCATAAATTGATGAGAGCATGGGATGGTAAAAAGGGAATGTACAAATGTATAGAAGCATGAGACAATGTTTTTGTTCTTTTGTGGATCACGGTCTTATGTTTTTGGTATTTTCAAAGTATTTATAATGTTTTTGGTGTTTTTGGATAAAATATATATAAGGTGGGACCATCTAGTTGAGGAGATGCACGTCCTGAGAGTAGAGGTTCCAATAAGATAGCTAAGCTGACTGCAATAGCCCATACTCACAAATTGGCGAGAGTGAGGAAAGTGGGACTAAGGTGAATTTAACATGAATTAAGCATGACCCACATAGGCCTAAAATGATCTCAATTCATAGTGATTTTATCCACACAAAAGGTGAAGACAAACCAACTAGGTCCCAACAAGTTCTCAAATCTGGCAAATGGCCCGTCAAATGAAAATAGTAATGATGAGGTGATGTGGCATTGCATGATAAACAAGTGTTGCCCTTAGTTCACCCATACGTAGTTATAACTAAAATATAATGACATAGGTTAATGATACTAATTTGCCCATAGGTGGTTATAATCAAGCTCACATAAACAAACATGGATATAGGATGAAAAATATCTTTCTAGATCAACTATCACAGTACTTTCATAGACTATCATTATAAACATGGATTTGATTGATTATTGAAACTTCATTATAATGCCCCCACAAAAGGTGTGAAAAGAATCAAAAGAACCAAGATCAAAATAGGGTTTGGTTGGATGACTAAAAATAGGCTTTGGTCTAGATAGGAATGGAAATGGTATAACAAAATGATCAGAAGAAAATTGGATACAGTGTAGATAAATTTGCCCCCAAGCAATGACTGGATACGATTGCTCAAAAAATGGTGAGAGAGTGCAAAAGGGGTGACCGAGTTGATCTTAATAAAAATTGAGCACTACCTACATATTCCCAAAGGACCTCAAGTCAATGTAGTTCAAATGGCCTGGTTCATGGATCTCAATGGTATAATAATGCCTAAAAAGGGTCTATAGAGTTGTCCTCAAGAGACAAGGCATGGTAATGGCAAATGGGTCACTGGTAGATGAAAAATGATTTTTCTTTCTCTTGTTGATAGGGAGATGCACGTCCTAGTCAATATGTGAGACCAAAAAAAATGGTTAGCTATATAAGTTGCTATCCAACACCATTTCAGAACAACTATTTTGTTAAGAACTTGTTAATTTGGATCTCAATAATGTGTTTGTGATCTTCATAGATTATTGATTCTACTTCCTTTAAATTTTGAGACAAGATATCCTTATAACCTTGATAAAGGAAAGTGCTACCAGTGATGGTAAATAATGGTAGGATAAATGCAATAAGTGGGTAATAAATAGGTGGGTGATAATGGGGGAGAACAAATGGAGATCAGGAATTTCAATCACACGTAATGTTATTGATGCCAAATTTGACATAACTTTGGTTGTGGCAAGGCTGAAGACCTCTAAAGATGCTCTTGATAAGACCATCACATTGTTCTATTGCTTGATCTTGAGAGTAACTACTATCTGATTATGATGTAGATTAGGAGCTATTTTGATTTAATCTTTGATATTATCTTCAATAAATAATGAAAAAAATTTGTGCTCAGCTATTGGCACGTCGATGAGGTTTTCACCAAAGAATTTGTTTTGATCATCCCATAGCACCTCCAAGAAGATTTCACAAAGAGATGTTAATATTTGACTTTGATTGTCTTCTAGTGCCTTCTAAAAGGTGTTACTAAAAGATGCTGAGTTTGATCTTTGCTTATCCCCTAGTGCCTTTGAAAAGGTTTCACTAGGAGATTTTTCTTCTTCTAAATGCATGTGATCTTGGCTTCCTTGTTCATCTTCAACTGCTATGTCATAATGGATGCATTTTAACAAAGTATGATTCTATCAATCCCAATCGACATTGGTGGGAAGTGGAATGTCAATAATGTGGCTATGTTGGGTGGTAATAATTGGATGGTGAAAGGTAGCATAATCCTTAAAGAGAATTCTAGGGGAATTTGTGTTGATGTTGAAGTAATCATCCTAAAAAACTATAACAGGATCACAAATATATTCAAATTGATCTGCAAGGCAATTGTAATCAATATTGTAAAAACCAATACTATAATATGTTTGACTCTAATTCCAAAGCAAGGGACTTTGAATCCAATGTCACAACTAATGTTGATTCTATTTTTGATGTTAAATCCAATGTCTGTTAAAAAATGGAACCTGAATCTAATATTGATTATTTATTTGATATGGTTGTTTTGATAATGTTATGTTGAATGCTGAATTTTTGACAAGTAATGGCATGTTATGGCATAATGGGCTCAATAAGAATTGATTCATCTTGGAAGGGTTCAACATAGATTGACTCATTTAAGTTAATCCCCTCAAAAGGAGGGAACTACTCAAGGGAAGTCTCAACAAAATCATGTCTGTCAAAGTGAGACTCCTCAACGAGTGGGAAAAGATCAAAAGACAACTCTATCGAGATTGGCTTGTCAAGGAGATGAGGCTCTTTAAAAATAGGTAACATATTAATAGGTGACTTATCATAATTTATCTTGTCACAAATGGGTGTTTAAAAATAACATGTTAGTTTTGGTTCACAATTGGTTGCAAAAGATCAACTTTGAACACATTTTGATCCTCATAATATGGCTTTTGAAGAGGTAATGGTTCTTGTTTAGGCTTGAAGATCGGCATAAAATTTCTAAAGTGGGGAACATTTGGTTTAATGGGAATAATTGTTTGTGGTTCAATAATGGACTCTCCAAAGATTAGATTATTGAATAAGGGATCAAAAACAATTAGTTCATTAAATGGAGGTTCTTCAACAATAGGTTCATCAAAAATTGGTGTTGGGCCAAGAATGGTAATAACTGGACACCTCTTAGTTTGGTTGCTCATGAAAACCAAAGGAGGAGGTCCTAAAATGGTAATGACTGGATGCTTCTTAGTTTGGTTACTCATACAAACCAAAGGAGGAGGTCCTAAAATGGTAATCTTGGTATTTTGTGGAGTTTGATTACTTACACAAGCCAAAGCATCCAAGTCTTCTTGATAGACCCTAATTTTGATCATGAGTTGGATCATGATTTGGATCTTGACAATGTTCCCATGACTTATTTTTGTGAGGTGGATAGAAATCTGTCTCACAAACCATATTTTTACCGTAGGGGTCTTGACTATAGTCATAAAATTTATTTTGTGTGGCCATTCTATCATAAGTTGGTTTATCCATGACTACACCATAAGTGTAGCTAGACATATTTGCATGAAGACAGCTTTGAAAACAAAAAGACTTAAATCTATGCAAGCTCTAAAAAGTGATGTTTAAAATACAAAAGGTTCAATCATGGTTGAAAGAGTGAAGCTACATCTCAAAAGTAGTTTGTGCCAAGATTTGGCATAAAACAACCTAACGTCAAATATCTAACATCAAAGGTTTTTGAAAAAAGGTTGTGTTTTCCCAAATAAAGTCACAAAAACTAATGATGATAGGCATTCAAACAAATAAACAATAAATACTGTTTAAAATTGGGTTATCATTTAACTGAAGCTATGAAACCCAAAAGAAAAAGATCTGTGTACCAATCCCATGAATTGAGGCCTAAACAAAAATCAATCAATGTTTGGATCCAAACTTGACAAGGTTAATTAAAAATGCAATGTTGAAGACTAGGATTGGACCAAACAAGCTAGACAAGATCAGATAGCATGATGACACAAGACAAAGGTCAAAATGGTATACACAAAATGGTTTAAAACAAGTGGTTTTTGATATATGGTGAAACAAGTCTTGAAATAAATTGAGCAGCCTAATAGCGTAAGCATGTTCGAATGATGTGATCAATTGTTATGTTTCAAAGACTCAAAGGCAAAAAATATTTGACATGATTTGGGAAGCATAATGCTAACCTTCTTAACTCAAATACATGGTTTATGAATAAACAAACAAGTTTTTGCCTCAAAGCATACCAAGAAAATAATGACCAAAATACACTAAGTATAATCATCCAAATCCTATCAAGGGTATGGAAAAATGGGGTTGACTAAAACTAGCAAGGTTTAAATTATTCTAGGGGAATCAATTTCACAATGACTTTCATGTCAAATGATGCAAAAGACAAACACAAAAATTGGGTGATCGTGACATTGGCTAGTTGTAAAAAGGTCTAGTCTTTTTTACAACCACTACATCCTTCTATTCTCTCAGTGTAGTGTGATGTCCAAATGTAGATATGTCCCATGTACAACTCCAAAGGAGTCAAATGAAGTCTATGCCGGGAGATGAAACCCTGGGTCAAAGCTTTCCTAAAGGAATCGTGGGAGGTAATGACATCCCCCTCACAAGCCAAGTTTGCATGAAAATAATGAAAGCATAAAATAGAAAGACTTTAGGGTCATTTTTAAGATCACCCAAATTTTAATGAGTTTTTGGGGAGTGCTTTAGGCGACATTATTTCTAAGCCTTGGACTAGGCTATTTTCAATAGGAATAACACTTTTGATTCCAAGGGTTCCCTATATGGGATAAATGGAAGAGCATACATGCAACATTCTTCTTTTTTCCAAACAAAACCTAAGTAAACGACTATTAAAAACTAGAATTTACAAGTGTGTTCAATTTTAAACCAAAACAAAATATTTGGTGGTGTTCATTTGACCCCTTAGTCTTAGATGCAAAATTTGAAAACATTCACCAAAACATCTTAATTCTTTGTTAAACACCAAAACAAGGTTCCTAATTGATTTTTAAACATGTAATAGGTGATTTAAACCTAT
This sequence comes from Torreya grandis, assembly GCA_037957365.1. NCBI lineage: Eukaryota > Viridiplantae > Streptophyta > Pinopsida > Cupressales > Taxaceae > Torreya > Torreya grandis. The sequence goes on from JARHVA010002336.1 coordinate 856,054, forward strand.
TTTTATCAAAGCAAAAGCTTGTTCTTGTAGTAAAAATGTTAGCATATCCTTTATTTTTAAAGCTCTTTTTAGCTTGAAATAATGAACTTTGAAAAATTAGCTCTTAGGTCTGTGTTTTTGAAAAACACAATGATCGACGTCAATTATTACAACCGACGATGGTTACTTTAGCTAATAGGACCTAACCAATGTCGGTTTTGCTAACCAACGTTGATTAAGCTAGGTAACCAATGTTGGTATCACTTGTTGACATTGGTTACTATGTAAAACCATGGCAAACAAAAATGGCAAAATAAAGTTAGAAAATCAATTTGCATTAGTTTTAAGGGTCCAAATGGATATTTTAGAGTTACAAAGTGATCTTCTTTAGGTGTGAGATATGTCTAGTCCCACCAAGTGTGCCAAGATGTAGAGAGGATTACAAAGCAAGTTAGTCAAGCATTAGGCCATAAATAATGAAACATGCATAAAGAACTAACTAACCAAGCCTATCTATTCCTATGGGAATTGCAAAGGATAGCAAGAAATAAATGAAAGAAAGCAATACCATATTACCTTCCCAAATGGATTTACCATACCAATGTGGCTCAAAAACATGTTTTCCCTTGATCAAGCATCCTTGTCTTTGTCAACAATGGTGGTAAGCTCCTCCAATGCCTCAAGAACACTCCACAAAACCTAGGCTCATGATTCCAAATCACTAAACAAGCCTATTAATGAAGCTTGCAAGCAAAATCTATGATCAAATACAAAACCTTGTGGAAATAATTTAACATTATAAATTTGAAATATTAAAGCTTTGAAGATATTTGAGCATAATAACCTTGCACCAAAATAGCTTTTAATTCATGTCCATGGCCTCTCTATTTATAAATTTTTGATATTGGTCAGGATCAACCATGACCGTCCATCTCAAGATTGAGATGTGTGGCCATGGATAATCCTAATATTTGGAATTAAATCCATAATTATCTTCATCATGAATTTGGAAGAAGGGGCATTGAAGAGGCAAGGGAGGCATTAACTAGGCATGGGTGACCCATAATCCTGATATTTGTGGTGTTTATGGCCTAGGGATGTCTTCCCAAGAAATGATGTCACCTGATGATGTAGTTAATAGGAATCAATTTTCAAACGAAATATTCAAAAAATCTCATGAAAAATCCACTTAATCTCTTGATTTGGATTAATAAGCCTTAAACAAGGTTGATCAACATTTGTGCAATTATTTGAAAATTGGCCCTCAATTAATCAAAATGGTTAGAAAGTCATATTACTGGGTTGTAATTTGACTGGAGAGGAATTGGAAGGTGATGTTAAATGTGTTAGAGTTGTACTCCCATTTAGGATGTTGCCAACACCCAAAAAAAAAAGGTACATGACGTGTACCATTGAATTATAATAAAAGAGTGCTCCAGAGCACTAAATGGCAAAATGGTCATTTTGACTCGAAATGCTCTAATCAAAGTTAGTTGGCCCATAAAAATGCATTGCCCTATTTAGGGATACTTTGACCTAAACTGGCACTTGTAAGTGACAAGTTTGAACCATTTAGGAAATTTTATGGATTTTGAACTAAAATGCACATTTGAGTGCAATTTGAGTAAGATTTATATTTTCAACACAAATGGTGTTAGGAATTGGATGTCTACATAAATTACCTACAGGATCCTGTAAGTGACTATAGGTAGATAGTGAAATGAAAATGTGCCCAGGTGAGGTTTTGGAAGCCACCATAGGTGAACAATGGGTTTTAAATATGGATAAATGGTCTAAAAGTATGGAAAAATATCCTAATCATTATATCCAAATATAAATCATGTAAAATATATCTACAGGAGTGGTGTCTTGGGCAGGACATAATCAGGAGCTTGTTCATTCAACCTTGACCAGTCAGTTTTAGGAAGATTATGAGGAAGGATAATTTGAGGAATAAGAGAGGATAACATGTTAATCATAATATAAACAGCCTCACAACACTCTCATAGTGGACAAAGAACATAATAAGGGCATAAACAAGCTATGCACAGTCCACTTTGGAAATTCTTACACACAGTCCTTTTGCATAGAGACCAGTTTTGGAACTTGTAGGTTTTGAAAAGTCAAATGAGGTCATCAAAAGCTCAAATTTGGTAATAATCATAATTATCACTTGGAAAATCATATCAAATACCTAATTGGTCTATAAAAATAGGGGAAGTACCCCCTATTTTGTCTTAGACAGGGGGTACTTCCCCTTGTGCATAAGTAGGTAGTTTTGAGAAAAGGAGTGATAAGGTGAACCAAATGATGATTAGACCTTGAAAGGAGGTTGGAAAAGATGTAAAACACATCTAAATAAATCACACATGAAATAATCTCAGCAAAATGTCTTAAGGTCCTAAGGTTGTAATCAGGTCTAGGAAGTTTGGTGAGGCCTAGTGCCCAATTAGGAAGTCATTTTCACTTCTAGTCTTGGATATGCCTTCTGACCTATTGAAACATGTTTTTGGGGTGTATAATTTTTTTTTTGATATTTTATGGTTAAGATAAATCCATAGGAAATCTTGTTAGGCTTAAAAGTGTAAACAAACATATTAGGCATGGCTAGGCCTAGTATCCAAATGAAGAGTCCTCCACACTTATAGCACGAGATGATCTTTGTATCCTATTGGAGCATGTTAAAAGGGTCACCAAAAGTGTGTTTAATCTTATAAATTGAGGATAAAACATTAAGGAATCCATTTTTTGCTCAAAATCTAATTTAGACCTGCAAGAAATAGGAAACTAAGCTCAAATAAGCAACTTCAAATGCTCATATCTTCCTGGAGGACCTACATGGGATCCAAAAGTGTTTGGGGAAGTTAGTAAGGTCCTTGAACATAATTTTTTTGGAATTTATTTAAATGTTGGATTTTAGAGTTTTATTAATGAAGCTTAAAAGGGAAAATAGGCCTAAAACCCTTGTTAAACCCTTATAGAGACCTGATGATGGAAATAGAGCTATATGGACCTTTCATAGGACTCAATCAAGCTCCCTCACATGAAAATTAGTTATATAGACTTGTACAGATGGGGTGAAAAAGTAGGCTATTTTTGAGCTCCTTCTAATGAATCACCTAAATTAATGTTATCACAGGGAAAAGGGTTAGAAAGGGGGAAAGGGCTCCTAAGAAGGATAAAATGTGATGTACCAAATAAAAATTAGAAACACCCATAAGCTTGAACCCACACTAGATCTATAGAAGATAATGGTATCTCACACTACAGACCAGCTGATTGGATAAGTGTTTCATGGACTACATTTAAGAAGAACATAAATCTAGACCTACAATAGCTTGAAAACACCCTAGAGGAGGTCATAAAGGAGGAAAATGGATAAAGAAGATTCTCCTTCACAATGCCATCATGCACAACTCACTCAACACAAATCCAAGGCAAGAGATAGGTAAAGAAAGTCTTTTATTGCATCAAGAGGTAGTTCTTATAAATTCTTGATAGGGTTTAGCCTAATCAAGATGAGCATATTTTTTAATATCTCAGAGAGTCCCCTACTCTTCAAGATCAAAGAGTCATTTTAAGAGTCTAGAATTTGAGAGAGATCTTACAAATGGGAAAGAATGGGTAATCTAGAGAAAATAAAAGAAAGAGAAGAGGGAACACATTAACCAAGAATAATAAATGAACTAACACCTTTCAGTGAGTGCTCTACCACACTTAATCCAATATGGATTAGCCCTTCATCAACAAGTTAACCTATATTTGTTCCATTTAGTCTTCAAGTTCTTGTCATTGGTTGAGCAATACACTAGAGGACAAGAGTCTATTTTGTAGATGATGAGTCATGACTAAGTTTGTTGGAGAAAATATCTTTACAGTTCTAAATAGTATTGAATGCTCCAACTACTTATTTAACCACTAGATCTCTTTGCTTTGATCTTCCGCACCACCTTAGACTTACTTTCACTGTAAGGACAAAGTCCTCATACCTTGAATCTAGATAGAGCCATGCCATGTCTGTTAAGCGGTGTTAAATACTTGTTTGTCAAGGAGTGGCCATTTTGGAAGATAAGACACATATATTGTTTATATCTACACATAATCCATCTTGAATATATATTTATTATAGATTGAAAACCAATCTCATTTATTATTTTTCCTATAGCTATCATGTCAATGAGAACCTACAAGTTATATAGTCTTGTTTTGAACTATATTGGGTTTAAATAAACCTATTCTACCTATGAACCCTTTAGAATCCAAGGAATTATTATACATGACGTTGAAAACACAAGAAAATTGAGTCTACATACTCTGGATCCTCCAACAGAGGTCTTGACTGAGATTCAATGGCATCCTTTAAAATATTTTCCCCGGTTCAATCATAGGTTGCATTTTCTCTCCATTGAAGTCGTTTATCTTTCAAATTTTAATTTTAACCACTAATCTTGATTTGGGTCTTTGAAATTAAGACAATTGATAATTATGCATTTATCCTTAGGATACACTATCAGCTTCATCTTCCTCTGTGATTACACCACATAGTGGCCTCACATTCGGTCTAGGCTCCGTATCCTATACACAACTGAATACATGCCATTGATCTTTATCAGTAAGATCAAATGTGCACCATTGATCCTTTAGCTTGACATGATCATGACACTTGTCAATCCCTCACTAAATCTTAGGATCCTCTGAATTTTTGACTACAAGCTCATCATTGATCTTTGGATGTATGCTCAAATATGTGCCCTTGGATCTTTGGGACCCACTGAATTGTTAGATCACCCCTCATCATTGATCTTCAATGCATGATTTAATGCATGTCATTGGATCTACCTAGACCCATTGGCTTTATCAGTCATCATGCACCATTAGATCTTAACTTAAGCTCCCATGATCTTGACACTTGTCAACCATGTATTCATCTTTGTAACATTTGAATTTAAATGGCTAGTCCATGAGGACCAAACTTGATGTTTGCACACACATCCCACTTTACAAGCTTAATTTTAAAGACCTATATCTTAAGATAGTAATCTAATCAAGATATAAAATTTGTAGAGCATGATTTAGGCATTAAGAATTTCATGTCCATGTGATATTTTGGCCTTAGAGACTTTTTAAGCATACTTATAAAATGCACAATCAAGCTAAGCAGTCTATTTCTTCATGATGTGTAATTATGGTTTAGCTCTTCAAAGCTTGATTTTGCCATCTTTTGATCATTTATGGGTCAGGAACTTTTCTCAACTTCTTTATCTAGGTAGCATCTTGGTATGTGGGCCAAAATTGGCCAACAATCACCTTGTTTAGAAAAGAATCAAAACATATACCTTATTTAAAATGTTTGTAAAATGTTTTCAAAATCTTGATAATCATAGAGAACAAACCTTTCTATAAATGATGCTAAGGTACACTCATAATGGGGTCTCTTGTGGCCTTAGTTGTGAGGTTGAGCATTTTTATGGTGAATATGACCATTCTGTCTTGCTTGGGGATATCAACCTTTTTGAACCTATTTAATAAATACCAATCTAGTCTATGCCATTTTTTTTGCATCATCCTCATCCTTCCCTTTTGATTTGTGCATCATGCTTAAAGGTCACAATTTTAGGATATCATCCTTTTATTAACATACCATGCTCAAAGGTTACCATTCTAGGTTATCCCCCTTCAGCTTGTACGAGCAATCAGTCTCCTCAACATGTGAAGGTTATAATTTTAGGCTATTCTCCTTTAGCTTGTATGATCAATCCATCTCTGCACATGTGAAGGTCACCATTTCAGGACCTCCTCCTTTGGTTTGTGTGAACAACCAAACTATGCAACATCTAGTCATTACCATTTTAGGCCCATCACCTATATTTATTGAGCCTATTAGTGAAGAGCATCTATTTGATGAATTAGTTATTATTGATCCCTTTTTCAATAGTCTTGTTATAACATGGAAATTCACCCCTGTGGGAGAGTTTTTTAGGCTCTCCCACTTTCGGCTATAAGCGTGGGAACAACCTCATGATGTGGGTTTCCTGTAGTGAGGTTAAGCCTCTAGGATTTTTAAAGAGGTTAGTTCCTCTCTGGTGGATCACCTAAACTACTGCTAAAATGAAACTTTCATGGGAAAAGGGTTAGAAAAGGGAAAAAGGGCTCCTAAGAAGGATAATAGGTGATGCACAAAATTTAAATGGACACTCATCTATGGTCAAACCCACACTAGATCAGTCATGAGGTGACTTAGGCTTGTATGATCTCAGGATCAAGCTAACACATGTTGGAAGAGGTTCAGGGAGAATACTAGTCCTAACTGTTAGGTTGTGGAGCTAAAAGCTTCAACTATGCAGATGAAGAGGAGGTTGCTGAAGTTCTAGAAGTATTGGCATCGACAGTATGACTGACGTCAGTCATGATGAATGTAGAAGGCAACCGGCATCGGTAGGGAGTCGGCCGACGTCGGTCATCACCAGTTAGACAAGGACCGACATTGGTCGCCTGTGTGTTCTAGAACTGTTCGTTGCACGAACAGTTAGTTTGTTGAACTAAGTGTTTACATGTAAAGGCTATTTCGAGTCTTGTGCTGCATGTCTATTATTAGTAAACTAAGAGTCTAAGTTATTGTTTAAGTGTGGGATCTATTTATAGACCCATTGGCATGTATTGTATAGATGAGCTAGAAAGGAAGGCAAGGAAGATCCTTCCATTGTAAGATCATTGAGTTGCAGGTTGTTGCAAGCTCATAGGAGATCTACATGTGTAAGTATGGTCTATTGAATTATAGGTTGCAGGTTCATGAGAGATCTACTTGAAGTACTTTAGAGTGCTTGGTGTACTGGCAGGGTTATTACTGACTGGTTGGAGAGGTGAACACCAATTCTGTGTGTGAGTTGTGTGTTAGGACCATTTTTGGTAGGAGAGTGAACTTTGAAGAAGAATTACTGTACACTTGAGGTGTGGCAAGCCTCTGTAAGGTGGAAGAGCATGGCGTCTCTTTATTGTATTCTTTTTTGTACAAGTATTAATACAAGATAGTGTATTGTCTCTCATATTCTGTGCTATGTGTGAATTCTAGTTACTTGTACTTCTGGGTATTTTTGCATGTTTTAATTACTTGTATTTGGTAATCATATTGTGCTCTTTCTGAGGAGCAAGATCCTAACAAGTGGGATCAGAACAAGGTGTGTTGTTCTTGGATTCCCCGACACTAACCTACAAAACTTGAAAAGACTTCAAAGAGGTAAGTAACAGGCTAATGTATTAAGAATATGTACATTCATTAATCCACCAAACAAAAAACATACTAAAGCACTAATCGAAGATAGGAGATGGGCAAAGAAATTGATTCCCATCACATTCAAGAGGCAATTTTTACAATATCTTGGTAGGGTCAAGCCTAACCAAGGGAACACGCTTTTGTAAACATCTCAATGGTCATCCATCTACCATCAAGATGAAAAAAAGGTCTATAAAATTGGGAACCTTTATAAATAGCAAATCTCATGATATATATATATATATATATATATATATATATATATATATATATAGAGAGAGAGAGAGAGAGAGAGAGAGAGAGAGGGAGAGGGAGAGCCATGTGGTAGAAAAGAGAGGAAAAAGACATTGGAGACTGGGACCACTATCATTGTCTTACCTTGACCATGATATGCATCACCCATGATCACCACAGATCTCCTTGAGTCCTTCTCATGCATTAGATTATCCCTTTGTTAGGACCATACCCCCATGCTTGCAACATCATTATTAACCTATTCTTGGATGGTTATCTATTTGCTTTGAGCTAAGTCATGCTACTGCATTAATTTATCATCTACCCATGGAGACCAAAATCGATTATTGAGGAAAACCAATCCAATAAATTGGTTTTCCTATAGTTGATATATAGAATATATAGCCTCCATTTGGAAAACTACCTCTGCCTTCTTGGACACATCTATACCATTCATCCACTTTGTAGCTTGCCACTTATCCTTTACTGATTGGCCTTTCTATTCTAGCCTGCACCACAAGATAGCTTTGTCATCCATTTATTTCATGTCTCCCATGTTGCTGGATGGCTTAAGTCAAGCTCCTAAAAAATCTTGATTTACTCCATATGGAGAAACCTGATTTACTCTACCATGAGTAATTTGGGTTTTTCAAGCTTCTCAACTTTGGGCTTTCTCACGTCTAAGTCTTCAGACTTCTCCCTATTGAATTCTTCAAAATTTTCTTAGTTGAATTCTTCATACTTTTGTCTGTCCAAGACTTTAGGTTCTTCCTTCTGGATTACTTCGGCTTTATTTTCCATGGACAAATTATTTATATGAATTCTTTTCCCTGGGTTAAATCTCTAAAGGAATTCCTTTGGACAAATTGTCTAAAGGTTTTGTCCTTTTTATTTTCCTTTGGAAAAACTTTTTTGAAGGAATTCTTTGCCTTTTTGTCTTTCTTTTTTAGCTTTTTAGACTTCTTTTGGATGAAGAATTGCTCCTTAGAAAACTCGAGAAGCACCCTTAAAGACTAAATCAGACTTTTGGCACCTCCTTACTTCAAATTTTGCTCAACTGATTACTTATAAAAGGGAGAAGTTGAGCTGCCCCAAAAACCCAAAGTTGTCATTGCTGGAAAACCTAAAGTCTTCCCAAAGACTTGCTATTCTCTTGCTTTGAAAGTCCCTCCTCCCATGCTTAGGCAAAATTTGATATGGGGGCCAAAAAATGGCCAACAAGTCTAATTTTTAGAGAGCCCGTTATTAAACCACAAATCATTTTTACCATTGAACAAAATGTTCCCCACTTTAAAAATTACATGTCGATCTTTGAGCCAAAACAAGAACCATTGCCTCTTCAAGAGCCATCTTATAAGAACCATAATGTGTTCAAAGTTGATATTTTACAACCAATTGTGAACCAAAACCCCAATGTTATTGTTGAAACACCCATTTGTGTCGAGTCAACCTGTAATGAGTTACCTATTCATGTTTTACCTATTTTTAAAGAGCCTTATCTCCTTGATAACCTAGTATCTACAGAGTTGTATTTTGATATTTTTCCACTCATTAAGGAGTCTTATTTTGATAGTCAAGATTCTATCCAACCATCCCACAAGAAGTTTCCTCTCTTTGAGGGGCTTCACTTAGACGAGCCAATCTATGATGAACCCTTCCTAGATGAATCACTTTTTATAGACCCCATTATGCCATCATAGGCCATTACTTATTTGATACCAAGCATTCAATAAAACATTAACAAAACAATCACATTAGATGAATAAACAACATTAGAGTTAGGTTCACTTTTTGAATCAACATCAAATTTAACATCAATAGTAGAATAATTATCATAAATGATATCAGATTTAGAATCCCTCAATGTGGACTCAGCTTTAGAAATAAATTATAGTCATTATTTTTATAACATTGGTTACCATTATCTTGTAGATCAATTTGAATATATTTGTGATCCTTTTATGGTTTTTGAGGATGATTACTTTAACATCGACATAGGTTATCATAGTATATTATATGAGGACTATGTTGCCTTTCATCATCCCATAATTACCCAACATAGCCATTTATTAACATTCCACCTCCCAAAAGCATCGATTGGGATTGACAAAATCACACTTTGTTGAACTGCATCCATGGTGACATACCATTTACAGAATATCAGTGGGATGAAGACCAAATTCAATCAAAAGAAGAACACTCTTCTAGTGAAACCTTTTCAGAGGCACTAGGGGATGATCAAAATTCAAAATCAACATCTTTTAGTGAAACCTTTTTGAAGGCACTATAAGATAATCAAATTCAAATGTTAATATCTCTTTATGAAACTTTCTTAGAGGAACCATGGGATAATCAAGACAAATTCATTGGTGAAAACCCCATCAAAGCACCAATATTTAAGAACAAAAGTTCTTCACTGCTTGATGAAGATGTTATCAAATAAAAAATCATTATAGCTCCTAATCTACAACATAATTAGATGGTATCTACTCTTAAGATCAAACAACAAAAAAAATTGGTGGTCCTACTAAGAGCATATTTAGAGGTCTTTGGCCCTACCATAACCAAAATTATATTGAATCTAAAATTAACAACATTATGTGTGACTAAAAGTCTCAATATTCATTTGTTTCCCATCCATTACACATTCCATTATCATCCACCTATTCATTACCCACTTATATCATTTATCCTATACCTAACATTATTTACCATCATTGGCATCACTTTATTTTGTAGAGGCTACAAGGATATCTTATCTCGATGTTTGGGCAATTTTTATGATTGATTATTCTAGTTATCTCATATATTGACTAGGATGAGCATCTCTATGTTAGTAAGAGCAGTAGCACCATTTTTCATTTACCATTACCTTTATATTTTCCTTGCCTTATCTCTTGGGGGAAACCCTATATACCATTTCATTATAGGTAGTATTATACCATTGTGTTTCATTTACCATGTTGTTTGAAATATATTGACTTAAGGTCCTTCAGGACTATGTAGACAACACTCAATTTCTATTGAGGACAACTGATTCACATTTTCCATGCTCTCACCATTTTGTGAGCATTATAATTTTAAATTCTCTTGACATATTGTGAGCAACCTAAGCCATGCTTTCATCATTTTGTGAGCACACTAAGCCAATCATCATTTGGGGGCAACTTTATTTCCACTATAGCCAATTGTCTTCTGATCATTTTCCTTATACTATTTTTTTAATATTGACCAAAGCTTATCTTTATCCATCCTACTTATCCCCATTTTGATATTGGTTCCTTTGGTTCTTACCATACCTATCATAAGGGGATTTTGTTTTAGTTTTAACAGTTTTAGAATGTCATGTTGAATGATAGTCTATGGAAGTAGTGTGATATTTGATCTGACAAGTTATATTTCATTAATTATCTTATCTGATATTGCTTATTATAACCACCTATGGGCAACTCAGTATTGTATTTGGTACACCTAATTATAACTACCTTTGATCAGATCGATATTATGATGTTGTTTCTTAATTATAACCAACTATGGGCAAATTAGGTACAACACCTTTTTATCATGTATTGTCACATCATTTGGTCATTATTACTATCACTTGCCTTACCATTTGCTTATTTATGAACTTGTTATGACATGGTTGATTTTTCTTCACCTTTTGTGTACGCAAAATCACTATGACTTGAGGTCTTAATGGGATTATGAATGTTATGCTCAATTCATATGGAGGTCAACTCAGTCCCCCTTTCATTACACTCTCGCTATCTCATGATTTGAACCGTTATGTGTCTCTTAATCCTCAATTGAGTTGAGTTACTTAAAAAATTCCAAAAACATTTATAAAACATTCAAAACTCAAAAATATTTTGTTTTGTGTGCGTATTTGTTTGTTTATTTTATTTGTTTGTTATTTTGAGTTCCTATTTGCTCTTGTTTTGTTTGTTTTCTAGGAATATCTTGATGGTCCACATGGATCTTGATTATTCATATCTTGATCTCATGTTGTTAAGTTATTCTTGTTTTAAACATTCTTCTTCTTACTTAAGTCTTGATTATCCATATCTCAATTTTAAGCTAGGTTCATTCATTTTATCTTTTTATTTATCTTTGACTTTTTTGTTTAAATTTAAACAGTTATAACTTTGATCTTGGTCATTGTTTTACCATTATCCTTAGTTATAAGTGTTCACATTTGAACCAGTTCCACGTAATTGAAATACAATGTTATTATAGGTTACTCATACTTATGATGCATAATTTATTTTTCTATGGCAAACACTTTATGCTTTGGTTTCAAGTATTAACATCAATACAAATCTGATGAAAAACTCTCAAGATGACCATGCATAAACTAGGCTAAATAGGTTTAGCAATCTAAATCTATGCAAGACGTGCATCTATTGGCATACATCATCAGTCTAATCATACGTTGGTCAGTTTTCTTCATCCTTCATTCCATTCTCTCCCATTTATTTGGATGAACTACATTGGATTGAGGTCATATTTAGATTATGTAGGTAGTGCTTGGATACATGATGTATCTCAGGTCAACTTAGCTAGCTTCATTCTTATTTTCATCTCCTTTATCACTTTGTGCATCTTCATATGCTTGGTTTTTATGGCTATTACAACCATTACACCATCACATCGATGTTTGTCCTCACTCATTTTTAATTTATGCATTAGGTTATATCCTTGAGCTATTTATTGCCAATTTTCCCATGTTGGAGCACGACATTTAAACCAGTCATAAATCTAAATCAGCCCTACAAGGGCAAACCATTCTTTATCAATGATCAAAACCAGCCCTACTATGGCAAAATTGTTTATCACATGATCATATTTACTCTAATTGAGCCAATTATTATTTCTTCTCTCTTTAGAGACCATGTTCTCCTTTTATTCTAACTCCAAGCTCTCCACTCTTTTTGCCCTCATTCTGATAATATTTTAGTGTGCAACTTGTCTTGGGATTGATCGATTCCAAAGCGTGCAACTTGCACCCTAGCTTTGGGTGTGTTCAAAGTGTGTCGCTTCTATTTTTGGATTGTATCTTTCCCATTCCCCCCATTCTTGGGACCCATTATATTCTAATTATATTTTGATTATTGATGGAATCAATGCATGAAAGCATTAAATCATTTGGATGTAATCTATTCCATGAGTTAATCTCTCATTTTCCTTCTCTTTTTAAGAGTCCATCCTTATCTTTCATCCTAGTATGTCCTCTCAAGGGGGTATCATGGGCCATTTATAATTTATTATTGACAAATATTTTCTTTGAAAATATGTTTCTTTGCCTGAATGCCTCACTATGCCTTATCAAATAGGGGCAAAAATTAGACATCTAATTCCTAACACCATTTGTGTTGAATTTGTCAATCTTATTCGAATTGCACTTAAATGCATAATTTAGGCCAAAATCAGTAAAATGTGCTAAATGGTTTGAGTTTTTCATATACAAGTGTTGATTTAGGCTATTGTATCCCTAAATGGGGTAGTACAATTTATGTGATTCCTAATTTTTCTTAAATCATTTCAAGTCAAAATGATGATTTTGCATTTGGTGCTCTGGATCACTCTTTTCTTCTAATTTATTAGTACACATCATGTACCTTTATTATTTTGTGTCAATAACATCCTAAATGGGATCAAAGTTTGTATGCATCTAACATCACCTTTCAATTCTTATGAAGTCAAATTATGACCCAGTAATATGACTTTCTGACCATTTTGATTAATTATGCACCAATTTCCAAATAATTACACTAAAATTGATTAATCTTACTTAGGAAAATTAACTCAAATTAAGAGTTTAAGTAAGAATTCCATGGATAAAATTTAATATTTCTTTATTGGAAATTTATTTTAAACATCTGCATCACCTAATGACATGATCAATGGGGTGGCATCCATAATCCATAATTGCAACAAATACCAAATTTATGAGCACCCATGCCTCATTAATGAACCTTCCTCCCAAATCATTATGAGGATATTTATGGATTTAATTACAAATATTATATTAATTCATGGCCACACATCTCAATATTGAGATGGATGGGCATGGTTGATCCTAGCCCATTTGGAAAATCTATAAATAGAAGAGCATAGAACACCATTTTTAAGCTAAATTATTGTAAACTTATAATGCAAAATTGTCTCCACAATATTTCTTTGTGTTGATAATTTTATTTTATTTTCAAGATTCATTTGATAGGCATAGATTAGATTTATTATCTTGAGCCTAGGTTATGCATAGTGGTCTTGAGATGATGGAGAAGCTTGGCATCCATTGTTGATAAAGACAAGAACACTAGATCAAGGGGAAACACACACTTGGAACCACTCTTGGATAGTGGAATCACATGAGAAGGTAAAGGTTATTTTATTTCTTTCATTTATTCTTCATTATCATTTTCAAACCCCATTGGAATAGGTTGGCTTAGTTTGTTAAGTTCTTTAAGCATTTTTCATGAATTTCTTGACTAATGTTTGACTAACCAAATTTGTAATCCAACACTATAGTGTGGCCCTACCGAGCGTGCCATTATGTATCTTATTAATTTAAAGAGAACACAAATTTTGTTAGCTCCTTGTTAGTGAATCTGAATAAAATTCAAGTATAACAATGCAATGCATCTAAACCACTCTTTCCTAAGTACTAGGGGGAGCATAACACAATGAACAAAACTACACATAAGAGATTAAAACATACAACAATTTTACCTCCCTTGTCAGAATTAGTGTCCACTTGTTGGCATAAAATATGTTATTTCTCAGTCTATGGCATTATATACTTTGATCAATACATTCTCTATCTTGGCAGCACTTCTCTAATGACCACATATGGCTTTACTTAGTTTGGTTTAGTGTGAAGCTTGATATCAATTTAGCATTATAACATTACTTTGATGGTTTCTTGAAGGCATTCCTACAAAATAACCTTACGCATAAAATATTTTTTGGGTAGAGTAAGGGCAATTTTATTTATATGTCTCAAAACTAACTCTAACCCTAAGGATTTTAGGTTTAGTTCTAACTTTGTTTGAATCTAAAATAACTTAGGTTGAGTTAGGTTAACCCTGGGTTGGGTCAAAATAATCATGAAGGCTTATAACTAATTTTAGATATTTATGGGCCATGACAACTCATAGAATATATTTATGAGGTTGTGACTCACCTTTTTTTGAGTTTTAATAATTAATAAAACATTTTATTAGCTCCCTTGACTTTGACCTCATGTTTGTTAAAAAAATTCTTTTTTAGATAAATTTAATTCACTAATTCAACTTGGAGTTTTTAATTAAGCAATTTAATTGAATTTTGATTTTTAATTAATCTTGCTTAAGGCTTTTAGCATTTATAAATTACTTGAAATGTTTTACATTAATAGATTAACAGGCTAAGAATGTCAATTTGCTAGGTCATAATTTGACTAGTGTTGAATACAAGCTAGATTATTGGTGCATACAAGGTAATACCCTAAATAAACAATCCTTGCAACATTTTTAGGAAATTATATCCCTTAAATAGATGAATTTAGGCAATCCAATGACTTATAGGCTTAAACTATGTCATTTGCTAGAAATCAATCTAGTTCCCAGTTTAGACACGAAAGTGGTAAAAAATGAGCATCTACAAAGATTAGGATAAACATATATAAATATTTAAAGTGCATATATCCAAGGAGATAGAGATAAAGAGAGGTTGGAAATCATATGCCCCCAACTTTAAAGCAAAATTGAGTTTCTACATAGCAGTTGAGTTAGCTCAATCATGCAACCCAATGATACTCATAACCTAGTGAGTTTGGATGATCAATTCCAATCTAAAAACTTGGAAATATTGAGTGATTTAATCAACCCAAGCATTCCAAAAGGTGAACCAACTATTAAAGTAGATTGGCTCATTAATTCCATATAAGTCTGAAGGGTATTAATACATGTAATAGTCTTATAATCTAAGATTGATTTAGATTTTATTTTAGATTGATTTGGATTTGGCAATATTATGCACTTGTTGTATGCACCTTACATTTTTATCATGTTGAAATTATGTGTAATAATGGTACCATGTATATAATTCTTTCATAAATGTGTATCAAAATCATGACTATGTCATTTAGCCAATTCATAAAATTATGTAAGTGTAGAGGACATGCTTCAAAAGTATGCCCCCATTATATATTAAGAAATATGAAACTAATATAAGTACCAATGTGGAGGACATGTATCCAAAACATGCCTCCACTGTAAACTAAAAATGTTGAATATTGAATAGGTGTGAAGAACATGCTTCCAAAGCATGCCCCCACTAAATCTATAAATTATATAAGTATTAGGTGAATATTTTGTCACCAGCTGACTGATGGCAAAATAGGTGCATCAACCACAACATAAGGAGATTTATATAGTAAAACAGATTTGGTGGCCATAGCCAAATTGAGACAAATCTCTCCTCTCATCAAGGCGAGGTTCCCTATAAACTATAGTATACTATATATATGTTGAAAATACACATAGGGTTGAAATCATACCATCCATCTCTCTTTTTTTAGAGATGATGTTCACATAATAGAGGAGAATTATGTCATAATTACTGAAAGCATTTCACTTCTTTCAGAAATGGTATTCAACAAATAGTAGGAATCCTTCTTGGGTAGTAACAAAAACCACAAGAAACCAATGAAAGCACAAAGTCTTTTGTTGTCTCTCCTAATGATTAGGACAAAGTAACATAGCAGGATTAAATGCAACTCAAAGTCTGCACCTAAAACAATAACAGAGTAAAGGATAATGAAGGATAAAGAGAGCTCAAAGTCTCTCCAGTATCCTTTACACAAAACATAGACTGAAGACAATTATGGTAGCACAAAGTCCCCCATAGTTAGCTTCAAGACATCTTCCAGCTCACTTCCACTTGTTCTACTTTTTTGATTAAATGAACAAGATTGTATTTAGGAAACAGACATAAGAACAATTTCTTAGATGACACAAGCTTATCCCAACACAAAGTTTGAAAGGTCACTTGCTTTCTCATTTATTTAACAAAATGTGATTAATAGTCTGAGCTCAAAGTCTCAGGATTGTCTTTCAATTGGGTAGAGCCTCACTTCTAATAATTGAGAGATCTCCCTTATAAAAAATGAGAGATCACAATATATAGCATTACAAGAAAGACTTGGGCGCTTGTTTTCATGAAAATGGCCCATGCTGAATTGAATTCCTTAAATATCTGTCAAAGGGCCATGATGGAATAGGGCATCAGCGTTGACTTTGGCATTATGAATTATCTCAAATGTCCCTTCCTTAGCATGGGTTTTTTGGTCTTCTTAATGATGCTTACACGACTATCCATTCACCTTTACTTAATGTAGAAAAACAGGCCGCATCCTTGAATGTTTGTGTTATCTGATGTCTACCTAGTGGACTATTCCACCTACTGGAAATAAATATCTTACAGATATTTTTGGATTTCTTATAGTTGTTCTCTCTTTCCTTGCCATGTTTTGTCTCTTCCTAAGCAATCTAATCTCTCGGGGCTACCTTCTCACTTTCTGATGGCTCCATCGACTCCTTTCTGGGCTGGTGACTAAGCTTGTTCTCAGGTCCTTTGAAAACCAATGGTTATTCCATTACCCTAAAATTGACATCCAAAGGGACATCATTGGTCACTTTGAACCTCTTTGAACCTTGAACCTTGAACTCTTTTGGTTCAAAGGTTCAATGGTTCAATGGTTCAATGTTTTTTGTGAAGGGTCGCATTCGCTTTCTTTTTCTTCTTTGGTTGAGCCATTTCTTTAAACTTCTTTCTGGAATCTTTCACTTTATCCACTCACTTGAAGATTCCATTTGAACTTTAAACTCTTTAAACCCTTTGAACCTTTGAACCATTTCAGTTCCAGGTTCAACGATTCAATGGTTCATTCTCTTTCTTTGAAGCCTTTTATTCTCTAAGTCTATCAAACTTATTGAACTCGTTGAACCTTAAACCTTTTGAACCATTTTGGTTTAAGGTTCAAAGGTTCAATGATTCAATCTTATTTATTTGATTTCTTCAAAGCTTTGAACTCTATATATTTTCTAAGTCCATCTAAGTCTTTTGAACCTTTGAACTCACTGAACCTTTGAACTCTTTTTGGTTCAAGGTTCAACGGTTTAATAGTTCAATCTTCGCTCTTTGATTCCTTCTTTTCTTTAAGTCTTTTAGACTTATTGAACTCATTGAACCTTGAACCTTTGGACCATTTTGGTTCAAGGTTTAATGTTTCAATACTTCAATGTTAACTCTTCGAAGCCTTCTTTTCTTTAAGTCCGTCGAAGTCATTGAACCTTTAAACTCGTTGAACCTTTGAACCTTGTGGAGGTGGGGTTCAATGGTTCAATGGTTCATAGTGGTTCATTATAGTTGTTTGAAGCTCACCGTTAAGTCTTTTGATTGAATCCTCAAAACACTAAGGAAAAGCTTTAAGTGTTTTGAACTTCCTTTGAAGAAAGCCCGCCTGTTGAACCTGTGACTTCCTTAGCTGAAAAAGTTTAAATATTTAAAAGAATCAACTGCTTAGAACATTTTGAAAGAAAGAAAGAGAGAATTTTGGCTTGTATAACCAAAATGGTTGGTATGTTTTCCACAAAAATAAGTGATGGATTTTGGGAATAACAGCTGGCTCCAGTTGGGAAACTTCTATCAATTGAAAATTGAAGTAATCAAAGGGAGTAGAAACTAGAATCTCAGTGCCTTCATCTATGCCATTGGGATATGGAGTCATGCTTACCTAAAAAGAAAGGTGCCAAAAACTAATGGCACCAAAAATAAATGAAAAACACAAAATAAAGAAAGACTATACAAATGTACCAATGGACTTATCTGATACTTCAAAGATTGAAGTGCTTCAAATGCTGCCCACTGTAA
Source organism: Torreya grandis (assembly GCA_037957365.1). Lineage (NCBI taxonomy): Eukaryota > Viridiplantae > Streptophyta > Pinopsida > Cupressales > Taxaceae > Torreya > Torreya grandis. Next base: position 874,454 of record JARHVA010002336.1, read on the forward strand.
GGTAGAGTAAATGGAATTCCATCTTGATATTTTAGCAAGAAACTATTTTCACCATTTAAATGATGAATGGAAAATGGGCCTCTCCATAGGGAATCCAATTTTCTATGCATTCCTTTTGGTTATCTCCTCTTGTGTCACAACAAGACTTGATCTCCAACCTGAAAATCACATATCCTTACTTTCTAGTTAAAGAGTCTCTTCAACAGACTTTGATGCACAAAAAATTGGTCCACCACCATAGTTCATTGCTCATTAATCTCAATCAATTACATGATCCTTTTGTTGATGAAACTTTCAAAATTTGAATCTTCCACTGCCTTTGCTAACTTTAACATTGATAATTCTAGGGTGATTGTTATCTCTGTATTGAGACCATACAAAAGTTGGAATGGGGACATACCTATCACCCTCTTGGGTGTAATTCTGTCTACCCATAAAGCATCAAGCAATGCTTTATGCCAAGTTCTTTGATTGTCATCTACCAGCTTCCTGATAATGGTCACCAGGTTCTTATTGCTTGATTCTACTTGACCATTTCCTTGCAGATAATAGTCAAAAGAGTGGGAGAGAATAATCCCATAAGAGTAATAGAATTGGGTAATCTCATGAGAAGAGAAATAGGCTACATTGTCTGTTACAATCTTATTTGGGACCCCAAACGTGGAAATGATGTTTTCCTTGAGGAAATTACATACCACCTCTGAAGTGGCATGCTTGACTGGAATGACTTCCACCCACTTGGTAAAGTAGTCTATGGTTGTGAGGACATAATCATGTCCAACACTCAAGGATGGATTTACAGTGCCAATGAAATTAATCCCCCATTGTTGAAATAACTCTTCTATCACCACAGGCTTGAGAGGCAATACAACCATCTTGGGTTTGCTAATGAATTATTGACACAGCTTGTATCTACGTACCCAAGTGTATGAATCTTGAAACAAAGTAGGCCAATAGTACCTAGCTCATAAAATCTTATGGGCAGTCACAGGTGTAAAAAAATGTCCTTCATAAGCCAAATTGTTGAAGGAATCCAAAAGTTTGTTATGTACGCTTTATCTACGCAACGAAGGAATACCCCATCAAGATTCCTCTTATACAGATTGTTATCTCACAGGACAAAATTGGAAGCTTTCAACTTAACAATCCTCTTTTTTTTTACGAGACAGGTAAGTAGGACACTCACCATAAGTAAGGAAATGAACAATATTTGAATACCACTCATTTGTAGTGGTGACAAAGAGATCTATTGGCATGTCTTCAACTCATGTTTCTTCATACTCTACTTCTTCTAGTATGTTATCAGCAATTAATTGACAAAGGCCCCTTCTCCACACAAGATTCATTGGTTTGATAACAAGATCAAACTCCTAGATTTTGGCAATCCAATTGTCCCTTTTGGTCCCAAACTCCTGCTAAGTTAGTATGGACTTTATTGTTCCAAAAATCTGTTACTCATTTTTTAGGACAACATATGAACTATTTTGGTCTTGTGCCACTGTAGCAGCCACCATCAACAAATAAGAGTTAGGAGGAACAAGCCTACAGAGTCTATAGAAACAAGTCTATAGAGATTGTAGAAATAAGCCTACAGAGTTTGTAGAAATCAGCCTATAGAGTCCATAGAAACTAGCATGTAGAGTCTATAGAAGCAAGCCTACAGAGTCTATAGAGATCAACTTGTAGAGTCTGTAGTTTTATTGGATGAGGAACAAAATGATCGTACCTTCGGTATTCACTGGGGATATTCACTTAAAACAATGTTCATTCCATTATTGGAGTATTTACTTTTTTAGCTAAAGAACTCGTAGGTTCAACAGGCATTTTGCCAAAAAATCTCCCTATGCTATGGTTAAAATAACCTATTTTGCCCATCAGTTAGCTGGTGAAAAAATATTCACCCAATAGACTTGACTATTGTGTTAGGAATAAGAGAAACAGTGTGTGAGTTAAGGATGTAAAAATGGAAGTGCTTTACTGCCTTTACCATAGCATAGGCATGCTTCTCCATAATTAAATACTTCAGCTCATGAGATTTGAGAGGACAACTCATGAAAGATATGGGAAATTCTACACCTTTTTTGTTCTGCTGAACTAAGATGGCTAAAAGCGTATGTTCAGAAGCATAACTATACATCACAAAGTCTTTGGTGTAATCAAGACAAACTAGAATTGGGGTGTGGGTGATAGCTTCCTTGATATCTTGAAATGCTGATTTGCCTTCTTCAGTCCAGTTAAAAGTGGCTTTGCCCTTCATCATATTTACAATGTGACGAGTCTTCTCTACGAATTTAGGAATGAACCTTCACAAAAAATTCACCTTTCCAAAGAAAGAGTGAACTATATTCTTATTGGTAAGAAGTGTAAGATTTTGAATTGATTTGACCCTTTTTAGGTCGATCTTTATGCCTTCTCGGGACACACTGTGATCGAGAAGTTTTCCTTCAGTAACCCCAAAAATTAACTTCTTGGGATTAAGAGAAATACCATTTTGCCTACATCACTCTAGCACTTGTTGTAGATGATGCACATGATTAGGGTGATGCTTAGAAAAGACTGTTAGGTCATCAATATATACCACAATAAACTTACCCATTACAATTCTGAAAGCAAGATCCATTACTCTTTAGAAAGTGGCGCCAGCATTGATCAACCCAAATGGCATTCTACAATATGTAAAGGTGCCCCAAGGTTTTGTGAAAGTAGTCTTATGTTGGTCTACTTCACCAACTTCCACTTGATTATATCCTAAAAATCTATCTAACATTGATAACATCTCAGTGCCAGTCACTATTTGCATTAGCTGATCCATGATGGGCAAGGGATAGTTGTCCTTTAAAGATCACTAATTTAGATTTATGAAATCAACACATAGATGAATTTATCCATTCTTATTTCTTATAGGGACTATATTCATAATCTAGGTGGAATGATGGATTGGGAAAATAATCCTTTCATTCAACATTTTTTATATCTCAGACAAAATCGTGCCTGATATCCTAGGGTTGTACTGCCTTTGCTTCTGCTTGTGAGGCAATGACCCAATCTTGAGAGGAATTTAGTGCTTGATTTATTCAAGTTTGAGAGGTTTCATATCATCATATGAATAGGCTAAAACATCAATGCAATGGTGAAGTAGTGTAGTGAATTTGAGTTTCTCATCAAGAGTACAACAATTCCCAATGTTTGGAGGATTTAGAATCCATTTGTTGTTCCTTGATAAACCTATCATGCTTGTCAAAAATCTTTTCAAGAAAAAATAATCCTTTGGGAATTTTATTCCCTTTAAGCTGGAGGAACTCTTCATCAGCTATTGAATTTGTCTCGATAGCTGATTCTCATAGTGGAGATTCACTGCCTTCAAATTGAAACTTTTCAAAGCTATCTCTTTATTCTAGAAAAGCAATGATTTGGTTATCACCATTGAGCATCTAATAATGGTCAACATTATCAGGTACACTTGGTCAAAAGACCAACTTGATAGTGTACCTATCTTCTTTGAAATCTTGGTGAGGGACCAAGAGAGTTGCAGAGATGGCCAATACACCTGCACGACTATTAAATTCTCTGGGCACGACAGAAATACTGAAAGCATCAAAGCTTTTAATGTAGTCCTATACCAGATTGTGATAATGTCACAATCTTTCATTCTTGGTTTGTTACAGGTTCCTCACCTAACAAACCACCAGTTCAATGTCTCCTTTGGCATGAAGGATTTTAACACCTTTATCTTGAGCAGCCTTTAATCTGAGCAGCAACGATTCATATTCAACAATGTTATTGGTGTTGCTAAACTACAACTTGTATGCATAGGGAAAGATATCTCCTTGAGGAGATATTAAAACAACTCTAGCTCTAGAACCAGTTGAAGCATTGTTGCTACCAAATTCCAGAATCCAAATATCATCAGACTTTGATCTTCTTTAAGATTTTTCTTCATCAGAAAGAGAAGATCTTTTTTTATGTGTATTGTGCCCTATCAATTCTTCTAATGTCTTATCTAATTTTTTTGGATTGTCACTTAGTAAGCTTTCATTTGCTAAAATAGAAACATATTTAGTAGTGAAAAAGTAATTACCCATGCCTAAAGACTCAAACAAAATTTGAGCTTCAGGAGCTGATGTTTAGGTGACAATGTACTTTGCCTCCTTCGCAAGAAGCAACCTTTGCATGATGTCCTTCATAGAGATCCTCACATCAAATAGGTCCATGCTTAATTCTCCACCAACGTCCTTGCAAAAATTTTCCCCAAGAAGAATGTCATAGGAGGCTGGAATGTCAGCCACCAGGACTGCCATTTTAATTCTCTTATTTGGGAAGGCCACAAATGCAAATTGAGCATCTTTGATTTGTCCCAGTAGAGGCACCTATTTATTCTCCATAGAGAAACATCTCCCAAAGGTCTTAGGTAGCATGAGACCAAGAGATTCTACCACCTTGGTGGGCATGACATTGTCAGATGCACAAGAATCTATAATGCAATTATTCAGTTGATGACCGTTTATCAGCAGGGAGACATAAAATAGTTCTGTCTTTCCAGGGATGGCTGGAGGAGTGATCACAAGATTATTTTGGGTTAGTGTGCTCTTTGGGGGATCACAAGTTTCCTTCAAAATTTCTTGTCCTTCAGGGATGGTTTTATTCTTGATGCATTGAACTAACTTATCCAACTGCTCAGGGTTGGATTGCAAAAATTCAAACTCAGACATTTAAATTTTGGTCTTCTTAACATGGTCAATTATATCAAATGACTAAAATGAATTATAAACAGAGGAAGGCAGTCCATCAATTTGATTTTTGCTAGGCTTAGGACTGGTCTATGAATTTGAAGCAGAAGGTGAAGGAATATTTGAGGTACTTACTTTTTTAGTGATCACTGGGTCCTTTGATTGGAAAGGCAATGAAGTTCCTTATTTAACAATTAAAATTGCTGGTCAAGAATCTTCCCCTATTTTTTTATCTACTTGTTAAGCTGACTAGTTCTGGGACCTGGTAAATACAGTGTATGATCCATCAAATGCTTCACCTTTACTTATGGGTTCATCCTGGTAATTTAAGAAACTAATGTTGGAGTCACCAACTGATTCTTCTTGGTTCTCTACAAAGAGATCAACGTCATCTTCTTGGTTCAACTCAGGTCAAAAATAAAAATTAGATTTAGTTTCAAGATAATCAATTGCTGAGTTAGTTAGTGTTGCCTCAATGACAAGCTTCCCTAGTGGGGGAGGAAGGCAGTTTGGTTGCCCTTGATTTCTAGCAGCATTGCCTTGATACGACTAGTTGGGAAACATCCTCCTTGGTATATCTTGATAAGAATGAGAAGCATACATCCCTTGTGCCATTTGCCTTTTGAGAACTATCAATTAATTTGTTAGCTTTTACACCATTAGATTAGTGGTGACTATACAAGAATATTCAAAAGATAAAGAATATTTACCTCTGTTAGGATTTGTTCTTATCTTTCCTACCAAGATAAGGTCATTTTCAACCTCAGTGGCCAAAAATTGAGCAACAGCAAGGTCTATGTGGCCAACCCACCTTAAAAAGAAACTCACTTTAGGAAGCTGAGAATTGATGAAGAAGCATTTGAGATTCTCAGGCGTCAGCTAAGCAATTATGGGAATCTTGTTCCTTAGCTTGTCGAATTTGGCAATGAAGTCTCTCATGGGTTCATGAGGCTCCTTCTTCATTTGTGTAAGCTGAGCTAACAGGTTATGTGCATCTTTTGTAAGTTTGAACTTGGCCTCAAATTTGACTTTGAGAGTGTTCCAGTCAGTTACTATTTGTGCTTGCAGATGATAAAACTAATCTGCAATAGCGCCTTGCAATGTCTCCACAAATAGTCTGATTGCAATGTCTTCATATTCAATGCCTATTACACCACAGACTATACAAAAGGCTGCTATATGTTCATCAGGATGAACCTTCCCATCACCATAGAACTTGGGAAAAATTTTCCTTGAGCTATAGGGTAGCTCATGTAGATGTGGGGTTAGATTCAGGGGACCAAAAGTATTACACCAAGGGCCTCGAGCTGCCATGATATGGCTGTTGAAAGGAGGGATAATAAATCTTTATGGGATATGTATGGACAAAGCTCTGGTAGTAGAGGAAAGAGAAGCTTTACCTGGTATTAGGGACCTTATGTTTGTAGGAGGAAAACTTTTGGTTTGCTAAAGGTGAGTTTGTGGAGGGGAAAGATCAAAATTATTTTGTTGTACAAGCTCAAATACAAGGTCAACAATACCTTAGGCTTTCTAGCTTTGTGGGTATGGTGGATCTGCCAAAGTGTAAAATGGATAAGAAAAAGAACTGGAATTACTTCAATTTGAAGCTTGAGGCTTCAAATTTCTTGTTCTTCCCCAACGGAGTCACCAAAAATTATTGGGTGAATATTTTGTCACCAACTGACTAACGACAAAATAGGTGCATCAACCACATCATAAGGAGATTTATACAACAAAATAGATGTGATGGCCACAGCTAGATTGAGACAAATCTCTCCTCTCATCAAGGGGAGGTTCCCTATAAACTATAGTATACTATATATATGCTGAAAATACACGTAGGGGTGAAATCATACCATCCATCTCTCTTTTTTCAGAGATGATGTTCACAAAATAGAGGAGAATTTTGGTGTAATTACTGAAGGCATTTCTCTTCTTTCAGAAATAGTATTCAACAAACAACATGAATCCTTCTTGGGTAGTAAAAGAAACCACAAGAAACCAACAAAAGCACAAAGTCTTTCGTTGTCTCTCCTACTGATTAGGACAAAGTAACACAACAAGATTAAATGTAGCTCAAAATCTGCACCTAAAACTACAACAGAGTAAAAGATAATGAAGGATAAAGAGAGCTTAAAGTCTCTCTAGTATCTTTTACAAAAAACACAGACTAAAGACAATTATGGTAGCACAAAGTCTCCCATAGTCAGCTTCAGGACATCTTCCAACTTACTTCCACTTGTTCTGCTTGTTTGATTAAATGAACAAGACTGTATTTAGGAAACAGACATAAGAATAATTTCTTAGATGACACAAGCTTATCCCAACACAAAGTTTGAAAGGTCACTTGATTTGTCATTTAATTAACAAAATATGATTAACAGTCTGAGCTCAAAGTCTCAAGATTGCCTTTCAATTGGGCAGAGCTTCACTTCTGATAATTGAGAGATCTCCCTTATACAAAATGAGAGATTACAATATATAGCATTACAAGAAAGACTTGGGTGCTTGTTTTCATGAAAATAGCCCATGCTGAATTGAATGCCTTAAATATCTGTCAAAGGGCCATGCTGAAATAGGGCATCAACTTTGACTTTGGCATTATGAATTATCTCAAATGTCCCTTCCTTAGCATGGGTTGTCTGATCTTCTTAATGAAGCTTACATAGTTGTCCATTCACCTTTACTTAATGTAAAAAAATAGGACACATATTTGAATGTTTGTGTTGTCTGATGTCTACCTGGTGGACTATTCCACCTACTAGAAATAACTCTCCTATAGATATTTTTGGATTTCCTATAGTTTTTCTCTCTTTCCTTGCCATGTTTTATCTCTTCCTAAGCAATCTAAGCTCTCAGGGCTACCTTCTCGCTTTTTGATGGCTCCATCGGCTCCATTCTGGGTTGGTCGCTGAGCTTGTTCTCAGGTCTTTTGAAAACCAATGATTATTCCATTACCCTAAATTTGATGTCCATGGGGATGCCATTGGTCGTTTTGAACCTCTTTAAACCTTGAACCTTGAACTCTTTTGGTTCAAAGGTTTAATGTTTCAATGTTTTTTGTGAAGGGCCACATTCATTTTCTTTATCTTCTTCGATTGAACCATTTCTTTGAAGTTTTTTATGGAATCTTTCACTTCATCCACTTGCTCGAAGCTTCTATTCAAACTTTGAACTCTTTGAACCCTTTGAACCTTTGAACCATTTCAGTTCCAGGTTCAACAGTTCAACGGTTCATTCTCTTTCTTTGAAGCCTTTTATTCTCTAAGTCTATCAAACTTATTGAACTCATTAAACCTTGAACCTTTTGAACCATTTTGGTTCAAGGTTCAATGTTTCAATGATTCAATCTTATTTATTTGATTTATTCGAAGCTTCAAACTCTCTAGATTTTCTAAGTCTGTCTAAGTCATTTGAACCTTTGAACTCGTTGAACCTTTGAACTCTTTTTTGTTCAAGGTTCAACGGTTCAATAGTTCAATCTTCACTATTTGATTCCTTGTTTTCTTTAAGTCTTTTAGACTTATTAAACTCATTGAACCTTAAACCTTTGGACCATTTTGGTTCAAGGTTCAATGGTTCAATGATTCAATGTTAACTCTTCGAAGGCTTCTTTTCTTTAAGTCCGTCGAAGTCATTAAACCTTTGAACCTTGTAGAGGTGGGGTTGAATGGTTCATAGTGGTTCATTCTAATTGCTTGAAGCCCGTTGTTAAGTCTTTTGATTGAACCTGGGCATTGAACCATCCTTAAAACACTAAGGAAAAGCCTTAAGTGTTTTGAACTTCTTGTGAAGAAAGCCCGCCTGTTGAAATTGTGACTTCCTTAGCTGAAAAGGCTTGAATATTTGAAAAACTCAACTGCTCAAAACATTTTGAAAGAAAGAAAGAGAGCATTTTGGCCTGCAGGACTAAAATGGTTGGTATGTTGTCCACAAAAACAAGTGACAGATTTTGGGAACAATAATAAGTACCATAAAAAATAAATGTGTAAAACATACTTCCAAAACATGCCTCCACTGAATCTAAAAATTATGAATGTGTGGAATCCATGTCATCATTGCATACCCCCACTAAATATACAAATTGGTTTAGGTAACATATACTATGTGAATGTAGAGAATATGTTTCCAAAGCATACCCCCACTTGACCCCCCTTTGAGGTGAGGAAAAAATAGTACGTGGTAGTTAGCTCACCTCAAAAGGGTCAGACAAATGTAAATATTTGAATGTAACCATGTAACATATAGAAGGAAACATGTATATGAAATGTATAATTATAGTGTATATAACCAATGCGATCACATTTAGGCCTAAGATGCATGATAAATATCATGGCAATGTATATATACTAATAATATATGATCAAAAAGAAAAAAAATAAAGAGTACTCAAAATAAATTCAAAAATCAATGGTCCAAGAAGACTGTAATATGTCATTCCATTTTATTTTGTTGAAATTTGACTAAGTCATTTTGTGATTCTTGGCATATGTATAATAGGACTCTAAGTTCATGAAGTACAATAGAAAGAATAGGGGCTTTTGGAAACCATATAATTATACTTTGTGATTTCTTTGAAATATCGATAGTAGGAACATGTTTAGGTTTTTTGAATATCTAAATATGGTGTGTACAAGACAAGGATACTATGGAACCCATTATCTATCTCTAATGTAAGGGTATCTCAAGTATTGGTTGCCTAGTAAAGGGGATTACTTATTTTTTACCTTTTTATAGTGTATTATCTTTAACATTCTTGATAATTAACTATTTGGGTATGTATTTCTCTGGTTCAAGAGAATGCTCATATGAAATACCAAAAACTGTAATCACCTAATTGGATTGAATGTATTTAACACACCCATGAATTGTATAAGGTACTACTTAAAGAGTATGTATCCAATGCCATTCCAACAACATGTTAAAGACACCTATAAAAGGTATAACTAAGAAAGTATTAAACACATGTGTAGGATTGACCTATAAAGGTAGATCAATCTCACCAAGAACCTTCTAGGAAGTCCAATCAAATTCTTTGATTGGTTTAGTAGAGGGATGTAAATCATGATGAGTATAACCAAAATGTGTAAGTAATGTCATGGTGAAAACATTTTCACTTGCACCATTATCAATCATAACACTACATATGGGGTGTTTATCAAGGTATTCTCAAATGAATAGATAATGAAGATCAAAGTCATCATCCTTAGTTTCACTATCATCAAAGGAAATGGTAGGTTTCTAAACTATAGGAGGTGTATGTCTCGTGTAAGTACCAATGGCCCCATCTAGTGGGTGTCCACTAAACTATAGGAGGTATATGTCTCATGTAAGTAAAAATTACCCCATATAATAGGTGTCCATAATATGATGAAGAAGGATGTGCATTATATGCCATTTGAACTTCTGGTTCCTTCTTGGAATCGTTTTGCAAAGGATTGTTAAATATTTTTTGGTTATGGCAATCACCAGTTTATGAACTAGATTATTTTGGAGGATCATTAAATTTAAGTTGATGGTCATCGATGAGGTTGTATATCTTATGCTTTAAGGTAAAACATGTCTTCATAGATTACCCAGGGCCTTGGTGATAGTCACAATAAGTATTTTCATCATATTCTTTGGGTAGAGGTATATTTACATCAATATTTATAGTAGGATGGAGAGATATAATATGACACTCTAGAAACCACAAGAGTAATAAAGCAGGAGGCTTAGGTAAACATGTAAACTATCTCCTTGGTGCATTACATGGGACAAGCCGATTAGGCTATTATGCAACTGTGCTAACCATGGTGGTTTTTTCCTTTTTAGGCTCAAAAGGTTTTACCTTATAACTTGGTTTGATTTTATATTTTCTATTAGATGTAGATGCAAATAGTGTGTTTAATACATACTTGAGATTATTCAATGACATAAGCTTCATTTCATTGTCCCATACAACATGGCATAATTCATTGAAAGATTGAAATTTTTTAAAAATAGTGGACTCATGTAAAGGAGCAAGAAAAATTTACTTGAAAATTTCTTGTAATTATTTGTCTACCAGAGGATTGGTCATTTTTGAATAGTATTGTCTTATATCTCAAGACATATTCATTGATTGGTTCATTGGTTTCTTGTTGGATCTTTGTAAATTGAGCATAGGAAAACTTTTTGGTAATGTTAATAGAAAAGTGTGAAAAAAATTGATATGCAAGAGGTTTGAATGCTTTCACATATTGGAGAAGTAAGGCATAAAACCACCTCAAAGCATAGTCCTTGAGGCTCCTTGAAAATAATTTGGTAAAAAAATTATGATTGGAAGCATAATAAAGGCATGCCATATAGAGGGTTTGAAGATGTTATTCAAGATCACCCTTACCATCATAAAATGTGCACTTAGGAGCAATAAATCTAGTTTTCAAAGGGTGTAAAGAGATCGAAAGTTCAAGATAGTTATGTAACACATCTTGAAAATGTATAACATGTGAAGATTTTAAAGCCTTTTGTTTAATGTTTATAACCTTATCCTATAATATATTTATGACTTGAAGGAGTGATTGAGTTGTATGGCCAGCGGGATTTTGATTAACAATTTGAGTGGTCACCAAAAGGGATGGAAACATGATTTGAATAGTAATAGGCAATTAAAATAAATATTTATGTTGAAATAATGGGCAAGTTCATAATGGATGTATCTATAGTAGTTTCATGGAACAAATATTGAAACACATAATTTGTGCCCCCATTAGATGTATTAAGTTATAATGTGTTCAAGAGGAGGAATGTTTCCACAATTTTTTTGCATTTTAGCTTAAAGTATAGTTTTTGATTTTATCAAGATCTTCAAGGTTTTATCGAATGTGCTCATGAAACATTGTAATTGCATGCACTTGGTCATTGTCTACTTGGTCATTGTCATTTATTTCTAGATCTTCATTATCAAAATCTTCTTTTATGATAACCCTATCAGGATTATTTTCATTTTCAACATGGGTATCATCGTGATCTAAGGTATGTGATCCCTCATTGGTTTGTGACATCTTGTATGAGTTAAGGGAAATCTTAATATGTTCAATAAACACAACCCCCAAGCTAGGGCTATGCCTAGGTTGCAGGCAAAATAATATCAATAAAAAATGAAAAAGTAAAACAATATAAAACCCTAGTTGGTTTAAAACTCTAGGAATCAAAAAAATTTACATTCACAAGGGTTGTGTTCACCAAATGTTGAACCCCAATTTGGATTTTGGAATTCTTACTTGGGTAAAAAGGGTTAAGGATATATAAATGATAGGGCACAAGAGTGAATATTATATCTACAACAGGCCAATTAATGTGTTAAACTCAAATGTACCATATGTTGACTTTATAAAATTGAGATGCATTATTAATGGAAAGTAAAACTATGCTAGATATATAAATGACATAAAATAAAGTATTTATCTATTTCTATTGTTAACATAGTGTTGGATATAGTACAACCAAGAAGCAAATAAGAAAATAATTCTAGATCAATTGTCAAATTTTAGATCCAGTGACTCTGGCTCTTTGGGCAGTTATATTGATAGTAGTATCTATGTTTGATGCTAGTGTCATGTATGAAATATCTGCTAAAACAAGATGAGACCACCTAGATGCTTTTGGGTTTGGTTTTAGCTTCACTCTTGTGTATTCATATCTAGGTCATGGACTATGACTCCTGGTGAAATGGAAAAACCTTAGATTTCTATCTTTAATGTGACATTGGGGGAAAATGGGTTAGTGGGCACATGATGTCAAGTTGACATGTAATGATGCTGATATCTATTTTAACCTTTTAAGACTTATATGGTGTAAATCTTGTGTTGTTAAAGGCCTTAGTATAACAATAATCTAGAATGAAAACTAGAAAATAATTGATTTTATAAACCTTTTCTAAAATAGAAAGAATAAAGAGAAAGAGTACTTATCTAGAATAAAATAGGCATTTGTATAGATTACGCGGCTCAAATAGGCTATAGAAATAGGTAGATACCTTCTATTTGTGACTATAGCTAAAATCTAGTTTTGGATAATAGCACCCTTATGTGGAAAATTACACCTTGTGGTACTAGTGTATAATTATAGTGCTAGTGTCCCTCTTGGAAGAACTATCTGTAAATTTCAAGGAAGTTACAGGAGGTTCTAGGGGTCCTGTAAGTGGTTCTATGTCTTTTGGGAGCTCACCTATGTCACTATTTTAGCTGAATCTCTTCCAATACCCTAATGAGTACTTACACACATACAACAACAACTAGATCAAATGCAAAAGGAAATGAAAATATGGGTTATGGGATATTATGATTATGCAGAGTAAAACCCCTATTATCGTAACTATTGCCTATATTAACCCCATTACTAAGGATCTCAGATTACATGTAGTTTTCCCTTAGGGAAATGTTAGCCATTTTTCACTTCCAAGTTTTGCCTCTTTATTTTGGCTAAGTACAACAACTTCATTGATTCATCCCCATAGCAATGAAAGATCAAGTGTTATTTCCTTCAAAATCCTTTGTTTGGTCTTTTATCCAAGTCTCAAAGGAATTGTTTCAAACTTTTTATTCGAAACAATAAAGTTTGAAGGAATTGCTCCTAAATAGGTTTTTTGAAAGGTACATTTCAAGAATGCCGAAGGATCATTTCTAAAGAGAAGGGACACTTTGCACTTTTTTGAAGGGACATTTCCATTCTACTGAAGGGTTTTTTTCTCTTGCGAAGGGATGTGTTCAACTAATCTGAAGGGCACTTTTTGAGTGTCTGAAAGAACTCTCCTTTGCAAAAAGTCTGAAAGAATTGATCTTTACAAATTGTTTGAAGGAATTGTTTTGGAATTTTTGTCCGAAACAATCTTTCTAAAGGGTACATTACAGATTCTCAAAGGGTCTTTTTTCTTCAAAGTGTCCTTCAAAAAAAGTCTGAAGGAACAATTTCAAAAAGCCCAAAGGGCCTTTTCCTCAAATAAAGGTCAACTTCCATTATTTCAAAGGGAATCTTTCCAAGGAAGGGTACAGTTCAAAGGTTTTAAAGGGTCTCTCTTTCAAGAAAGTGGTCACTTGCACAAATCCAAAAGGGAAATTCCATTCTTCCAGAGGGCACTTCAAGTTTTGAGAGGATCTTTTCACCTGTAAAGTGCCCTACACAAATTGCTAAAAGGTCTTTTATTGCAAAACTGTCCTTCAAAAAAGGTTAAAAGGGACACTGTAAGAAAGTCCATAGAAAGAGGGTTTTGAAGAGAAAAGAAAAGGAGCCCACGGGAAAGTTGTTTCAGACTTTTTGTCTGAAACAAAAAGCTCAAAGGAGTATTCTCGATAAAGGTGAACCAATCCAAAGGGCACCAAAAGGTGGATTCTTTTGGAGAAAATGGATGAGGATTCTTTTAGGGAAAATGCTTGAGGAGAATGCCTAATGAAAATAGTCTGAAGGGACACTTGGGAAAATTCTGAAGGGCCTTTTCAAAAGCTTCGAAGGGCACCTTTTAGACAAAGTACCCTAAACCCAAGGTCTTGAATGGTATTTCCATGCCAAAGTATCCTTAAAAAAAAATTCCAAAGGGTATAGACACTTGTGTAGAGTTCGTAGAAGGAGTGCCAAAGGACATGTTTGAGCAGTCTAAAGGGAGGATGATGGGAAGGTGCCCGATAACAAAAATCTTGAAGGAAAATGCCTCTGAAGGAGTTGTCCAAATGGAATGATGGTTTAATGAATGTCAAATTCAAGATAGTGAGATAATTATTGGTGTTCAAATAAAAGGATTCACAAGTAGATCCAAAGGCTCGCATCCTTTATTGATCAAAGCAATGAGAGGGCCCATATCACCATTAATCAACCAAGATCCATGTCATTTTTTAATGACCAATCAAAGGAGGAAGACAAGACCAATGAAATGAAAATTACAAATCTGCAATAGGTGGATAACCACTTTGATGATGTGACTTAGCCCAAAAATATCCTATTTCTATTAGCATAACTATTAGAGAAGCATCTTTGAGAGAGCAAGCTAAATCATGTAACCATAGGAGATGACATGGATCAATCAAATGGATGGAATGAGTGTCCCTTACAAAGATGGTTGTAGCTAAAGATGGATACTTCCAACCAATTTATTCCTCTCTTTGGTGCCAAAGGTCTCCCCCACTCACTTCCTCTCTGCTATATATATGGCACTTTGGCTAGTGAAAAGGGACCCCCATAGAGTACGGTGAAGCCCTGCTCAAATGATATCCTATCTTTAAGCATTAGTACAGTCATTTGTTTTAATTTTTGAGAAATTTTTTGAGTGTAGAAGTGATGTATAGTGATAACATGTGATGATTTTCCATCCTTATGTCCTTTATACTTCATACCTGAGCAAGATTCCTTAATCTGATAGGTCGTTTAGATTGTATTCAAGTGTGTTGAATTGATGTAAGTGTTTAACTATTCTTGGAATGTGCAGTCTACCTTTCAATTCATTTCCCTTCAATTATTTCATACATCTTGCCTCTATACTAAAATATTTGTGTTAGAATATCTAAAGCTTGAAAAGTGTTTGTGCATTTTGTTGTATTGTGCAATAGGATAAGGTATTCATGTGGGAGATAACCTTGGTGCATCACCATTCTAAAAATAGGTTTCCTTTATGCAATTTTTAACCCTTTTCATTTCCAATAAGAGTACTCAAAATCAAATGGGCGTGACTTTGTCAAATGTCTTTATAACAAGCAATGACATATTTAAATGTCTAATAATGCAATGACATATTCAAATTTCCAAGAAGGAAAATATAGGCATAGGGACCATATTTAACAGAGCATATTTAAATGCCCAAAAAATCAAGACAATAATAAGGTAAAACACTCAATAAAGTGTGTAAGCAACCAACATAAACATGGCATAGTGGCCCATGGGTTGAAGTTCTAGCAAAAAATGACCAGTACATAGCATATCAAGTACCCTATGTAATGTATAATTATGGATATTAGGCATGTGTAAGTAAATATGTAATCTCAAACATGATAGTGTAGAATGATCATTGAATCATATAACTTATGTATATCAAGATCAGAGAATATAGATGTCCGCTATGTCATGGTGACATGAATAGAGGGAAGGCCCAACACCCATAAGTGTATCATGTATCTATGTATGCCTGTATATATGTATGTAGGATTAAATGACATGGTAGTCCCAGCATCGAACCAACACATAGATGCCAAGGGGAAAATAGAACATGTAGATGTTGAAAGCATTTTTGGATTTTTTAATGTTTTTTTATTTTTTTGGTATTTTTGGAAGAGATAAGATTATCCTATGAACTCATTCAAAGGATGATCATTGGTATCTCCCCACTCAAAACCTGGTGTGAGAAACCAATGGTACTTCTAAGGAGCATGTATAGGTGTAATATTTATCAATGTAGATTTTGTGATTCTTGGCATATGTATAATAGGACTCTAAGTTTATGAAGTACAATAGAAGGAATAGGGGTTATAATAGTAGGAACATGTTTAGGTTCTTTGGATTTCTAAATATGGTATATAGAAGAGAAGGATTATATGGAACCCATTGTCTATCTCTAATGTAAGGGTATCTCAATTATTGGTTGCCTAGTAAAGAGGATTAATTATTTTTTACCTTTTTATAGTGTATTATCCTTACCATTCTTGATAATTAACTAACTAGGTATGAATTTATCTTGTTCAAGAGAATGCTCATATGGAATACCAAAAATTGTAATTACCTAATTGGATTGAATGTATTTAACACACACATGAATTGTCTAAGGTACTACTTAAAGAGTATGTATCCAAGGTCATTCCAACAACATGTTAAATACACCTATAAAAGGTATAACTAAGAAAGTATTAACCACATGTGTAGGATTGACCTATAAAGGTAGATCAATCTCACCAAGAACCTTCTAGGAAGTCCCATCAAATTCTTTGATTGGTTTAGTAGAGGGACATAAATCATGATGAGTATAACCCAAATGTGTAAGTAATGTCATGGTGCAAACATTTTCACTTGCACCATTATCAATCATAACACTACATATGGGGTGTTTATCAAGGTATTCTCAAATAAATAGATAATGAAGATCAAAGTCATCATCCTTAATTTCACTATCATCAAAGGAAATGGTAGGTTTCTAAACCATAGGAGGTATATGTCTCGTGTAAGTACCAATGACCCCATCTAGTGGGTGTCCACTAAACTATAGGAGGTATATGTCTCATGTAAGTAAAAATGACCCCATATAATAGGTGTCCATAATATGATGAAGAAGGATGTGCATTATATGCCATTTGAACTTCTAGTTCCTTCTTGGAATGGTTTTGCAAAGGATTATTAAATATTTTTTAGTTATGGCAACCACTAGTTTGTAAACTAGGTTATTTTGGAGGATCATTAAATGTAAGTTGATGGTCATCGATGAGGTTGTATATCTTATGCTTTAAGGTAAAACATATGTTTATAAAATACTTAGGGCCTTGGTGATAGTCATAATAAGTATTTGTATCATATCCTTTGGGTAGAGGTATATTTACATCAACCTCTACACTAAGATGGAGAGATATAATATGACACTCTAGAAACCACAAGAGTAATAAAGTAGGAGGCTCAGGTAAACACGTAAACTATCTCCTTGGTGCATTACATAGGACAATCTGATTAGGCTATTATGCAATTGTGCTAACCATGGTGGTTTTTTCCTCTTTAGGCTCAAAAGGTTTTACCTTATAACTTGGTTTGATTTTATATTTTCTATTAGATGTAGATGTAACTAGTGTGTTTAATACATACTTGAGATTATTTAATGACATATTCTTCATTTCATGGTTTCGTACAACATGGCATAATTCATTGAAAGATTAAAACTTTTTAAAATTAATGGACTCATGTAAAGGAGCAAGCATACTTTGCTTGAAAATGTCTTGTAACTATTTGTCTACCAGAAGATTGGTCATTTTTTAATAGCATTGTCTTATATCTCAAGACATATTCATTGATTGGTTCATTGGTTTCTTGTTGGATATTTGTAAATTGAGCATAGGAAACCTTTTTGGTAATGTTAATCAAAAAGTGTGAAAAAAATTGACATGCGAGAGGTTTGAAAGCTTTCACATATTGGAGAAGTGAGTCATAAAACCACCTTAAAGCATAGTCCTTGAGGCTCCTTGAAAATAATTTGGTAAAAATTTTATGATTGGAAGCATAATAAAGGCATGCCATTTAGAGGGTTTGAAGATATTATTCAAGATCACCCTAACCATCATAAAATGTGTACTTAGGTACAATAAATCTAGTTGGTAAAGGGTGTAAAGAGATCTAAAGTGCAAGATAGTTATGCAACACATCTTGAAAATCTATAGAATGTGAAGATTTTAAATCCTTTTGTTTAATGTTTGTAAACTTATCCTACAAGATATTTACGACTTGAAGGAGTGATTGAGTTATATGGCCAGTGGGATTTTGATTAACAATTTGAGTGGTTACCAAAAGGGATGGAAACATGATTTGAGTAGTAATAGGCAATTAAAATAAATATTTATGTTGAAATAATGGGCAAGTTCATAATGGATGTATCTATAGTAGTTTCATGGAACAAATATTGAAACACATAATTTGTGCTCCATTAGATGTATTAAGTTATAGTGTGTTCAAGAGGAGGAATGTATCCACAATTTTTTTGCATTTTTAGCTTAAAGTATAGTGTTGACGTAGTTGATTGCAACTGGGGTAGGAGGCCAAGCTCTAGCCTTTCCACACGCAACAATGGAAACTCCCCTCTCGCCTGTGGGACCAACGAAGCTGGAGGGGAGAGTCTCTAGATGAGGGATAGCTCCCTCTGATGTATCTTTTAGGCCCTAGTTTCTTCTACTACTAACAAATAAAATGAAAAAAAGGGGGGGGTGAAAAGGGTGAGAGAGATGCTAAAAATATCACCTAAGTCTAAAAAATGAAAATGTGATACACCAAAAAAGTTGACCCACCCAGCCTGAACATACACTTTTCACCAGGAAGAAACACCCATACACTTCATCTAACATGGAAAAATCTTATGTTTCAGTGAGTCAGGGGTCCGTAGAGATACAGGGAGGAAGGAAATAACAAAGGTGTTCTTTGACACACTTTGACAGCCTATTCACAGGCACCTATATTCTTCCTGTAGACACTTCTGGTAGACCTACAGAAAGGAGACTTCACAATGCATTGGACATGTTGTAATCAGTCTGTGAAAAGCATGAAAGACAATGACTTAACACAAAAGAAGGAAATAGACATATACTTTAAAGTGCAAGTTTAGATAGAGGTAAAAAATGCTAAGTCTTGATTAAAGGTAAAATCTGGCAGAGCTCTTCCTTACAAGCTCGAGAGGTTTTGGGCAGAGTTTTACCTTAAGGTTAAGAGGATCAATTCCCCTCAAAATGAGAATTTTTAAAATATATAGAGGAAGAGGCCATTTTGGTGCCCTTTGATGAGCTGGCCCATGTGCACTGAAAACATCAGAAAGAGGAAGTCACTGTTACTGATATCATTCTTCTAGAAGAGGCCTACTAGAACCATGTTGTACAATCACTGAAATTGACTTTGGCATTCAAGCATTAATGGAAAAACATGGCTGCGCCTCTTTTCTGTAAATAGACTGTAGTTTGTCCCCTCATAAATGCCAACTAGAGAAAATAGGTCGTGCTATTCTTCTAGCAATAACTCATCTCCTCTTTGCCATTTGAACTGCCATGTCTCTTTATGCGCCTTGTCTTCTTCCTATTTTTTCAGCCCTCAGGGGTGATCTTCTGGCGGGTCGCTACATTCCTTGGGCTTTTTCCATGGTTAACGTGCAAGTATTTAAAAAATAATGGCTATTTCACTTCCTTAAAATTGATGGCTTTCAGGATGTCATGGTCCTTGGCAAAAATTTGTCGGGTCTTTTTTGTGGGCTTTTCCCACAGGTTTTTTGCTTTGGGCTTTTCTTACGAACAAAAAGTCTATAATAATTGTCTCAATCTTTGTGTCCTTTTGCCTAAAGTTTCTCTCCTTTAGGTTTCTTGAGAATAGTCCTCCTCCTCAGTGAGAGCCCTCTGCAAGGGCACATACCCTTTAGGCAAGCTTCTTACCCTAGGCTTCTAACTGTGGCCTTCCTGTGAATTTCTTTGGAATTTTTATCTAAAAGAATTCCTTTAAACAAAAATTCTAAAGGAATCATGACTTAAATGAAATTCTAAAAAATTTACCCCTTCGGCTGCCCTTGAAAAGTTTCTTGCCCTCCGTAAGGGCTCCTAAACCCAAGACTACCCTCCTCAAGGGCAACTATCCTTCAGCTTTGGGATGCCCCCTTGGACCAAGCCGTTGAACCGTCCCATTAAACCAAATTGGTTCAATGGTTCAATTGATTCAATGGTTCAACACTGTGCACTGAGCCTTTGTTGAACCAAGCCTTTAAACCGTTCGCTTGAACCAATCGTTGAACCGGCCCATTAAACCAAAATTGGTTCAATGATTTAATCGATTCAATATTGCACATCGAGCCTTTGAACCAAGCTCATTGAACCATCTGATGAACCAAATGTTTGAACCAAATGATGAATCCACTGATTGAACCAAGCGATGAACCTGATGATTGAACGAAGTGATGAACCAAGGTGTTGAACCAACGTGTTGAACAAATGCATTGAACCAAGCTGATTGAACCAAGTCAATTGAACCAAGTGATGAATTGATTGATTGAACCTACTGATGAACCTAAAGCCACTTGAACAAAAAGCCACTAAACCAAGGCCTTGAACTTTGTTGATGAACTTAAACGTTGAACCAATGGTTGAAACAAGCAATGAACGAAGGCCAATTGAACCAAGGTCAATTGAACTTAAACATTGAACCAATGGTTGAACCAAGGCCTTGAACCGGTTCAATGGTTCAGAGATGCCAAATTTCCTTGTGATTTTCTTTAGACAAGAGCTTGAAGAAGCCTTATAAAACCCAACACTCTCTGAAACTGATTCTTCATATGCCATAAGACTAACCTGTTGAGTCTGTAGAAATCCAAGCTCTACAGAGTCCATAGAAATGGACCTGCAGAGTCTGTAGAAATTCTTGGACTTGTGCAAAATCAAAAAAATGAATTGGCTTAGAATAGTAGGGGAAGAAGGGGACCGATTCTTGGCCTGTTGGGCAAAAAATGGTCAATAAATTGGCGACTCCCAGGGGAAGCATGCCTGTTATGCTTAGAGACTAATTGCCTT
This sequence comes from Torreya grandis, assembly GCA_037957365.1. Taxonomy (NCBI): domain Eukaryota; kingdom Viridiplantae; phylum Streptophyta; class Pinopsida; order Cupressales; family Taxaceae; genus Torreya; species Torreya grandis. Next base: position 895,407 of record JARHVA010002336.1, read on the forward strand.
GTAGTCCATTAGGCACAGAGTCAGAATACAACTTTGAAGAAAAGATTAGCAACAGCCCCAAAGATCCAAGAATCAAACATGAAGCTTTTTACCCCACACACAAAGGAAAACACACATAAGGATAAGAACACTACCTATGCAAACATCACTTAGGGAAAGCAGGAAAAGAAACTGAAAACAAACTACTATGTATAACTAACCATGAATATTTGCTTCCCTCCTAGATCAAAGGGAAAATTTCTTAAGTCCCCTTCTTGGCAAGAAGACTTATGGTGCCAAACAAGTAGCTGAATGAAAAGGAGATTTGGTGACCTACTCCTCTTACCTGTCACCTGGGTTGGCTGGTATCCGAGTGGATCAGATTCAAACATGTTTCCAACATATACATACTCTATTTGTTCTTGGAAGCTTGTTGAATGCTGGTCGTTCATGCTGGTGCATTTCACCAAGAAATTTATGGTTGTTGGCTCATCACCATAAGCCCTTTGTTGTGCATGATCCCTTTGCAATGCATCATGGTCTGACTCGTCTCCTTCTGCCTCGCTAAAAAATGTGTCAAACTCATCCTCTACTCCCTCAAGGCCTTTTTAAAGAAGGGTGACTGTGATGATGTCTAAAATGGAATCACAAACTGATTATTCATCCCACAGAACATCACCTCTCTGTTCAAAAAACTCTTCTTCAAGGCTTTCCTCAAGGAAGACAGACCTCTCCTTTTCCTCCTCAAAGATCAGGATCTCTAGATGTTCAAAGATATTCTCTGATCCTCTTCCAACTCTATCTCTATGGCATGGTCATCTTCCTCATCGAAGCAATAAGGAAGTTCATCAAACAAAGGGGGAGAGAGCTCACCATGCTTATGTTCCTCCTCGTATTGCTGGAACATCTGCATGTATGCATGCCCTGTGTCTTCTCCATTACTGATGATGTCTTCACAAGAAGCATCAATGATGATTTCTTCTTCATTTTTGCTCATGATAGCCTCTTGAAGAGCTGCAAATTGGATCTTGTCTTCCTCACTTGCCTCCTGCAAAATAGGTTCCTCCTTGAGAAGGGGTGAAGTGAAAAAGCCCTATGGAAGGGGAGGCAGTCCTTAAGCTAGAATCAAATGATTCTCCTCCTTCCACTTGGCCAACACTTCATCTATATTAGGTGTGGCCTGATAGCTCTCTTGTAGGTGTGTAGATGGGGTGTGTTCAGACATGGAATGTGCCATTGGATCTGAACCATCCATCACACGTTGGCTGAGAAATCTCTCTCTAGATTCCAACTCTGTAATTCTTCTAGCCATATCCTCTTGGAAGAGCCTTTCTTGGAGGTTATAAGAATCATGGGTAGGAGTATCTTTATCTTCTTCAAGGTTTTGAGCAAAACCTTTCTTCTCCTCTTTCCTGCCCCATGATTCCATTGTTTACTTTCAGGTCAAGAGTGTGCCATCAGGATCAGTGACCTAGGGAAGTTGAGGAAGACTAGGAAAGGTCTGCTGATGCATAGGAAAAGCTATTTCAAGTGAAGGCATATTTTGGTGTGTATAATCCATTGCTTAGGACCATGTACCTTGTATTTCTTCATATGTTTTGATCAAGCTCAGGATATTCATAGAATCACCTCAAATAGCTCCCCTAGTTACCCTTCAACAATGAAGGAAGTAACGCTAGAGTTTGAGGTGGTTTCATAATAACCTGAGCTCCACCAAAGTTATACAAAAATGTGATTTTTGATGGCACCAAGACTGCTTAGCCAGATGATTTAACTCAGAGTCGCCATTGGTGTTGATGCAAAACCCTCCAAAGGCTAGATGGTTGAAGAACACACCAAAAATTCTTCAACACTATGGACACAACTTGTCCTAGTTAGTCCCATTGGGAATGCCAAAAATTGTTGATGTAGTGGATTGCACCTAGGGCAAGAGGCCGAGCTCCTACCTTTCCACATGCAACAATGGAAACTCCCCTCTTGCCTGTGGGACTGGTGAAGCTGGAGGGGAAAGTCTCTAGATGAGGGCTAGCTCCTTCTGATGTATATTTAGGCCTTGGTTTCTCCTATTTCTAGAAAATAAAATGAAAAAAAGGGGGGATGAGAAGGGAGAGAGAGATGCCGAAAATAGAACCTAAGTCTAAAAAATGAAAAGGTGATACACCAAAAAAGTTGACCCACCCAGCCTGAACATACACTTTTCACTAGGAAGAAATGCCCATACACTTTATCTGACTTGGGAAACTCTTCTATTTCAGTGAATCATGGGTCCGTAGAGATATAAGGAGGAAGGAACTAGCAAACGTGTTCTGAGACACACTTTGACAGCCTATTCATAGGCACCTATATCCTCTTCCTGTAGACACTTCTGGCAGACCTACAGAAAGGAGACTTCACAATGCACTGGACATGTTGTAATTAGTCTGTGAAAAGCATGAAAGACAATGAATTAACACAAAAGAAGAAAATAAACATATACTTTAAAGTGCAAGTCTAGATAGAGGTAAAAAATTCTAAGTCTTGATTAAAGGTAAAATTTGGCAGAGCTCTGCCTTACAAGCCAGAGAGGTTTTGGGCAGAGTTTTACCTTAAGGCTAAGAGGGTTGATCCCCCTCAAAATGAGAATTTTTACAATATATAGAGGAAGGAAGAGGCCATTTCAGGCATCCTTTGATGAGCTAGCCCATTTGCATTGAAAACATCAAAAAGAGGAAGTCATTGTTACTAATGGCATTCTTCTAGAAGAGGCCTGTTGGAACCATGCTGTATAATCACTAAAATTGAATTTGGTGTTTAAGCATTAATGTAAAACCATGGCCGTGCCTCTTTTCTACAAACAAACTATGGTTTGTCTCCTCATAAATGCCAACTAGAGAAAACAAGCCACGCCGCTCTTTTGGCAATAACTCACCTCTTCTTTGCCACTTGAATTGCTTTGTCTCTTTATGCGCCTTGTCTTCTTCCTATTTTTTCAGCCCTTAGGGGTGATCTTCTAGTGGGTCACTGCATTCCTTGGGCTCTTTCCATGGTTAGCGCACAAGTATTTTAAAAATAGCAACTATTTCACTACCTTAAAATTGATGGCTTTTGGGATGTCACGGTCCTTGGCAAAAATCTATTGGGTCTTTTTTGCAGGCTTTTCCCACAGGTTTTTTGCTTTGGGCTTTTCCTACAGACAAAAAGTCTGCAAGAATTGTCTCGGTCTTTGTGTCCTTTTGCCTAAAGTTTCTCCCCTTTGGGTTTCTTGAGAATGGTCTTCCTCCTCAGTGAGAGCCCTCTGCCAGGGCACATACCCTTCAGGTGGGCTTCTTACCCCAGGCTTTTAACTGCAGCCTTCCTGTGAATTTATTCAAACTTTTTGTTTGAAGGAATTCCTTCAGACAAAAAGTCTGAAGGAATCATGACTTAAACGAAATTCCAAAAAATTTACCCCTTCGACTGCCTTTGAAAATTTTCTTGTCCTTCGCAAGGGCTCCTGAACCCAAGACTGCCCTCTGCAAGGGCAACTATCCTTTGGTTTTGGGATGCCCCCTTGAACTAAGCAGTTGAATCGACCCATTAAACCAAAATTGGTTCAACGGTTTAATCGGTTCAATGGTTCAACACTGCATGTCAAGCCTTTATTAAACCAAGCCTTTGAACCGTTTGCTTAAACCAATCATTGAACTGGCCCATTAAACCAAAATTGGTTCAATGGTTCAATCGGTTCAACACTGCGCATTGAGCCTTTGAACCAAGCTCGTTAAACCGTCTGTTAAATCAAATTTTTGAGCCAAATGATGAACCTGTTGATTGAACCAAGCAATGAACCCACTGATTAAACCAAGCAATGAACCAAGGCATTGAACCAATGCATTGAACCAATGCATTGAACCAATGCATTGAACCAAGCCAATTGAACCAAGTGATGAACTGATTGATTGAACTTGCCGATGAACCTAAAGCCGCTTGAACAAAAAGCTATTGAACCAAGGCCTTGAACTTTGCCGATGAACTTAAACGTTGAACCAATGATTGAAACAAGCGATGAACTAAGGCCGATTGAACTTAAACGTTGAACCAATGGTTGAACCAAGGCCTTAAACCGGTTCAATGGTTCGAAGATGCCAACTTTCCTTGTGATTTTCTTTAGACAAGAGCCCGAAGAAGCCTTGTAAAACCTAGCACTCTCTGAAACTGATTCTTCATATGCCAAAAGACTAACCTGTTGAGTCCATAGAAATCTAAGCTTTGCAGAGTCCATAGAAATGGACCTGTAGAGTTTGTAGAAAATTTTGGACTTGTGCAAAATCAAAAAATGAATTGGCCTAGAATAGCAGGGGAAGAAGGGGACCGATTTTTGGCCTATTGGGCAAAAAATGGTCAACATATAGTTTTTAAGATTTTATCAAGATCTTCAGGGTTTTATCGAATTTGCTCATGAAACATTGTAATTTCATGCACTTGGTCATTGTCTACTTGGTCATTGTCATTTATTTCTAGATTTTCATGATCAAAATCTTCTTTTATGATAACCCTATCAGGATTATTTTCATTTTCAACATGGGTATCATCATGATCCAAGGTATGAGATCCCTCATTGGTTTGTGACATCTTGTATGAGTTGAGGGGAATCTCATTATGTTCAATAAACACAACCCCCAAGCTAGGGCTATTCCTAGGTTGTATCCAAAATAGTATCAATAAAAAATGAAAAAGTAAAACAATATAAAACCCTAGTTGGTTTAAAACTCTAGGAATAAAAAAAATTTACTTTCACAAGGGTTGTGTTCACCAAATGTTGAACCCCAATTTGGATTGTGGAATTCTTACTTGGGTAAAAAGTTTTAAGGATATAGACATGATAGGGCATAAGAGTGAATATTAGATCTACAACAAGGCAATTAATATGTTAAACTCAAATGTACCATATGTTGAATTTATAAAATTGAGATGGGTTATTAATGGAAAGTAAAACTATGCTAGATATATAAATGACATAAAAGAAAGTATTTATCTATTTCTATCATTAACATAGTGTTAGATCTAGTACAACTAGGAAGCAAACAAGAAGATAGTTCTGGATCAATCATCAAATTTTAGATCTCATGACTCTAGCTCTCTGGGCAGTTACATCGATAGTAGTGTCTATGTTTGATGCTAGTGTCATGTATGAAATATCTACTCAAAAAAGATTATACCACCTAGATGCTTTTGGGTTTGGTTTCACCTTCACTCTTGTGTATTCATATCTAGGTCATGGACTATGACTCCTGGTGAAATGGAAAAACCTTAGCTTTTCATCTTTAATGTGACATTAGGGGAAAATGGGTTAGTGGGTACATGATGTCAAGTTGACATGTAATGACTCTGCTATCTATTTTAACCTTTTAAGACTTATATGGTGTAAAGCTTGTGTTGTTAAAGGGATGAGATAATAATAATCTAGAATGAAAACTAGAAATAATTGATTTTACAAACTTTTTCTAAAATAGCAAGAATAAAGAGAAAGAGTACTTATCTAGAATAAAATAGGTATTTATATAGATTACGAGGCTCAAATAGGCTATATAAATAGGCAGATACCTTCTATTTGTGACTGTAGCTAAAATCTAGTTCTAGACAATAGCACCCATCTGGACAATTGCACCTTGTGGTGCTAGTGTATAATTATAGTGCTAGTGTCCCTCTTGGAAGAACTTTTTGTATCTTTCAAGGAAGCTATAGGAGGTTTTAAGGGTCTTGTAAGTGGTTTTGTGTCTTTTGGGAGCTCACCTATGTCACTATTTTAGCTGAACCTCTTCCAATACCCTAATGAGTACTTACACACATAAAACAACAACTAGATCAAATACAAAAAGAAATGAAAAAATGGGTTATGGGATATTATGATTATGCAGAGTAAAACCCTTGTTGTCTTGACTAATGCCTATATTAACCCCATTACTAAGGATCTGAGATTACATGTAGTTTTCCCTTAGGGAATTGTTAGCCATTTTTCACTCCCAAGTTTTGCATCTTTCTTTTGGCTAAGTGCAACATCTTCATTGGTTCATCCCCATAGCAAAGAAAGACCAAGTTGTATTTCCTTCGGAAGCCTTTATCTGGTCTTTTGTCCAAGTCTCAAAGGAATTTTTTCAAACTTTTTATTCGAAACAAAAAAGTTTGAAGGTATTGGTCATAAATAGGTTTTTCAAAAGGTATATTTCAAGAATGCCGAAGGATCATTTCTAAATCGAAGGTACACTTTGCACTTTTTTGAAGGGACATTTCCATTCTACCAAAGGGTCTTTTTCTCTTGTGAAGGGATGTGTTCAACTTTTTTGAAGGGCACTTTTTGAGTGTTTGAAAGAATTCTCCTTTGCAAAAAGTTTGAAAGAATTGATCTTTGCAACTTTATCAAAGGAATTATTTTAGACTTTTTGTTCGAAACAATCTTTTTGAAGGGTACATTACAGATTGACCCAAAGGGTCTTTTTTATTCAAAGTGTGCTTCAAAAAAATCTAAAGGAACACTTTCAAAAAGCCCAAAGGGCCTTTTCCTCAAAGAAAGATCCACTTTCCTTCTTTCGAAGGGCATCTTTCCAAAGAAGGGTACAGTTCAAAGGTTCTAAAGGATCTCTCTTTCAAGAAAATTTTCACTTTCACAAGTCCAAAAGGGTAATTCCATTCTTCCAAAGGGCACTTCAAGTTTTGAGAAGATCTTTTCACCTACAAAGTGCCCTACACAAATTACCAAAGGGTCTTTTGTTGCAAAAGTATCCGTCAAAAAAGGATGAAAGGGACACCAAAATAAAGTCCATAGAAAGAGGGTTCTGAAGAGGAAAGAAAAGGAGCTTGTGGGAAAGTTATTTCAGACTTTTTTTCTAAAATAAAACTCCTGAAAGAGCATTCTCAACAAAGGTGAACCAATCCAAAGGGGCCAAAAAGGTGGATTATTTAAGAGAAAATGGATGAGGATTCTTTCAGGGAAAATGTTCGAGGAGAATGCCCAAAGAAAATAGTCTGAAGTGACACTTAGGAAAAGTCTAAAGGGCCTTTTCAAAAGCTCTGAAGGGCACCTTTCATATAAAGTACCCTAAAGCCAAGGTCCTGAAGGGTATTTCCCTACCAAAGTGTCCTTAAAAAAAAAGTCCAAAGGGTATAGACACTTGTGCAGAGTCTGTAGAAGGAGTGCCAAAAGGCATGTTTGAGTAGTCTGAAGGGAGGATGATGGGAAGGTTCCTGATAACAAAAAGCCTTAAGGAAAATGCCTCTAAAGGAGTTGTCCAAGTGGAATGATGGTTTAATGAACGTCAACTTCAAGATAGTGAGTTAACCATTAGTGTTCAAACAAAAAGAATCACAAGTAGATCCAAAGGCTCACATCTTTTATCTATCAAAGTAGTGAGATGGCCCATATCACCATTTATCAACAAGGATCCATGTCATTTTTTAAAGACCAATCAAAGAGGAAGACAAGACTAGTGGAATGAAAATGAAAAATCTACAATAGGTGGATAACCACTTTGATGCCATGACTCAGCCCAAGAATATCTTATTTCTATTAGCATAACCATTGGAGAAGCATCTTTGAGAGAGCAGGCTAAATCTTGTAACCATAGGGGATGGCATGGATCAATCAAATGGCTTGAATGAGAATCCATTTCAAAGATCATTGTAGCTGAAGATGGATACTTCCAACCAATTGATTCCTCTCTTTCACATCAAAGGTCTCCCCCTCTCACTTCCTCTCTGCTATATATATAGCCCTTTGGCTAGTGAAAAGGGACCCCCACAGAGTACGATGAAGCCTTACTAGAATGATATCCTACCTTTTAGCATTAGTATAGTCCTTTATTTCAATTTTTTAATAATTATTTTAGTGTAGAAGTGATGTATAGTGATAGCATGGGATGATATTCCATCCTTATGTCCTTTATCGTTCATATTTGAGCAAGAGTTCTTATTTTGACATGTCATTGAGAGTGCATTCAAGTGTGTTGAATTGATGTAAGTGTTTAACTATTCTTGGAATGTGCAGTCTACCTTTCAATTCATGTCCATTTTGTTATTTCATACATCTTGCCTTTATACTAAAATATTTGTGTTAGAATCTTTAAAGCTTGAAAAAGGTCTATTTATTTTGTTGTATTGTGAAATAGGATAAGATATTGATGTGGAAGATAACCTTGGTCAAACACCATTCTTAAAATAGGTTTCCCTTATACAATTTCTAACCCTTTTCCTTTCCATTAAGTTGGTTTAGATAGAGATTATTTTGTAGAGGTAAATTCAGGGAGCTATCCCCTTTAAATCTAGAGGTTCAGTTACTACATAGGTATACCATATGCCTAAAAATGTTCCAACATTTCCCAAATATTGAAAAGGCCTAAACATCTAATTCTAGGGTGCAAGATTTGGAGACAACAATTGTGGCTTGCCCATTGGGATGAATTATTTACATGTCAAGGTGAATGCTAGTCCTGACAAGTTTAGGGTTGTAAAATATCCTTAATATAACATTTGGTGACTCTAAAAGGTGAGAATATTAGCTGTAGATCATGTTTACCACATTTTACTTCATGGTCCTCGCTAGGTCATCTAGAACTTTCGATCAAGCCCCTCTAACTAAATCTCTTCCTGAAGAACAATGCCCTAAACCATTCCTAGCGCTTAGAGATCCTTGAAAAGGAGGATTTTGAGAAGAAGAAGAAGAATTTGAGGAGTTGGAGAAATAAGATATTAAGAGGAAAGAAGAGAAATGGAGAGGCAATAACCTTTCCCAACCTTCAACACCCAAAATCAAATTGACTTTCCTGCATATGACCCTATTCCTCCCAATGTTATCAAGAGTCTCCCTAGTTTTAATGGAGAGGGTCCTATTACCCCATCTAAGCATATTATTGACATTTCAAATTTTTGTAACTTCCATAATGTTACTTGAGCCAACATAGCCATTAGATTGTTTGTTGTGTCTCTAAAAGGCCAGGCACTTAACTGGTATAGGACTTTGGAAGGTGGTTATATTACAAGTTGGGATGGCTTTAGGGACTTGTTGGTAACTAGATTTGAGAATAAGAGTGATTATACTGCATTGATCCATCAAATTAATATGATAGAGAGAGATCTTAACGAATCCATGAGAGATTTTAATGAAAGATTTCAAATGACTTGGCATAGATCGTTGCCTGTCATGAGACCTCTTCCTAGCTTTGTGTTCCTCACTTATCTCAACGATATTGGTATAAATGTGGTGGTGATGTTACAGTCAATGGGAGGATTCACTCTGCTAGATGCATATGAGATAGCTATTGAAGATGAGAATAGCGTAATACAAGCTAGAAAGCTACCTCCAAGAGTTTCCATGCCTTTGTTATCTCATAGTTCAGTTGAAGCTCCAAGCATAGAAAAAGTTCCTAATTATAATGTCAAGCTGAGAACCTTTCACAAGAAGGTGGATAATGCTATGGACAAAGATGAAGAGATCTAGTCATTGCAAGCTTAGCTCAAGTAAGCTTAGTTTTAAGCAAGTGCTCCACCTAATCCTCAATACTATCCTCAACAAGGCTATAGAGATCCACATCAATATAACAACTAAGGAAGATGACAATGTCAACAAAGTTTAAATAGGCATCCCAATGCCTATAATCCTAATTCCACTCCTTCCATGAAGGTTATTGTTTTAGTACATGCTAACCTGGTCCAAGGGGAGGATCATTTGGACCAATGGGGACAACCTCAAGGTTAGTTTATGCATGATGGTGGAGAAGATAGCCAAGATTTGGTGGCACAAGAGGAAGCTACTTATTACATGACATCAGAAGAAGTGTATCCCAGTCAAAGGAGTATCCATGGAAAAGGTAGGATCCAAAGTGTAGGCATGATGAACTTTCAAGCAAAGGATGACTATGTGTTAAATCAAAACACATCGATTACATCTAACACAAGAGCCAATAAGAGAGGTCTAAGAGGTGTTTTGAGAGTACATGTAACTCCAAGTGATGCCTCTCTAAGGCCATAAGGTGTGACTCCTTATATAGTTCCTATTATAAGTCATGCTCCTAAGTAAAATCAAAATGTAAGTAGGATTATCAAACCTATAACACAGTAGGTTTAGACACCTCAACTACCTTCAAGAATGCAAGAAAAGGTGAATAATTCCCTTCTAAATATTTTTTATTCTTTGAATAATTCCAAGACAAGCATATCTCTTTGGTAAGTCTTGTATATGCCTAGTCAAAAGGAGTTGTTATAATAATAGCTAGTGAACATTCATATAACCCCTCAAACATCAAAGCACAATAGTGTGGCCCTTAACAATTCTCCAAGTCATGTATTATGTCCCTCCACAAAATTTGAAAATCCTCCACCCTTCTACCTCACACTCATTATGGAAGACAAGTTGGTTCATAACTATATTATAGATAGTGGAGCTAGTACCACTGTCATGCCTAAGGTGGTGGTTGATAAATTGGGATTGAAGTATGAAATGCATAGTAAGGATGTGTTGCAGCTTGATGGGACTCCAACCAAGATAGTGGGATTGTTTAGAGGTTTGAAATTATTATTACATGATTTCCCAAGCTTTCCAATTTTACAAGACATTGTGGTGGCAGACCTTCCAACTCATTTTGCTATTTGCTTGTCAAGAGACTTCATGGCTAAGATAAGAGGGTACCTTTCTACTGACTAGCCTTTTCTATCTTTTAAAACAATATATGGAACCAAGGTGACTATGAGGACTCAGCCCTTAGCAAGGTTTCATATTGAGCCATACATGGAGACAAGTTCAAATTAGAATTGTCTAATCAATAAAGAAGAAGGTGTCATGGATGGTGAAGCCTCCTTCCCCCTTGAAGGTATCTTTGATCTTTTCCTTGATATGTATAGAAATTAAATGCATGGAATTGATCCATATACTTTCATAGAAGAGACTTATTTGGGAGTTTACTATATGCATGAAAAAGATGCTTCTATTCCTTCACTCACCAATGAAGATCATGAAATTGACGGGATATGGGAATTTTTTTTTGATGGCTCAAGAAGCAAAGTAGGTGCAGGAGTTGGCATTATGTTAGTTTCTCCATCAAAAATTCAATACTACTCATATAGATTCCACTTCAACTTCACCTGCAATGTGGTAGAATATGAAGGCTTGGTTCATGGACTCCAATGTGCAAAGACGAGAGGGATCAAGCATTTGAAAGTTTATGGAGATAGCGATTTCATCATCCATCAAGAAAGAAGTTAAGCTACAGCCAAGAATCCTTTGCTTAAATCCTACAAGCGTAATGTATGGGACCTACTTGAATACTTTGATACCTTCAATATCAACCCATACCAAGGGGTTCAAATAAACATGCTGATAAATTGGCTGCTATAGGAGCACAATTTGACACAACTACTGATGTAGGGAATGAGAAGGATTAGTGTCATATCAAGATCATTTTGAGACCTTCTATTCCAGATAATGAAGTTTCATGGAAAGTGTTTGAAAGTGATGAACACATTACACACTTTCAAAATGAGGTAGGATTATCCTCAAGGAATCAAAAGAGATTGCATGATCAATATGAAGAACAAGTTATTCAGCTGAAGACAAACAAGATATCTAAGGGGTTGATTACTTTGGAAAGTGTTTTTAATGAAGATGATCAGAATAAGAAGGAAAGAATGAGTATGTCCATCAAATAAGAGAACTATGATAGAGTCATGATTTACAAGGAAAATCTCTTGAAAATTGGTAAAATATGTTCTTTATCTAAGAGGCAGGCTTTTATTGAATTGTGCAAAGAATTCCATGACATTTTTGCTTGGGAATATAAAGATTTGAAAGGGTGTGATCCAATTCTAGCTCATCACACCATTGAATTAGAACCTGGAGCTAAACCAGTCAAGTAGAAACAAAGGCCTATCAATCCCAAGATAGAGGAACTCATGAAGAAAGAGCTAACCAAGCTGATTGAGTTTAGGATTATCTTTCCTATTAAAAACTCAACTTGGGTGGCTAATCTTGTACCTATCCAAAATAAGAATGGAGAGATTAGACTTTGTGTGGATTTTTGAGACCTTAATAGAGTGTCTCTTAAGGATCATTACCCACTACCTTCCATGGAACAAATTTTTCAAGTGGTTTAAAGTTCTCAAAATTTCTCACTTGTTGATGGTTATTCAAGTTACAATCAGATATTGGTGAATGAAGAGGATCAATTCAAGACAGTTTTCACCACAAAATGCGGAACCTTTGCCTACAAGAAGATTTCATTTGGTTTATCCAATGCTGGAGCTATATTTCAAAGGGCAAAGGACATGGCTTTTAAGGGTTTGATCAATAAGTTTTTGATTGTGTACCTTGATGATATAACTATTTTTTTAAAAGATGTTGCTGATCATATGGAATGTCTAAGGCATGTATTTGAGAAATTTAGGGAGTTTGGAATATTCATTAATCTAAAAAAGTGTATCTTTATTGTCCATGAGGGCAAGTTGTTGGGTCATATTGTTTCCAAGGAAGGCTTGTCAATTGACCCCGAGAGGATTGAGGCTATTCTAGGCTTGCCTTTGCCTCAACACAAGAAAGGAATTTAAAGATTTTTGGGGAAAATAAACTTTGTAAGAAGGTTTTGTAGAGTAAAAATTTACTCTACGTTTCATTCTATTTTTTCAGTTGCACACCACAAAATTTTGCCTTCGCATACTGTGGTCTGAGATGGTGAAGTTTGAAAAAGAGCACGGGCTCTATTTTCCCTTTTTGATTCATTTTTGTCTAAGTGTCAGGGTAAAGTGGAAGCTGACAAGTGTCATCCTCTGAGGCATCTTTTCCCAAGTGGAAATGCCAAGTGTCATTGTTCGAGGCACCTTTCATATTTTCTATGAGTTGGTCAGAATGCACCATGTATCTCACAATGACTTAGTGGAATGCACCAAGTGTTAGCATCTACAGTTACATATTGGCACCCACATTTTATCTCTTTACAGTGTAAGGTTTCAAAAGGCTAAGTATCGAGATCAAGCAGAAAGTGCCAATAACGAAAGGTCTCAGTGTTGCTTTCCTAAAAGTAGTGAAAGTTGCTACGTATCCCAGCTAAAGAGGGCAGAAGTCACCACGTGTTGGTATCTAAAATATGTTTGATTTAATGCCTTGGTTCAATTTTTTGTTCAATGCCTCAGTTCATGTGTAAACGGTGCGCAATGTTGAACCATTGAACCATTTTTTGGTTCAATCAATCAGTTTAACAACTTAGTATAATCAGGTAGTTCAAAGGAGCGTTCCAAAAAACCAAAGGGGTCAAGTGCCCTTTTAGAAGGCAGTAAGGTGCAACTAAACCATTCAAGTGGAGGCTGTCAAGTGTCATCTACTGAGCCCCTTTCTACTCCATTCCCAGAAGAAGCAGAAGATGCCACATATCTTCCCAAAAACATCAAAAGCTACCACGTGTCGTGATCTGAATTATCTTCATTTTTGCTTCATTGATATAGCAAAGACCATGGTGGGTCCCAAGTTTTGTGTCTGAAGCAAGTGGAAGCCGTCAGGTGTCATTGTCTATGTAAATGAGACCTGTTTGTTTCTATGGTATAAACAGAGTAAAGTGGAGACCATCACGTGTCATATTCTACAAAGGGTAGCTACAAGTAGTAGAGACCACCATGTAACCCTAGATGAGTAAAGCATACATTGCCACGTGCCCTTTGTTGAAGCAAGCAGAGACTGCCACCTGTCCCTATGTCCCTTTTTAAAGTTACTCAGGTAAGAGATCCAGTGAGTCTTATTTTTGTTAAGTTAATAAGTGTTAAAGAAGTAGATTGCAATATGTGTCAAAGTCAGAATGTTCCTAAGCAAAGATATAGTAAAAGTTGAAGTAAAGCAGAAAGTGTCGCGTGTCTTTGCAAGTGAATTGTAGGGAAACAGAACGTTTTAGAATCCAAGAACTATCTTCTGATAAACACTTCCAGCTCAGTTAGAGTTCTTTTGGTGGACTTAAAGCATGGACCTGAATGCATTCGAAAAGCCTAAGGCCAAGATCAAGAGGAAGAAGAGACAAAGAGGGAAACTCGGTGAGAGTTATTTCTAGTAGATGGAGTAGTTCACCGAGTAGATATTTGGGGCTTGCAAACATTAAAAGGGTCATCTATTTTTCCCCTATGAGATAAAGGTAGAATGGATAGTTGCATGGCTAAGCAGGTGATGGAATGAGAGATTCACACTTGGGAGGAGGCACTAGAGATGAATTGACATACCACAGTCAGAGCAGTTGCCTTGCTCCAGCGTGGCCCTTCTTGACAAGACTAGAATGCATCCAAGGCATTGAATGTGCCAAATTTCATATTATTTTATCTAAATATCTGAGGCTATAAAGAGGAGGGTAGGGATCACCAAAAAGAGGGGGGAGATACTATCAGAGAGAATTTTTGAGAGAAAATTATTGTAAAGAGTCCAGACTTTCTAGAGCTATGACTAAGTAATATCATTTGCTTTTGTCTCATTTTCTTGAGTTGAAAGGTTTATATAATTGTACGTGTTTTTGTGCCTCTTATATGACTAGAAGATTCAAATAAGAAGATTGAACCCTATGCCTTTATTGATATTTTTTGTGTCATTTGCAAAAGTAGTCTAGGCTGTAGACTTTATAGAATTGTGATTAGGAATGTCATTTGCTTTTGTCTTGTTTTCTTGAGTTAAAAGGTTTATATAACTGTACGTGTTTTTGTGCCTCTTATATGACTGGAAAATTCAAATAAGAAGATTGAACACTATGCCTTTGTTGACATTTTCTATATCACAACAAAAGTAGTTTATGTTGTGAGCCTCTGTTTCTATTATTTCCATCTTTTACATTGATCATGCACTTGTTTGCTCTTAAATGTAAATGAATCCTACATATAGTCTCATTGTGCTCAAGATTAAGGTCTAATTACATTCAGGGACATCACCATAGATTAGATTTCCTTTCCTATATTTGTGTTTATGATTTAAATTCCTATCCCTTTTCCCAGTATCTACTCAATTTAAAGAAGAACCAACTTCTCTAAAATATGGAGGTTGTTTCAAGACGCAAGTCCCATATCTTGAAACTTCCCATTGTTGATGATTAGAATCAAGCGCAATTTTAAATGTCAACAATTTTTGGCATGCCTGGTGGGATGAATCTTTCAAGGAGTTGAAAATTTTTTGGTGTGTTCTTTGGCCAACCAGCCTTTGGAGGTTTTTATTTTATCAACACCAACGACGACTCTGAGTTGAATCAACTAGTTAAGCAGTCCTTGTATAATCAATAAATCACCGTTTGGTATGTATAATTTTGTTACTCAGAGCTATGGGTCTTATGCCTCTTCATATATTTTTAATCAAGATCAGGTTGCTCATGGAATCACATCAAGTGATAAGGATGCATATGGTTATGAGTTTTTCCCTTCACAGGTCTGATATGACCAGCCTCAGCCCTATCATGAGCCATATCAGTCTTATGCCCAATCTTCCCAATATGTTACATCTCATATTCAACTTAATCTCACTTCCACCTTCAAAAAAGCATTATTGGAATATAAAAAATATGTATTAGAGCTTGACAACAGAAGGGGATGTGGCTAATAAATTCCTAATCATGTCATCCATCAAGTAAGAAATGTAGTAGATTTGATTAAAAGTGAATGGGATCCCATTGAAAGAGCAAATTGGCAAAGGCTTACATATGAGATGTTGGATGTGTGTTACTTGATTGCATTTTTAGAAGAGAATCTGAGCATTCATGAGAGATAGCCTTACCAAGTCTATCAACTTACATATCCACTGCCACAAGTTTTATATCAGATATACACAGCCCCTGCTCATGAGCCAAGTCGAACCTGTCAAGGTCATTTCCCCAATAATGTCGAGTCTATGTTGGCAACATGGGAAGTGGAATCCAAACCCTCACTTTCTCCTCAAGTCCCTCCCACCCTTCCTCAAGAAGCTTCTTGTTTTTCATCGCAGCCTTCATGCACTCCCTACTTCTATGATGATTCTTATGAACTCCAAGAAAGACTCTTCCAAGAAAATCTAGCTAAGCAAGTTGAGGAATTAGAGGAAAAGATGAGATTACTTAGAGAAAGAGAGATAGAGATTTTATACCTTAGAGAGGAGCCTATGCAAAAAAATACCTCCTTTACCAATCCTCAGATCTCTCAACATGATGTCCAAATTCTGAGTTGGAAGAGGGAAAATCATGAACTAGCTAGGGATCTGAAAGAAGATAAAATTGCTGACTCTTTCCAAGAGAAAAGTTCTAGACCTAAGGTCATGAGTTGGAAACAAACAATGGAATCAAAGGGCAGATTGGAAGAAGAGAAAAGTTTTGCTCAAAGCCTTAAAGAGGTTAAGGCTGCTCTCACTCATGACGATGATCAAGCAGAAGATATTACATTTGAACACACCCCATTTACATCCCTCCAAGAGAGCTATCAAACTACATCTGATATAGATGAAGTGATGGACAAATGGAAAGAAGAGGATCATTTGATTCTAGCTCAAGAATTATCTCCTCTTTTGCATATGTATAAAAATTAGTCTTCTTCTTTATCCCTTTTCAAAGATGAATATATTTTGGAGGAAGCAAATAAGTATGCAAGGGAGTATGCTCAGTTCATGGCTAGTCAAGAAGATTTCATGAGTGCAGATGAAGAAGAAATTATTATAGGTACACCCTTCGATGAACCAGAGGATGAATCACAAGCTTTTGCCTCTATCTCTGATGAAAAAGAGATAATTTATGATCATGTTTTGAATGACTTGTTTGAAGTCATTGGGATAGGTTACACTATTCTTCAAGAAGATTATGAGCTGGCCAGATGTAAAAAAGATAGCATTGAGACTTAGATAAGTATGCAAAGGGGATGCAAGCTTTCAGACTTATCCTTTCAAGAGGCTGAAGTCATAAAGGAGAATGATCATGCAATGAAACCTGAGAATCAAACTGATCATGTTTTGAATGACTTGTTTGAAGTCATTGGGGCAAGTTACCCTATTCTTCAAGAAGGCTGTGAGCTAGCTTCAGGTGGAAAAGATAGCATTGAGACTCAGATAAGTATGCAGAGGGAATGCAAGCTTTCAGACTTATCCTTTCAAGAGGATGAAGTCATCAAGGAGGATGATCATGCAATGAAACTTGAGAATGAGGCAGAAAGAGATAAGCCAATCAATAAGGTATATCCAAGAGCTTATGGTGATGAGCCAACAGCCATTGATTTCTTGATGAGACACGACAGTATGAAGAAACAACATTTGACAAGCTTTCAAGAACAAGAAGAGTATGTATATATTGGAAGCATGTTTGACTCTGATTCACTCAGATGCAGGCCAATCAAGGTGGCAAGGAGGAAGAGCAAGTCACCAGAGTTCCATCCCATTCAACCATTTATCTGGCATCATAAGTCTTCTCACCATGAAGGAAACTTTAGAAAATTTCCTTTTGATCCAGGAGGGAGGCAAATATACCTAGTTAGCTATATACAGTAGTCTGCTTTCAGTTTTGTTGCTCTATTTTCCTATTTTTTCTTTCCCACTCTCTCTTTTAAATAAGTGTTCTTTGAGCACATGGCCATGGCTCAGAATCTTTTCAAAATTTTCAAGACTCTTGACACATTAAGTCTCTCTCAAATCCCCATAATTCCCCATATGTGTTTGATTTGTCAGTGCTAGAAGTGGAAGCTATTTTGATCTAGCTTGAATTCCAATTGAAGGTTGCAGTTCATATTTTGCAGAGTTTTCACACAAGGACATCATTAACCTTGATTTAACTTTCCAAGAGTTGCAAAATAAGCAGGGGATATTTGATGTTGAATGACGGCCTTACTGAAGTTGTGATTTTTGCTACATTTTTATATGTAGGAAATTGTGGTTTCTTTTTTAGCAGGCTCAAAAGTCCTTGGGGTCACCAGTAACTGTAGAGTAAAAATTTACTCTACGTTTCATTCTATTTTTTTAGTCACGCACCACAAAATTTTGCCTTCACATACTATGGTCTGAGATGGCGAAGTTTGAAACAGAGCATGGACTCTATTTTCCCTTTTTGATTCATTTTTGTCTAAGTGTCAGGGTAAAGTGGAAGCTGACAAGTGTCATCCTCCGAGGCATCTTTTCTCAAGTGGAAATGCAAAGTGTCATCATCTGAGGCACCTTTCATATTTTTTATGAGTTGGTCAGAATGTGCCATGTATCTCACAATGACTCAGCAGAACGTGCCAAGTGTCAGCATCTATGGTTACATATCAGCACCCGCATTTTATCTCTTTATATTGAAAGGTTTCAAAAGGCTAAGTATCGAGATCAGGTGGAAAGCACCAAGTGGAAATAGCAGAAGGTCTCAGTGTTGCTTTCCTAAAAGTAGCAGAAGCTGCTACGTATCCCAGCTAAAGAAGGTAGAAGTCACCATGTGTTGACATCTAAAATATGTTCAATTCAATGCCTTGGTTTACTTTTTTGTTCAATGCCTTGGTTCATGTGTAAATAGTGCAAATGTTAAACCACTAAACCATTTTTTGGTTCAATCGGTCAGTTCAACAGCTTAGTACAATTAGGAAGTTCAAAGGAGCATTCCAAAAAACCAAAGGGGTCAAGTGCCCTTTCAGAAGGCAGTACGGCACAACCAAACCATTCAAGCGGAGGTTGCCAAGTGTCATCTATCAAGCCCCTTTCTACTCCATTCCCAGAAGAAGTGAAAGATGCCACGTATATTCCCAAAAGCATCAAAAGCTGCCACGTGTCACGATTAGAATTATCTTCATTTTTTCTTCACTAATATAGCAAAGACCATGGTGGGTCCGAAGTTTTGTGTCTGAAGCAAGTGAAAGCCGCTAAGTGTCACTGTCCGTGTAAATGAGAAATGAGACCCATTTGTTTCTATGGTATAAACAGAGTAAAGTGGAGACCATCATGTGTCATCTTCCATAGAGGGTAGCTACAAGTAGCAAAGACCACCACGTAACCCCAGATGAGTAAAGCAGAGATTGCCATGTGCCCTTTGTTGAAGCAAGCAGAGATTGCCACCTGTCCCTATGCCCCTTTTTAAAGTTGCTTGGGTTAGAGATGCAGTGAGTCTTATTTCTATTAAGTTATTAAGTGTCAAAGAAGTGGATTGTGACAAGTGTCAAAGTTAGAATGTTCTTGAACAAAGATATAGTAAAAGTCAAAGTAAACTGAAAAGTGTTACATGTCTTCGCAAGCGAACTGCAAGGAAACAGAATGTTTTAGAATCCAAGAACTATCTTCAGATAAACACTTCCAGCTCAGTTAGAGTTCTTTTGGTGGACTAAAAGCGTGGACCTGAATGTGTTCAAAAATCCTAAGGCCAAGATCAAGAGGAAGAAGAGACAAAGAGGGAAACTCAGTGGGAGTTATTTCCAATAGATGGAGTAGTTCATCGAGTAGATATTTGGGGCCTACAAACATTAAAAGGGCCATCTGTTTGTCCCCGATGAGATAAAGGTAGAATGGATAGTTGCATGACTAAGCAGGTGATGGAATGAGAGATTTAGGCTTGAGAGGAGGCACTAAATATGAATTGTATGCCACAATCATAGCAGCTGCCCTACTCTAGCATGGCCCTTCTTGACAAGACTAGAATGCATCCAAGGCATTGAATGCACCAAATTTCATATTATTTTATCTAAAAATTTGAGGCTATAAAGGGGAGGGCAGGGATCACCAAAAAGAGGGGGGAGATACTATCAAAGAGAATTTTTGAGAGAAAATTATTGTAAAGAGTCTAGATTTTCTAGAGCTGTGACTAAGTAATATCATTTGCTTTTGTCTCATTTTCTTGAGTTGAAAGGTTTATATAACTGTACATGTTTCTGTGCCTCTTATATGATTGGAAGATTCAAATAAGAAGATTGAACCCTATGCCTTTTTTGATATTTTCTGTGTCATTTGCAAAAGTAGTCTAGGCTTTAGACTTTCTAGAACTGTGATTAGGAATGTCATTTGATTTTGTCTCATTTTCTTGAGTTGAAAGGTTTATATAACTGTACATGTTTCTGCACCTCTTATATGACTAGAAAATTCAAATAAGAAGATTGAACCCTATGCCTTTGTTGACATTTTATGTATCACAACAAAAGTAGTCTATGTTGTGAGCCTCTATTTCTATTGTTTCCATCTTTTACATTGATCATGCACTTGTTTGCTCTTAAATGTAAATGAATCCTACATATAGTCTCATTGTGCTTAGGATTAAGGTCTAATTACATTCAGGTGCATCACCATATATTAGATTTCCTTTCTTGCATTTGTGTTTCTGATTTAAGTTCCTATCCCTTTTCCCAGTATCTACTCAATTTATAGAAGAACCAGCTTCTCTAAAATCTGGAGGTTGTTTCAAGACACGAGTCCCATATCTTGAAACTTCCCATTGTTGTTGATTAGAATCAAGCACAATTTTAAACTTCAACAGGTTTGTCCCACATTTTTTAGCTATGGTAAAGCCTATCATAACCATGCTCAAGAAGAACCAAGCTTTTGCTTGGACAAAGGAAGGTAAGAGTAGTTTTGAGGAAATCGAGCAAGCAATTACTAAATCTCCCACTCTCTTAAACACAAAAATTTCCAGGGATTTCATACTCTATACCTTTTATAACCTTGATACAATCTCAGCTATGCTTATGCAAAATAATGATGAAGAGGTAGATAAAGCAATTGCATTCTTTAACCAAGGATTGGAGGATTATGAGGTCAGGTATACATTTGTTGAGAAGAAAGCTCTAAAAATGATAAGAGGATTGAGAAAACTTAGACACATGGTTTCAAACAACAAGATACATATCATGGTTTCTCATCCTAGCACCAAGGAGTTTCTCCTAAGCAAAGACCTCAATGAAAAGAGAGCTGGGTGGATTACAAAGGTGATGGAGTATGATGTGGATATTAAGGTGACAAACTTGGTGAGAGGTAAAGGGTTATGTGAGAATTTAGCTTCAAATGTTCAAGATCATCAAGAAGAAGTCTTGATCAACCAAGTTTAACCTAAACCAACTGATTACATACAAGTTCAAAGTTGGACACAAGACATCATTAGTTTTCTTCAAAATGGTGAGTGCCCCAATGGATTGAACAAGTCTCAAAAAAGGTATTTTAGATTGTAGACCATTCTTTATTATCTCATAGATGGTGTTTTTTTTAATAAATACTTGAATGGTGTGTTGTTGAGGTGTGTTGATAGTGATCATTTTGATATATTGCTGGAAAAGTTTCACAATAGTACAGATGGAGGTCATTTCTCTCCTAAGATGATAGCTAAAAAGATAATGAGGGATGATTATTATTGGCCTAGTATTTTTAACGACTATTACCACTGGGCTAAAAAGTGTCCTCAATGTGCCTTATTTGTAAGCAAATAGAAACTTGCAACCCTTCCATTGAATCCTATCCAAGTAGACTAGCCTTTCATGCAATGGGGCCTTGATTTCATTGGTATGATCAACCCTCCATCAAGTATTGGGCATAAATGGATATTGACTAATACTGACTACTTCCTAAGGTGGGTAGATGTTATCTCTTTGAAGGAATCAAATGAAAATACAATCTTAGAGTTCTATGAGATCATTATAACAAGGTTTGGAGTTCCCCATGTTATCATTTTTGATAATGCACTTGCTTTCATAAGTGTTAAAACTTTTTATTGGGAAAATAGGAATGGATTTTACATGAGCACCTCATCCAATTATTACCCTCAAGGTAATGGAATGGTTGAATCTACTAATAAGAACCTCATCAAGATAATCAAGAGGACATTGGAGAATAATCAAAAATCATGGCATAATAACTTGAAGACAGCCTTATGGGCTGACAGGATTACTCCTAAGAAGTCAATTGGTAATTATCCCTTTGTTCTTGTTTATGGGAGAGAGGCTACATTGTCCATATCTCAAGAAATCCTTGCTCTGAAACTTGTACAATAGTTGTAACTAATTGAAAAATACTCCAATGAAGGTCAGATTAACAAAATTAATGTAGTTGCAAGAAGCAAGAGACAATGCACACAAGACCATGGAACACCACTAAGTGCTTATGAAAAAGTCTTTTGATAAAAGATCAAGTGCAAGAGTGTTCAAGGAGGGTGACTTGGTCTTAAAATAAGATGAGGATAGAATAAAACCAAGCAGACATACAAAGTTTGACACTTTGTGGAGTGGCCCTTACATCATTATCATGTGCAAGCAAAGCAACTCTTTCCAGCTGACCAAGATGAATGGAGAAGAATTTGCTATCCCTATGAATGGGATACATCTAAATTTTTGCTATTATTCCTTGCAAGTCTATTTTGTAAATAGTATTTTAGGTGTGTGTTTCCTTTAGTTTGCTATTGTGTTCCCTAAGTGTTTTATAGCATAAGTGTGTTTCCTTCCTTTTGTTTGGTGTGTGTCTTTGCCTTGTGAATGTGAATCAATCTAGCTTGTGTTTTTGAGCCAAGGTATATTCAATTCATTTTGAGTGTGTATATGCATGACTCCATGCCTAATGGAAGAATTTAGGCAATTCATCTTAGGCATAACAGGCATGCCTCCTCTTAGAATCACCAAGAATGTTAGCCATTTTTCACTCCTAGGTTTTGCATCTTTACTTTGGCTAAGTACAACATCTTTATTGGTTCATCCCCACATAAAAGAAAGACCAAGTGTTATTTCCTTTGGAAGCCTTTATTTGGTATTTTTTCTAAGTCTCAAAGGAATTGTTTTGAAATTTTTATTTGAATTAAAAAAGTCTAAAGGAATTGATCCTAAATAGGTTTTTTGAAGGGTACATTTTAGGAATACCAAAGGATCATTTCTAAAGTGAAGGGACACTTTGAAATCTTTTGAAGGGACATTTCCATTCTATCGAAGGGTATTTTTCTCTTGTGAAGGGACATGTTCAACTTTTACAAAGGGAACTTTTTGAGTGTCTACAAGAATTCTCCTTTACAAAAAGTCCAAAAGAATTGATCTTTGCAACTTTTTCAAAGGAATTGTTTCGAACTTTTTGTCTGAAAGAATCTTTCTGAAGGGTACATTACAAATTGTTGACGGATCTTTTTTTTTCAAAGTGTCCTTTAGAAAAAGTATGAAGGGACACTTTCAAAAATCCTAAAGGGCCTTTTCCTCAAAGAAAGTTCCACTTTCATTCTTCTGAACGGCATCTTTCCAAAGAAGGCTATAGTTTAAAGGTTTCTAAGGGTCTCTCTTTCAAGAAAGTGGTCACTTGCACAAGTCTGAAAGGGAAATTTGATTATTTTGAAGGGCACTTCAAGTTTTGAGAGGATCTTTTCACCTACAAAGTGCCCTGCACAAATTTTTAAAGGGTCTTTTGTTGTAAAAGTGTCATTCGAAAAAGGTCTGAAGGGACACTAAAAGAAAATCTGTAAAAAGAAGGTTCTGAAGAGAAGAAAATGAGCCCATGGGAAAGTTGTTTTGGACTTTTTATCTAAAATAAAAATCTCAAAGGAGCATTCTCGACAAAGGTGAACCAATCCAAAGGGGCCTAAAAGGTGGATTCTTTCAGAGAAAATGGACGAGGATTATTTTGAGGAAAATGCCCGAGGAGAATAGTCTGAAGGGACACTTGGCAAAAGTCTGAAGGTCCTTTTCAAAAGCATCAAAAGGAGCCTTTTAGATAAAGTGTCCTAAACCTAAGGTTTTAAAACATATTTTCATGCCAAAGTGTCCTTTGAAAAAAATTCTAAAGGGTATAGACACTTGTGTAGATTCTGTAGAAGGAGTGCTGAAGGGCATGTTTGAACAGTCTGAAGGGAGGATGATAGGAAGGTACCTGATAACAACAATATTGAAGGAAAATGCCTCTGAAGGAGTTGTCCAAGTGGAATGATCGTTGAATGAACAACAACTTCAAGACAGTGAGCTAACCATTGGTGTTCAAATAAAAGGATTCACAAGCAGATCTAAAGGCTCACATCCTTCATTTGTCGAAGCAGTGAGAGGGCCCATATCACCATTAATCAACTAGGATCCATGTCATTTTTTATTGACCAATCAAAAGAGGAAGACAAGACCAATGGAATGAAAAAAACAAATCTATAATAAGTGGATAACCTCTTTGATACCATGACTTAGCCCAAGAATATCTTGTTTCTATTAGTGCAACCATTGGAGAAGCATCTTTGAGAGAGCAAGCTAAACCATGTAACCATAGGAGATGACATGGATCAATCAAATGGATGGAATGAACATCCATTATAAAGATGGTTACAAATAAAGATGGAAACTTCCAAGCAATTGATTCTTCTCTTTGGTGCCAAAGGTCTCCCCCTCTCGCTTCCTCTCTACTATATATATGACCCTTTGGCTAGAGAGAAGGGCCCCCATAGAGTACGGGGAAGCCCTGCTAGAATGATATCCTACCTTTAAGCATTATTAAAATCCTTTATTTCAATTTCTAAGAAATTTGAGTGTAAAAGTGATGTATATTGACAGCATGTGATGATCTTCCATCCTTCCATCCTTTATCCTTCACACTTGAGCAAGAGTTCTTAGTCTGATAGGTCATTTAGAGTGCATTCAAGTGTGTTGAATTATTGTAAGTTTTTAACTATTCCTCGAATGTACAATCTGCCTTTTAGTTCATTTCCCTTCTATTATTTCATACATCTTGCCTCTATACTAAAATATTTGTGTTATAATCTCTAAAGCTTGAAAAGGGTCTACGCATTTTGTTATATTATGCAATAAGATAAGATATTCATGTGGAAGATAACCTTGGTGCATCACCATTCTTAAAATAGGTTTCCCTTTTGAAAATTTTAACCCTTTTCCTTTCAATTAAACTAGTTCAGACATAGTTTATTTTATAGAGGTAAATTCAGGAAGCTAGCCCCTTTAAATCTAGAGGTTCATTTCCTACATAGGTATACCCACATGCCTAGAAATGTTCCAATGTTTCCCAAATCTGGAAGAGGCCTGAACATCCTCTTATAAGGTGCAATATTTGGAGATAACAGGAATGTGCATAATCACATTGCATAGTATGCTAGAATGAATTTCTCTTAGGCCCTGATTTGATCAAGCATGTAATCTCTAAATGTTATATCTAAGTAGTATGAAAAGTATTGAGCTATAATATTGATTGATTTTATGTAATTATATGCCAAAATAGTAAGTGTTAGATGTAAAATGCCTTGTGAGTCTCTATATATATAAAGAACTTTGATTTGAATATAAGACCTTGTTCATTGGCTGATAAGTTGTAAAAGAGGGATACAAACATAAGAGAAGGCTCAAGGTAAGGTTAGGACCTAAAAATGAGATAAAATGATTGTCAAAAAATAGATCCATAATTGGACACTAGTGCCACATAACACTACTATCCTGAAAATGGTGCTAGTGTCCTGAGGCCTAAAAACATAGCTAAGACCAAGTAGGATATGCTAGGGGCCCCTACGACTGGGAGGAGGTGACTAAAGACCACTGGGGATGAAAAAAATAGGGAAGATATGATATAATAAAGATAAAAAGACCCTAAATGACCATGTGAACAAGGATTGTATTCATCACTAAGACCCTCATGTGAAAGAGAAATAAAAGACATAGTATTTGTGGTTGTTTGACCAAATTAGGGTGTATACATTTCCCCCCCTTTATTATAGTAATACAATGAAATAAAATTACTAGAGTAAAATATAAATAGGAACACGTACCTATACTTACCTATGTGTATTTATTTTAGACTTGGCCCACTTCTTGGCCAGAGAAGTGGATAGGAGTTATAGTACGATATGTGAAGAGGAAATCCATAGTGTGGATATCCTATGTACTAAATCTAAATGATGAACTACATCATGAAGAACAAAACCCTATTTTTTCCCCACCCTGATATATGCATTATATCTAATTATGTAAACTAAATGTGTGGATAAATAAGCCTTTATTACCCCTACTCTGATATCTAAATTGAATAAGGGTATGGAAACTAAATGTGTGGATAAAAAAGGCTTGTTTGCACCCACTCTGATATTTGAACTAAATATGAGTGTGTAAATTGAATGTGTGGAGAAATAAGGCTTGCTTTCCCCCACTCTGATATATGAATCAAATATAGGTATGTAAAGTGGGTCTGGTGGAAGGTTATGGATTAACTATTGTAGACTATCATGTGACCTAAATTGGTGAAAAGCTAGTGACATCCTAATGATGATATTGAGTAAAACTTGGTAATCTAAAAATAGAGATAAAGGACATGTGTTTTGCATCATGCCCCCAATCCTGATATCTGAGTAATGCATATGTGTATCTGAACATCTGTATATATGAGTGAACTTGTATATCTAAATCAAAACTATATATATGCATCAAACTATATATATGAGTAGACCTTTGCATCTAAATAGTTGTATATCTATGCATACTCATGTGTCTAAATATTTTTTATTTGGGTAGACCTATGTGTCTTAATATTTATATTAGAGTAGACCTATGTGTCTGAATAGTTATGTCTAAGTAAACCTATTTATCTAAGTATACTTGTGTGTCTGAAAAGTCATATCTAAGTGAATCTATACATTTGAGTAGATCTATGTGTCTAAATATTTGTATATGAGTGAATATCTATATCTGAATAGACCTGTGTGTCTGAATAATTGTATCTAAGTGAACCTGTGTGTTTGAATCTATATATTTGAAGAGACCTATGCATTTGAATAGTTGTATCTAAGTGAACCTATGGGTCTGAATCTTTATATGTCTAAAGCAATTTATGTGTATTTACCCACCCTTCTAATGAGGGAGGTGAGACTGAGGTGAGGGTGTATAACCAAAAGTGGTAATGATCATATATGCTAGTGTTAATCAGTAGGTGTAATGTTATTTTAATTTTGAATAGTTTGTTTATTGTGATGGATTTAATTGTTGAAATTGGTAATGGGATAAATGTTTTGTCTATATTGAGTTTATTTTTTAATCTCGATCTCAGGGTTAAGGGTCCTTGTCCCAAAAACATATATGTCAAATAAAACTAGTGGGTTTGGCTTAAAAAAAAAAATTGTTAAGGAATTTACCAACAAAAAACTTTTATATTTCCACAAGTTTTAAAAAACATATATTTCTAAGTTTGATAAATAACTAAAAACCCAAAGACATATACACAAAATAAAATCATGTCTTTATGACCAGATGAAATAAATTTTGGTTTTTAATCTAGAATGATTACTTCATAGACCTTCCCATCACTATCCACTATCTTACTTGAATTTGGCCTCAAGTCTTTCTTCATTGACCAAGAAATGGTTTTCTTCTAACCCAATTCCCTTGAAGCTAGATAGAATTTTTTTAGCTCTTGGTCTGACATAGAACCCACAACAACCTTTCCCTATTAAAACTTCATCCTTTTCTTATAGTTACCCTATTCTAGTTTCACTTTATTCCTTCCTTTCCACCAAGTAGGCTATTTAAATAGATCATGTGCCACTTCTCTCACCAACCACTTGATCACTCAAAACCTCTCTAGCATACATCTTTGAGCCCTTCATACTTCCAATTGTGGAATTGGAGGTAGTAGATCCTCAATGACTAGCATGGATATTCCCGTTGCCCCTTCCTTTTTTTGTTCACCAAAATAGACATCTTCTACTTCTTCGGAAAAATTAACCAAATACAAGAATCTAGCTTTTTAAAAGGCAAAAAATAGACAATAGAATGAAACCCAAATCATCCTTAACTGAGAAAGGCATAGTTGGAAAGGGAACTAATGAAAGTGAGTCAATTATTGATAGAAGACCCTCCTTGTGCTATGTCCATATGAAGAAGTCCACCATTTATTTAATCTAGTCTCTATCTAAAACCACCAAATAAATATTGTTGGCAAATAGGGATGTTAAGTCCGAATTTACTCACACTCACTTGTTGACAACCAACACCTCCATGCCCAACACCTCCTTCACGACTTTTACCACTTCAACCATGGTAATACAAAAGACATTGAACAATATGATCTTAGATATGTTACCTAAAAACCCATTTATTTTGATTTTTCTCCACCAAAAACCAATGTCCGTCCTGCTAATTCAATGCATTCTGGATCTATGCTGAAAAAACATAACCTAGCCAAAACCCAAGCCCAAAAATGAAACACATCTCCCCTTAAAAATAAATGTAAAGCCTCCACTTATATTGCATAAAAATCCATTATGAAACCATTTTTATCATAGGTTTTCCACAAATTAAGTCATTAATGATGTTGGCATCACCCTGCCTATAATTCATCCACCAAAAAATACATCCTCTGCCACCTCAAATCATCATACCACAAATACACATTTTTTTAAATATAACAAATAATTAATAATTTTTAAAATTCTAAATAGTTAAAACTTAAAAATTTAAAGCTCAATCTACTTAATCCCCACATATTCACTCCACTCTTTTCTGACATTATCAATTTTAGCTGACATTGATTGATCTATACCTACATTTGCCAAAAAAATCAGCCACTCAATTTCTTTCTTGAAAGTAATGCAAAAGCTTCCATTCCTCAAACTAATTTAGTTTAGGATAGATACTTACTAAGATATTCTCTATTTTTCATGATTTGGCCTTGTTATTTTTCAAATCTTTAATGACCACTTGAGAATCCCCTTAAATTTCCAGAGAAGAGATGCCACATTCCAAAGCCAACTCAATACCTGAGACCACTACTTGAGCCTCTAATTCATTGTTCATTCCATCAAGTAACTTCAAAGACATTACTATTATTAGGGATCTCTACAATCCTTAATTACACAACCAACCCTTGATGTTCCTAGGTTTCCTCTACAAGCACCATCAAAGTTGAGCTTAAACCACCCTGGTTGTGGAGGAGACCAGATTGCTTCCTTTCTATTCCTCTTATTCTTCTTATCTACAATTAACCTTTTAATAGGAATCTATATTGAGTTTATTATGGTAATATAAATTTTGTCATTTTTAGAGTTAAATGTGATTAGGATATTGATTTAACCAATATAGGGTGAGGCATATTGATGTCAAGTTCCACATGCAAGAAATGGTTCCTAAATTAGAGTTACGATTCTATGGATATCACATTGGCAAGAAGTTGCTATTAGGTGGTGAAAATGGCATGTAAAGTCAACCTTAGTAAGGTGGCATTTTATAAATGTGACTTAAATAGGTTATTTGATTAGTTTGTCAATTTATTTGAAGCATTTGAGTTGAGAGTAATAATTTGTCTGAGCTAGAATATACACCAAAGAGATGAGGAGCAACTTTGACCTGATATGAGGAGGTGGAGGCACTTATCTAGGATGGAGAGGTGGTTACCCTAGTAAGGAATCCATACTTTTTCTTATTTTTATCATTTATAATGAATGTTTTATTGTTTTGGTTGAAAATTTGATAGTTTTAGGGCCTATTTTGGAAAAGTGGTGCTTTTATCCACTGTTATTGTCATATATGTAGTGTTAGTGTCTAGTAGGCCTGGTTTGTGAAGCTTATAATTGTTGACTAGTTTTTGATGTCTGCTATTATCTATTGGTTTTATATTTTGCATTATTAATGCTAGATTTGGTTGTATTTTTGTAAGTGGTGCACATATGAGAGAGTTCCATACTGGTTGGATGATGGAGACCTTATGGGGTCTACCCTTGACAAACACCAAGATGGTCATGCTTGAGAGAGCAATTCTAAGTCATGTGGCATTCCTAGATCCAATGCCTTGGGATAGACACATGATGACTACACTCTATGAGAGATGAGATGTAGATATCTGTACCTTCTAGTTACCTACTAGGGAGATGACTATTACCCTAGAAGATGTGTATAGGATCCTACGACTACCTATTTTCTGGTAGAGAGCCATATTATAAGAGGATATGGGTGATTGGGTTATACAATGGGTTGCTAGGTATTTTTATACTATGGCTATAAGGACCCATCGTATAAGGAGACATATCAATATATTACTGTTAGTGATTATCATTATCAATGTTCCATGGTTGTGAAATTTCTTAGCTATTTTATTGGCTTCATTTGTGGCTATAAATGGGAGTGGGGTATCGATCTCCTATAAGATGCATGAGATGGTGTAGGATATATATGATCATGGTAGATCATATACTCATGGGGTCGCACAATGTTAGCCCACCTTATCAATATTTATAACATTTTACATAGGATATGTGTGGTGAAAGTATTGGATCATCTACATTATTACATTGTTGGGTGTATGAACACATAGTAATGAGTAGGCTGGCATTACCTTTACAATATGATTGGGACCACCTAAAATCATTTTTAGAGAGGTGGACTAGGATGACCCACATGCCTAAGAGGATCATGATGTAGTGTCAGCATGTGGTAGACAGTTTGATAGCCAAAGACATTACTAGTAGGCCCTATAGGTGCTATGAAGGATGGCCTGAGGATGATGCTCAACTGAGATGGGTTTGAGTGAGCTACTAGTTGCATTACTATTGGTTCAATGTATATGAGAGGTTCTAATATCAATGGGTGACATGGTAGTTTAGTGTAATTCAAGATGTGTTCCTAGCACTAATGGTGTGGTTGAGGATTTCTCAGGCTCTAGTGAGGCTAGGTACTAGGTCTAGTCCATCAACTATGGAGTTAGCCATAATTTCATTTATAGAGTGGGATCTTGTGATTGACATACAATATATGGATGATGTAGGAATCATTAATTCCTATACAACTTAGTAGAGAGATCATAGATGGGTATTTATATTTTTGAGACCTGGGATTATTACAAAGGATGTATTAGATGTAGATCCCCTTAGGGCAGTCAATGGTAAGTTGTTATATATTTGTACATTTTATGCATTTGATTAGTCATTTATTTGGTTAAGAATCTAATGTATTACATTGGTATGTATAGATTTAGGTGATGATGAATATTGGGATACTAATATCAAGTTTATGTTTTGCATACTGACATGACATATTCCTAATGATGTCATGGAGGATGGATTAGTTGAGAGGGCCACCAAATGTTACTAGTGTTCATGCCCATTTATTTGATCAAGCAGTGATAGCTACTATAATGTACAGATGAGAAACTACAAACAGAGATGAGGCACGTGTAGAGTTACATAGATGAACCATTCCCACACCCAATGCTCTAGGTGGGACCAATAGTTGGATAATGGGTGATTACATATGTTTATTATAAGAGCATGTGGAGTGTATGGTAAAGCTCGTTATGTATCATGAGAGAGAGAGAGAGTAGATGCATTTATTAATCGAGGCCATGGAGAAAGAGTGGAGGTTTTATTTCTATAATGGATATGCCTAAGAGTGAGAGTGAAAGGGTTGGTCCTATTGGCCATGTTCATATTATTGAGTGATGTATTATGTTTGTATTGAAACTATGTTATGAGTTATATATATGGATGTTCATTTTTATATTGGCATTGTTTATATTGGTATCTTGATCTAGTTATATTGTGCATGTTTACATGTGTTTAATTATGTTAAATGGTGATACTGATATATGGTATTTTTGTAAGTAATGGTAATGATTTTTTTAATTTACCAATGTTTAAGTATATATGTGTAGTGGACTAGGAATGTTATTTTTTGGTATAGGTTTTTATAGGTGTTTCATAAGATATCTAAGTGTAGATCATGTGACTATGGTATGCACTATTAGAACCTGGATGGAATGGTGAACCAATGACCATATTGCTCATGATGTTTTAGTATAGAAGTGGACTCTAGCACTAAAATTATGTGTGATACACTACTAGTGGCTAGGTTTGTAGACTTTGTATCAAAGAGCTTGATTGGTTGTCATGCTGAAATTGTACTCTTAGCTCTGTGGTCTCTTGAAAATATATTGATTGGCTGCTATGTTATGTTTTAATCTCTATGATCTCTTGCAAAAATATTGATCTATGGTCAAACTTAGGCTATATTTTGATCTTTACAGTTGTTTCCAAATATCTTGATTGGTGTGTGAATTGAAGTCATGCTTTGATCTCTATAATTATTTCCAAATATATTGATTGGTGTGTGAACTGAAGGTGTGCTCTAATCTCTATAGTTTTTTCCAAATATTTTGATTGGTGTGCAAACTAAATTTATGCTCTGATCTCTATAGTTGTTTCCTAATATCCTAATTCGTGTGCAAATTGATGTTGTGATATAGTCTCTATGAACTAGTTTCCATCTCTATTAAATTTGTGGTGCACGAGATCACTCATAAATATGTGTCCTAGAAACCACATGACTCATAAAATGAGTAACCAATAGCTCCTCAAAGGGAACATCCTGAGATAACTCTATCATAGTGGAGTGTGATCTAAGATACTATGGAGACTGCAATCTTAGTGCCCCATGTGTGAATGCTATAATGCCTTGATTAACATACTAGAAATGTAGTCTTAGAGTGCATAACAATGATTATCTGAATGTCCATTTCTATTATGAAAATTACAATATGGATTATTTTTTACCATGTACAAATGGTGTGTTGGATGATGATTAGTAGGAGGAAGTGTGATCATCTCCTTATCTTATAATGCAAACAAGATGACATGAGGCCTATCCCTATTTAAAATTTGCATAACCCCTTTGTGTGTGTCTTATGCTCTACTCATTGTAGGAGGTGATCTATAAAGTGGCTCTTTTCCCTTATTGAGTATCTTTATCAAATTTTTCTATTCCAGTAGTTTCTTAATTTTAAGTGGAGTAGGTTCCTATACCACGTTAGATGATTAGGGCTCTGAGAAACCTACATCCAAATCTATCTCTAAATGTGTAACCACTAGTCCTAATTTTGCCTCTAATGTTATAGTTGTGTTACATAGATGCCATAATGATTTTGATGTTTGATATAATAATTTCTCTTTAAGAGGAAAAATTAGGCCTCTAAAAAGGATGTATTATACCTCTAAATATATCATGTGGTAAATAAACTGATACAAACATGATTTGAATCTAAAAATGTATTCAGTTGTTGGTTTTATCTCACCTTGGTGTAATGAAGCTAACATCTCATCTGTGACTCAAGCTCCCTTATTATGTATTTAGTTCCTTAGAAAGACTAATTTTAACTCCTCAAATATATTTAGTGATCCACTAGGGATTGTATGCTTTAACCAATTTAGTGCTTCCCCATCTAAGGACCTTGGAAATACTTGTAGTGGAGTCAAATTATTGGTGACATGTGCCATGGCTTTATCATAATCATGAAGATGCAATTATGGGTCTCCATGCCCATCAATTGTAGGTAACACTAGTATCTAAAAGTTGGGTGACAACCTTGTAGTGAAGATTCTATGTGGAATAGGGTTGCCATGGATAATAGTTGCATCGGCCTGAGATTGGTATGATTTGTTATCCAATATGAGATGGTGTACTTGTTGTTTCAAAGCACCCACAACATGCATCAAGGAAATTAACACTTGTGAATGTATATTATCATCTTTAAGGGCTTCATTTAATTATTGATTTTTATTAATTATCTTAGCCATTGGTATATTGCATTGGGAACCTTTTTTAGGGAGGATTGGTTTGCTCTTTGTAACCTTTGGAGGTGTGATAGTTGGGACCTAGTTAAAAGGAAATGAGTTATCACCCTCGCTTAGGTTAGTTTGAGAAACATGTTCTACTATATTAAGCGGAGTTGAAGGAGATTCATTGGCATCTCTTGTTTTGTTAATTTTTAAAGTATGGCATGATAATTGATTAGAAAGTATTTTAATAGCATGTAAATGTAAGTTATGTAAATTATGCACATAAGAATAAGTGGGTTCGTGTTTTTTAACATGTGACCTAGCATTTGTTTGAACAAGAGAAATAGGTGAAGTAGGAGTAGAACTATAAGGTGTAGACTCCATGTCTTCTTCATCATAATCATAGTAATCATCATTATCCCAAGGTTAGTCAAAATCAGAATTTAATTCACTTGTAGAAGTAAGAGTAGAATTATCATTCACATGCTCACTAAGAAATATAGTAAGAGAATATTTTAACTTCTTACTACTATACAATGTGTCATCATGTGTGGGTGTAATGCAATGCATTTATTCATTAGTTATATGTAGAGTGCATGAATGATTATCACTTTCAATCTTGGAGTCAAGGGTAGAAGAAGTAGAAATCATGTTTTCATTTTACATATTATGACATGTAAGAGAAGAGTGGGAGACACTTGCATTATCAATATGTTGTAAAGAATCATCACATTGAGCTTGGAATGTAAAAGAAGGTGATAAAATAATTTTGACTACCTTAGTTTGTGCATTGGTAAAAGGTGTAATATCATTGGTACATGATTTTTTGAATTTAAATAATAAGGGTAAAGAAGATGCATTATTCTTATCTACTTTACCTGAATCAAGGAAAAGTGAGTTTTGTGTATTACACTTATATTGATTTTATTTGAATAATGAGGTAGCGAAAGTAGTTGAAAATCTAGGATAACATTGGAATAAAGTACTACCAACAAGAGGTTATTTCAAAATTATATTGTTAGTTTTATTTTGAGGTGTAAGAGAAGAGGGAGAGGAAAGAGAAAAAAATGTATCTAATATATCCTTATCTTCATTTTCATTGTCATGTTCATAGTAATCCACATATCCATCATTACATCAATAGTCATCATCATTATAAATGAATTCATTATCATGATCTAATGTACAATATTTTAAAATGTTCCATTCATTATTATAATTATGAAAAAAAATCAAAATTTCATCAATTGGGTGATGGGTATGAGACTTCTTAGATGCCATCTTAAACTTGCCAAAGAAGATAATGTAAATAATGAATAGCAAGCACACAAGAGGTAGAATGTAATCTAGCATAAGTATATGTGCAACTATGAATTTTTTTTAACCCAATATGTAAATGGAATTAGGATTATAAGTGAAATGCTAATTGTTAGTATTTGGGTGTATAGGGACCTAGTATGTGGAACTAATGTTTGCATGAGGGATATTTTACAAAAAAATAAATTACATTAAATTAATGAAACCCTAATATAAAATGAATTTGAATGAGCTAGGTTATGCCAAAAATTAGGAAAAAATAGAAGTTTGTAAACCTAATTTAATGCACAAAAATTAGAAAGTAAACCCTAGGTAAAACTAGGTTTTTAAGCAATATTCGAAATAATTTTGGTTCACCAAATGTTTTAACCTTTCAATACTTATATGGTATAAATATTATGTTGTTAAAGGGTTAAGTATAATAACAATCTGGAATAAAAATTTGAAATAATTGATTTGATAAACCTTTTCCAAAATAGCAAGAATAGAGAGAAAGAGTACTTATCTAGAATAAAATAGGTGTTTCTATAGATGAAGAGGCTACAACAGGCTAGAAAAATAGGCAAACACCTTATTTTTGATGATTGTAGCTAAAATATGGTCTTGGATAGTGGTACCCTAATGTGGATAATAGCGTCATGTGGTGCTAGTGTCCATATTGGAATAATTGTCTAAAACTTTTAGGGAAGCTATAAGAGGTTCTAAGGGTATTATAGGTGGTTTTGTGTCTTTTTGGTGCTCACATGTGTCACTTTTTAGTTAAATATATTCCAAAACCCTAATGAGTACATACACACATGAAACAACAACCAAATCAAATGCAAAAGGAAAGGAAAATTTGGGTTATGGGATATCACGCAAGGCAGAACCCTTGTTATCCTGATCACTACCTACATTAACCCTAATGCTAGGGTTCTCAGATTACATGCACTAATCCCTTAGATAACATCCATAATCAACTTATTTAGGCCCTTTTTTGATCAAGCATGCAATATATAGATGTGCTAGCTGAGTAGTATGTAGAGTATTGCATTGTATTATTAATTGATTTTATGTAATTATGTGCCAAAATAGTAAGTACTAGATGTAAAATGCCTTGTGAAGATCTTTATATAAAAGGAACTTTAATTTTAATATAAGACCTTATTCACTAGTTGACAAGTTATAAAAGAAGGATAAAAAACATAAGAGAAGGCTCAAGATAGGGTTAGGACCCAAACACAAGAGAAAATGACCATCAAACACTAGAGTCATAATTAGACACTAATGCCACATGGTAATATTATCCTAAAAATGGCACTAGTTTCTTGAGGACTAAAAACAAATCTAAGACCATGTAGGATAGGTTGGGGGGCTATGACTAAGAAGAGGTGACTAAGGACCACTAGAGGTGCAATAAGTAAGGAAAATATGACATAAGAAAGATTAAAAGACCCAAAATGACAAGATATACAAGGAAACCCTTGAAAAACCAACAAGGGAGAAAACCACAAGGAAATGGAAGCTTCCAAACTTCATATTGGATCAACAAAACTCTCTACAATAGCTCCTCTCAATAACTCCTTCAAGTGCTAACAACCAAACACTCATGTGAGCCATGTTTAAAACCAAGCCTTTCAGGGTCTAACCTCCAAGTTGAAACATGAAACTCAATCCAATGCTAACACCTAGCATACAAGGTGAACTCCAAAGCATCAACCTAAATCTCCATGATTACATCCAAATTATTTGATGCTTAACACCAAAGCATCTAGGTGAGCCAAGCATAATAGCCTTTTAGGCTTTAACCTCTAACCTCAAGGATCTCCATGCTTACATACAATGCCTATAGGTGATCCAAGATAAAAACCAAGCCTTTTAAGCTATAACCACTAAGCATGCATGATGATTACAACCCAAGCATATAATTTAAGTTAATCTTATAAGCCTTCCAAGTTCCAACCTCCTAACATGATCCAAGAATGATCCCCCAAAGGGAAGGATTTGAAGGATCATGTTAGGAGGTTAGAGTTTGGAAGGCTTGTAAGATTAGCTCACCTAAATTTTTGGGTTGTAAGCATTATGCATGCTTATTGGTTAGATCCTATAAGTCTTGGTTGTTATTTTGGCTCACCTAGAGGCATTGTATATAAGCATGGAGATCTTTAAGGTTAGAGGTTAGAGTCTGGAAGGTTGTTATGCTTGACTCACCTAGATACTTTGGTTTTAAGCATCATATGATTTGGATGTAAGCATGGAGATGTAGGTTGATGCTTTGGATCTCACCTTGGATGCTATGGTGTTAGCATTGGTTGTAGTTGCATGTTGTAGCTTAAAGGTTAGACCCTAGAAGGCTTGGTTTTAAGTTTGACTCACCTGAGTGTTTAGTTGTTAGCACTTGAAAGAGTTGTTGAGATGGGTTATTGTAAAGATTTTTGCTAATGAAATATGAATTATTGAATCTTCCATTACCCGATGGTTTTTTCCTTGCTAGTTTTGCAAGGGTTTCCACATATATATTGTGTAATGTGTTCTCTCCCATGTCATTTTTGTTAGCTTGTTTTATTTTCTACATTAATTCTTGTAAATGTTTAGGAATATGTTTTGGTTCCTAAAAAGTGGTATCAGAGCTAGGTTTTAGTTGTTGGTACTTAAGCCATGCATATATGTGTTGATCCTAATAGATGTGACATAGAAAGATCAAAAGACCCAAAATGACCATGTGACTAATGATTGTATTCATCACTAAGACCTTCATGTGAAAAAGCAAAAAAAGACATAGTACTTGTGGTTTTTTTTAATAAAATTAGGGTATATACATTATCAAAGGGCATTTCCTACATATCCAATACTCTAGAAGAGGGCCTTAGACTCATGTAGTTCCCCCCTTTGTGTTGGCTTATGTGTGAATCATGTAATGTGTGTAAAGTAATTACAACTGTGACCTATCTTGTAACATGGAAAATATGACCTTATGATTGCTCCTTTAGTACTTTAGACATATAGTTGAGATGTTCCTTTGATTGATATTAGAATAGGTCATAATAATAAAGCTTTTGGTAACTTGAGTGCTCTTTTGGTATGATTATTAGGTCTTTCTCAAGTGAAGAATGAACTAAGGTTGATTTTACATTTATACTAATCCTATCAGGAGATAAGTCACATTAAATAACTTAGATCGACCATTGTGATATATTTTATTTGAAAATTAGATGAATTTAGAGCACTAAACACTTATGTCAGGCTAGGATAGTAATGTTATTGTTCCTATTTGTCTTGGATATTAGTATTCAAGGAAAAAGAGAGAAAACACAAGCTCAAAACTTGTAGAGATATAAGATAAGTACATTTTAAGCATTTTGGACAAGATGGGATGTTTGTGTCATCAATATAAGACTAGTCAAACTAAGAGATAGGCCAAGGGGCACAAGATAAAGTAGATGTGAGGCTTGCAGAAGCAAGGCATGTGTAGAACTAAGACACACATCTAGGGTTTGAATTTACTAGTTGTACAAGAATGAGGTGCTACATAATGATAAAATATTATCTACACCTACATAGCCAATACTCCAAGAAGGGCCTAAACTTAGGTAGTTATCCCCTATGTATGGGAATGTGTATGCGCAAGGGTGTAACATATTATATAAAGATGCATTTGGTGATCTAGCTTGTAACATCAACAAATATGGGTCATGGGCTATCTTTTGATTACTTTAGACCTGTAGTATAATTAATCCTATGATTGATACGCAAGTAGGGATAATAGGGAAGAATAACTTAGTTATGTAATTGATTGATTAAACTTAAATAGGTGCTTGCTTGGTAATTTTTAGATGTCCAAATGAATTGGATTTGACTTGTATTTATACTAGCTCTTTTGAAATGATCCTCATAGAAGGGTTAATGACATTCTTAGGGAAGCCCGTACACATCAAAAGATTTGAAAATTTGGGTACTTGTAGGGTAAAGACACATGTTGGAGTAGGGATACTGGCGTTAAAGTTAATGTCCTACCTTGAACGTGTCCAGGATGGAGAAAGTTTTTGAGGTTATGTAATTGACATTAAAGGATGTATATCATATTTTAGGCATTTTTTGGTTACAAGTGATATAGATAATAAAAATAATTAGCGTTAGACTAATAAGTAATTAATTAGACCCAATGAGGTGGTGAGTGCAAGCCTTTTGGATACAAGTGAAGTCAAACTAAAAGGCAGGGCTTTGAGATATATTTGTCAAGTGTACAAGACTAGTTTAACATATAAATTTAGATTTAATCATCTACAAAAACATTTAGGCTCCTAACACCTACCGTGATCACTAATTATTATTCTTCCTTTTGGACATTCAATACTAAAAATGTGCGGACATAGAAGCATCAAATGCCTTATAACTTAAATAATTAACAATGATATAGTTAAAATTCTAGTGAGTAGTAGACCAAAAATAATAGAATGCATCTATAAACCATCAAATGAATTTGTTGTCATCATCCTAAACAAGTTTATTAATGCAAGTAGGTCAAAGAGAATATATTTTGTTATGGATATCTCAAAATGTCAATAGTATCTTTACATCATGTGGCTAAACTATTACATTTTCCATTTTGATAACATTTATGAAAAAATTTAGGTGTCATATTTTTAATTTATTCCACTTGTGATAATTTCAAATTTTGATACTTGCAATACACTACAATCTATAATTAAAATTTTATGGCCTTTTGAAGTG
This sequence comes from Torreya grandis, assembly GCA_037957365.1. Lineage (NCBI taxonomy): Eukaryota > Viridiplantae > Streptophyta > Pinopsida > Cupressales > Taxaceae > Torreya > Torreya grandis. The sequence goes on from JARHVA010002336.1 coordinate 934,793, forward strand.
TCTTGTCATCTGAAGTATCTTGTTAACTTTTTTTTTAGATAAATAAATTCAAGATATGTTTATAAAGGAAATAAAAGCTCCATAATTAACAAGAGCCATGTAGTGGCTAGTACCTACCTTTATATTGAAATTTATGTATAGGTGAGTTTGTGCGTAAATTTATAATCAAATGTAAAAAAATAATATAAAAGAAACGTGTGTTTTAATACCATTGTAAAAAATCTCTTGCCATTAAATGTTTTCTATTGAATTACAAAGAATTGATGTAATTAAATCTAGCTTATGGGTGTGTGCTTAACAAGTCACGTGTCCCTTCTATGGCTTTCTAGTAGTTGTCTTATCCAGATTATATGATTAACTTATCTAACGATAATAATATTTATTCATAATATTTAATCAAAATTATTGTAAAATTTGATCTGGATAAAAAGTTTTTTTTCTCAATGATATTTAATACAATTTATTTTACATGAATTAAATGTCAGATTGATATATATATATATATATATATATATATATATATTCGTAATATTTAATCAAAATTATTATAAAATTTGATCTAGATAAAAAGTTATTTTTTCTCATTGATATTTAATACAATTTATTTTATATGAATTAAATGTAAGATTGATATATATATATATATATATATATATATATATATATATATCCCTAAATTTAGATATATGGGGATAGGGTTAAGAATATAGAAATAGTTCAAGCACAAGGATGATAAGCTAATCTATAATAGGATAATTAATTATAAACTTAGATAATTGAATATTTTGAATTATAATACTGAGATATGTTAAATATAAAAAGTACTAAATTTGAAAGATGTTCAATTGAATGTAATAGCAAAGAAAAATGATACTTAGATAGGATTACTATGCACAAACAAATCTTGACTAGAAACAAGTAAAAAGTATGCAGGATCAGTATTTTAGACCAGTCATCAGATTTTGGAAATTATACTTATATAGCCACGAACACTACCATCAATGCTAGTGTCTGACTATGACGTAAGTGTCTAATACAAAATAATGACTGGATCTTGATGCAACCAACTTCAATATTCTAGGTTTTTTGTCACCTTTTTATTGATATATATTCTAATCTGGGATACATGTTATCACTCTTTACTAATTGATAAAACCCTAACTCTTCACTCTTATTCACCCTTAGAATGAGTTTGCTAAAAATGCGTTAGTGGGCTCACATGATTGAGCTGACCTCAATGACCCCTCTTTCATTGAGCATTGTCTACATAGCCAATACTCCAAGGATGGCCTCAACCTTATGTAGTTCTCCCCTAAGTCTGTGAATGTGATTGCACAAGGGTGCAATATGTTATATAAATATGCATACAATGATCTAACTTGTAATTTTATAAATATCACTCATAGGTTGCTCTTTGAATGTTTTAAACCTTTTTTATGACTGCTCCTATGATTGATAAATAAATATAGATGAATAGGATAGAATAAATCAGTTATTCGATTGATTGAATGAGATTTTTTTTTTTTTTTTTTGGTATTTGATAGATAAACAAAGAGAAGGCTTAGACTTGTATTTATACCACACCTTTTAAAAATATCTCATAGTAGGGTTCGATAAGACAAATATGTGGATGCATAAGTTTTAAAACATTTGCAATTTGGTGAATTTGGTAACTAAAAACTAGATAAACATTTAGATACTATCATCAACAATAATATCTCTTTGTGGCTTGTAGTGTCTAGAGGGCTAGAAAACATGTATAGATCTCAAAATGACAATGAAGGATGTATATCATATTTTATAATTTTTTTGTAGTGTAAGAGACTTAGGTCATAAGAATGATATGAATCAGACTAAGAGATAAGTATTTATCCACAATGAGATGGTGAATGTAATATTTTCGACAACAGTGAGGTCTAGAATTGAAGGGTAGAGTCTTGATTGATATTTATCAAATATACAAGACTGAGATGCTATAAATATGTAGTTTTAGTATATTATATTATAATTTTAAAGGTATTTAAAAAATATAAATTTTCTAATAGAAATAAATAACATTAATGCAAAAGCTAGAATAATTAATATGGTCTCAAAAAGTGTGCCTAAAAAGGTCCTTGGGGAAATTAGGTATATATGGTTGTTATTATTTAACCTTAAATTTGAAATTATTATATATAGGATTAAGACTATATAAATAATTTTAACACAAGGTTGATAAACTATTCTAGAATATGCCAATTAACGGAAAACTCAGATAAACAATATTATGAATTTATACAACTGAGATTGCTAAAAATAGTAAAGTACAACTATTAAAAGATATTATAATAAAAAAATAGTACTTAGCTAGTTTATTATGTGTAGATAGAATTGGACTAGAAACATGTGTAGAATATGTAGGATTAGTGTTCTAGATTAATCATTAGATTCTACAAATTATACTTATGTGGCTACAGACATTATTGTCATATATGGAGACTAGTGTCGACGCTAGTGTCTGACTGTGAAGCAAATGTCCATTAGGAATAATAACTGGATCAAGGTGTGGCCAACTTCATTGTTATAGTTTTTATTTCACCTTTTTACTAATGTATACAAATATGGGATATATGTTATCACTCTTCACTAATCAAATAAACCCTAGCTCTTCAGCCTTCTTCACCCTTGGAATGAATTTGTTGAAAAATGGGTTAGTGGGCTCACAGTGTCAAGCTACCCCCAAAGACCCCTCTGTCAAAGGGTATTGCCTACATATTCAATAATCCAAGGAGGAATTTAAACTTATGTAGTTATCCCCTATGTTTGAGAAAGTGTGTGCACAAGGGTGTAATATGTTATATGATGATGCATGCAGTGATCTAGCTTGTAATTTAAAAAATATCACTCATGGGTTGCTCTTTAAATGCTTCAAACCTATAATATGGCTGATCTTATGCTTGATATGAAAATAAGGATGAACAGGGTAGAATAGAGTACATGTGCAATTGATTGATTTAGATTTAGCAGGTGTTTTCTTGGTATTTGATAGATGAGGAATGAGAAGGCTTATACTTGTATTTATACCACACATTTTAAAAATATCTCCCAGTATGGTTCAATAAGAAAAATAGGCTGAACCATGGGTTTCAAATCATTTATAATTTGGATGAATTTTGGAAACTAGACACTAGATAAGGATCTAGACACTATCATTGGTGGTAGTGTCCCTCTATGGCCAATAGTGTCTAAAAGGCTAGAAAATAGGTATGGATTTGAAACTAATAGTGAAGGATGTTTATCAAGTTTTAAGATTTTTGTGTAGTACATGAGACATGGGTCATCAGAATGATATGGATCAAACAAAGAGATAATCATTTAGGCACAATGAGATGACGAATGTAATCTTATCAACAATATGGAGGTCTAAAACTAAAGGGTAGAGCTTTGATTGATATTTGTACGTGCAACTAACAAAGACCAACCACTTCCATAGTTTTGCACTTTTATGGTTATCTAGTGTCTTAACATTCAAAGTGAAGATTAATATTTAATTATTTTATTTTTATCAAATCATAATGGTGAGTTGTATTTATAATTAACCTTTTGGTTAAACCTTAAGTGAATGTTTCACATCATACTTTACTATATATAATGGTAATCTTAAATGAATGTTTTGCAATGCACATCATACATTGTAAACTTCAAATGCTTTCCAAATTTACTCAAATTTAATAGATATGAATAGATCAATGCTGCATAAAAGCATAAACACCCTTAGAATTACAAACTCCAAGCTTAAAATTATTAATTGGGAAAGTATAATGAATACATTGGACATTAATCAAAGGTGTCAACAATATAACTAGTAAATATTTGAGACAAAGAAAATATGTGGCATGTAATGATGACAAAGTAAAATCAACTTCTTATCATGTTGCATTACTTAATAATCTTGATAATTGTGATGATGTACACAAACAATATTGAAAAGCAAATATACTTTTTGTCCAAATCAAATATATATTTTATTGCATTCAAAACCAACTTTTTTTATAATTACTAAATTAGAATATTCCATGAGAACATGTAGAGGAATATTTTTAAGTTTTTGGGTGGTAAAAATAAGAATTGCTATGGTAATATGTCTTATCAAAGGCTCTCATTATCTAGAGCAAAACCTATAGTACCATGCCTTGGCAAGTACTAAACATTAATGACTTATCATCCAAGTCTTTTAAAATAATGAATGACAAAAAAATAATTGTAATATATAATAAAAATAAATGGAGTTACTCTAAATGGTATTTAAATAAATTTATAGATAATGAGATATTGATTATTATAAAATAATTTAAAATATGTTATAATAAATAATCCATTTTTATTATATAATATATTAAATATTATATTATTATTATTATATTATTTATAATATAATAAATATATATTCTATTATTGTAATATAATTAAGTTACCCAATATTTGGTGGTCACTATTACTTATGCACATTTAGTTAATTATAGAAATTATTTTTCTATCACTTCCAAATAAGGATGTAACTAATTATATAAAAAATCAAATACATTTGATGTATATTAGGTCAAGAGAATATTGTTTATGTTGTACAAGAGTACATATCCTAAAGCTTTTCCATTCTACAGTATGTTACTGAAATTAAGATCAGAAGTTTTCAATATGGTAGTTGTAGCCTCCAAAGAGGAAGCTATAACAACATAGGTGGTTTCTAATTTGAGATACATTAGACCACCATGGTGCTTGAAGAGAGGATTGGTGGAATTTGAACCCATAGCTAGTGAACTACCCAAAATTTGGCAATGCTTGTGGTCTTGGTGATAGTTTTTCCTTTCCTCCATTAAGCAAATAAAGAAAAATCAATAATATTATTATGAAACAATCACTCTTGTTAGTGTTACTAAGAATGAGAATTGACAAATCTTGGAAACATAACATATCCATATATATATATATATATATATATATATATATATATATATATATATTCACAGTTGACATTCTCCATAAATATATTAAATTATTTAGGAGGCACATCTCATTAGATAATCCTTTCCATTTTTCGTTAATCAATTTTAGAGTCATCTTAATTTTATATGGTTAACACAGTTAGCGTATTTTTCTAATTAGTTTTAGACTCATCTAAATTGACACATTATGCATTCTTTCAATTTTAGAGGAGTTGTTTGATAGTAGACATGTGTTTCCATTGAGATGACACATGTTTCAATCATGTTTTGGGTAACTAAAACATGTTAGTGAAAGCTAGAGATTGCATTGATGGATGTAGCATGTTACTTAATTTTGCACGTGTATCTTTTTGAGATTTTTTGAGTCTGTCACCTGAAATACCCAATCATTTCCTCTCACTATCATAAGCCAACTCACCTTCAAATATTTCATTTTTTTCATGTTTTGTATGTCCTTCCCCTTCCCCATTACTTCACCACTACTCAAGCTCACTATGAAACAAAACATCTCCTCCCCACACAATGCATTGCCATGTCGTTTGAAGGAAAACAAAACCTCATTTTCCATTATTACATCCACCAAAAATATCATGTTATTATTTCTTAACTCTTCATGCACAAAATGTCAAATGGGGTAAATGATCATGGGTTTAGAGTTAGATACAAATGTAATTTTACACTCTTTCACTTTACAAAACCTTGCTTTACCAAAACAATGTATATAAATAGTTAAAGCAACGATAAATGTTAATATATTTTTAATATTGATATTAAGACATTGTATATAAATATATGAAAATATATAAATATGAATTATATATATATATATATATATTAATACTATTATATTATAATATTATATATATAAAAACATAATATATTATAATATAAATAATAATATATACCATTACTACATATATTAATAATAAGTATTTTAATAAATATCTAATTAATTATTATAATATACAATTATTTAATATAATATTATATATTATATATTATATATAATATACTTTTTATAATAGAAAAATAAGTGTGTGTGTGTGTGTGTGTGTGTGTGTGTGTATAATAGATACTATGTAATAAAATAATATAATATATTATAATACTACATAATAATAATAATTTAACCTTAGATAAAAGATGGAAAACCTCAAAATCAAAAGTCAAGGATGCATACAAGAGTTCAGGGGAGACTTCTTCCCTATTGATGAAGGAAGGCTACCCCTAAGAGTGAATGCAAGAGCAAAGAAGGAGATTCAAAGACACTGCAAGAGGATCACCTAGAAGAAGAGCCTAAGACAACTTCCTAAAGTGCAAGTAGGATATCTGGTGAAGAAAATACTCACGAAAAATCCTCATTCAAAGAGGTTATTTTGAATCCTGCTTGTATGACAAACATAAAGAATACAAAATTGTGAAAAGGACATGCAATAGCTATATACACTTAAATTTTCTCGCTTCCCTTTGTCACTAATTTTGTCTATTAATTTTCTATCTCATCCTGTCTAATTTATTCTTACTAACCCCTTCCTAGTCATTAGCCTAGTTCCCCACTAATTCCATATTCGCCTACTAACCTTACCCCTTCCAAAAAAATAATTAATTCTTCTAATCATATCTTATTTATCAACTAACCCCATTCATCTAATATTTGGGAATTTAAAAGTCCCTCCCACCTACCCTAGCCTATGATTAGCCTCTCCTACTCCCCTGGATTCTCTAAACTCCCCTAATCACATGACTAATATTCTACTAATTGTCATTAGACTTCCAAAGAGACTCTAGAGACTTCTATCTCTAGAATAATTTCTCTTCTAGAATAATTAAATAAAATTTTAATTCCTTGAATAATTATCCACCATTGATCTTCCTACACCCTAATCACATGACTAATCTTCTACTAATTGTCATTAGACTTCCAAAGAGATTCTAGAGACTTCTACCTCTAGAATATTTCCTCTTCTAGAATAATTAAAGAAAATTTTAATTCCTTCAATAATTATCCACCATTGATCTTCCTACACCCAAATTTGAATTCTAGCCATTGATCTCCCTCCCTTCTCTCTGTTTAAATCCAACCACTCCTTAATGAGAATTCAACTATGAAATCTATGATCCTCTCATGCCAAACCAATATACTTATCAAATGTTAGGTTGTGGAGCTAAAAGCTTTACTGATGCAGACATTGGAGGAGGGTGCTGAGTGTCACAGTCGCCGACGTCGGTCAAGCCAACCGACGTCGGTCAGGTGGAGACAGGAAGCTACCAACGACGGTCAGAGATCGGCCGACGTTGGTCACCCTCAGGCAGTCAGGCCAACCGACGTTGATCGCTTGTGCATTTCTAAATTGTGAGTTTTACAGATAGTTCGTTAACGAATCGATTGTTTGCATGAAGAAGGCTATTATAGTCTTGGAGCTGCGGATCTAATTATTGTAATTAGGTGTCTAATTATTGTTTGCATAAGATCTATATAATAGACTCATATGTTGTATTGTAATTTGTGCTAGAGAGTAAGAGAGCAAATATTAGCTCCTTCAGAGTGAAGAGAGCATTGGTGTGTTCCTCCTAGTGCCACAGTGCCAAGTGTGGGTTCTGGTTTGGAGAATCAGAAGGATTCTTCATGTATGTAGGATCTTGGTCAGTAGGTGTGCAAGGCCACATTTGGAAATCTACATGGTAAGTAAGATCATTAATCTACAGGTGTATGTGTGTGCATGGTCTAGGTTTGCAGGTGTGTAGAACCAAGTTGATTTATAGGTGGCAGCAAGATCAAGGTGATAGCAACATAACAGGTAGCAAGATCAGGCAGGATCTACTTAGAGTACGGTGTGTACTCAGTTGGAGAGCAAAGAGGAAGGCAAGGTAGTTCCTTCCAAAGTAAGATCATTTGTGTTGCAGGTTGTTGCAAGTTCATGGGAGATCTACTTGGAGTACATTATGTACTCAATTGAGTATGTTTGTATACTCGGTGTACTGGCAGTATTGTTACTGACTAGTTGACTGGCAGTGTTGTTACTGGCTAGTGGAGGTGAACACCAACTCTGTGTTTGAGTTGTGTGTTGGGACCGTAATTGAGAGAGTGAGCTCTTGAAGGTGAATTATTGAACACTTGGTGTGGGAAGCCTGTAAGGTGGGAAGAGTGTGGCGTCTCTTCATTTGTAATCCTTTTTTGGAAGAGTATTAATACAATTGGGTATTGTCTCTCATATTCTGTGTTATTTCTGAATTCTAGTTACTTGTGATTCTGGTTTAATTCCACATATTTAGTTGCTAGGTAATCAATGGTGCTTCTGCGGTCCTAACAGTGGAGTCAGAGCATGTTTGTTGTTCTAGATCTCTGACAGTTGGTATCAGAGCTAAGGTTGCAGGGAGCAGGTTTTGTGTTTGATTACAGGTCACTCTCAAGGGTTTTTGATTGAGTGGGAGTATAGCAATGGCAGAAGAAAGTACACTAAGAATGGAGGAATTCAAAGGCACGAATGGTCAATTATGGTGTGATGGAAAGAAAGAGCAGGTAAAGAGAAATTGTTGGTTGGTAGAAGATCAGCATGAAGGAACTAAAGAAGCAGATGTTGCAGGTGTTGTTGCACAGGATGCTCTGGGAGGTTCTTAGATAAAGTAGAATTTTGTCTTATAGATTTTGTTGCCTCTTTACATGCAGCCCGAAATAGAGTATTTTTCCATGTTAAGGTCTTTGGAGACTTTGGAAAGATTTATTTAGGGGCTGTTGTGCCTTGCCAAAGGGGAAGTGAAGTTGAAATTGCAGGCGGCCAACACATGGGTGTTGAAGGAGGTCATGCAAGTCCCGGTCTTGAAGATGCAACTAATTTCTTTAGAAAAGTTGGGTGATGAGAGATGCACAAGAACTCTCACAACATATACACTTGAATTAGCGTGTGGTAAGAAAGCAGGTACTCTTTATCTACTTGCTTGTATTACTGATTCTTCTTCTATTGCGAAGACGTGGCTTTGTAGGCTTGGTCACATGAGCAAGAAGGAGATGCATGTTCTTAAGAGGAAGTCAGATGTCTTTGACAGACTTAAGAACTGGAAAGCCTTGGTGTTTCTGGAGTGGACAGAGATCAGTGGAGAAGGCTGGACATCTCTGAGCAGGGTGGTTTGGACAGGGTTTTGATCCATGGAGAGCTTGCGAGTAAAAAGTCATCACTCACAGGTGAACATAGTTACCAGCATCGGTCAAGGGGAACCGGCGTCGAACAGATAGGTGTTGATGTCGATCATGTGCAGACCAGAGCCGGTGGTGTCAGGTAGGGTGGCTGCCAGCATTAGTCATAAAACTGATATCGATGACCAGGTAAGACCGATGTCAGTTAGAAAATTAGTGTCGGTAGTAAGGATAGTCACATGGGAACCGACGTCAGTCGGATGCAGATTATGTGGTGACCGAGGTTGGTCACTGTAACATATATTGGGTGGACAACAAGCTGTCAAAGAGTCTCAAACGCCCATGTGGAGGACTGAAAGGGTAAGTAAGCCTCAAATTTGTTGTTCCTCTTCTTTATACTTGTTGCTCATTACAAAGCAGGAAGGATCCAGGAAACAGTGGGAGCATGGCATGATTAGGATGTAGAACCAAACGAAAGATTTGGTAGGGTTGCCAGCTGAGATAATTAGCACTGAGAGATGAATGGATTCCTTAGTTAAAGAATAGAGAGAATGGACACGTGAGATAAAAGGCCAGGTCATATGATCTTGAGGAAACTGCAGGACAGTGGTACAGGTTTTGACAGGTGAATGACAAAGCAGGGCTTTAGTTAGTGTCATTGTAACTATTATGTTTGTCTTACGAGGTGGATGATGGTCATGACATTATCCTATTACTGTATATGGAGGATGAGCTTGGTGCAGGTTCATACATATAGGGTTTTTTTGAGCTAAGGGTAAGGTTAGTTCAGTGGCATGTCATGAGGAATTTGGAGCAGCGAAATTCTTTGGCATGAGAGACATGGAAAATCACAGGTTGATTTTGTCTCCAGTGGGAGCTGATGTGAATCAAGTGTTAGCGAGGTTCAATACGTAGGATGCAGAACCAGAGCACACCAAGGGCTGGACAGTTTAGTGTCTAAAATCACATGAGGTCTGGTATAGACCTGAGTTTGCCCAAGTAGTGGGTGCTGTCAGAAAGTTTGGAGCCGATCCGAGAAAGAAGCACTGGAGGGCAGTTCAGTGGATTCTCAAGTATCTAAGAGGGACCAGAAGTAGGTCGACATGCGATGCAGGATCAAGTTCTTTTCTACATGGGTTTGTAGATGCGGATGCGGCAGGTTACTTGGATGACAGGAGGTTCACTACAAGATTTGTGGTGGTTGGTCTTCAAGGTTGAGCTTGAAGAGAGATACAAGCCAGGAAATAGATTAGATGGGGTACAGGTACAGGTACAGTGTAGCTATTTATCTCTAAGTGGGAGATTGTTAGGTTGTGGAGATAAAAGTTTCACTGATGTAGACATTGGAGGAGGGTGCTAAGTGTCACAGTCGTCGGCGTCAGTCAGGCCAACTGACATCGATCAGGTGGAGATAGGAAGCTACCAATGACGCTCAAAGATTGGCTGACGTCGATCACCCCCAGGCAGTCAAGCCAATCGATGTTGGTCGCCTGTGCAGTTCCAAACTATGAGTTCTATGAATAGTTCGTTAACGAACCGGTTGTTTGCATGAAAAAGGCTAATTATAGTCTTGGAGCTGTGGATCTAATTATTGTAATTAGGTGTCTAATTATTGTTTGCATGAGATCTATATAATAGACTCATGGGCTGTATTGTAATTTGTGCTAGAGAGTAAGAGAGCAAATATTAGCTCCTTCAGAGTGAAGAGAGCATTGGTGTGTTCTTCCTAGTGCCACAGTGCCAAGTGTGGGTGTTGGTTTGGAGAATCAGAAGGATTCTTCATGTATGTAGGATCTTGGTCAGTAGGTGTGCAAGGCCACGTTTGGAGATCTACATGGTAAGTAAGATCATTGATTTGTAGGTGTATGTGTGTGCATGGTCTAGGTTTGCAAGTGTGTAGAACCAAGTTGATTTGCAGGTGGCAGCAAGATCAAGGTGACAGCAACACAATAGGTAGCAAGATCAGGCAAGATCTACTTGGAGTACGGTGTGTACTCAGTTGGAGAGCAAAGAGGAAGGCAAGGTAGTTCCTTCCAAAGTAAGATCATTTGAGTTGCAGGTTGTTGCAAGTTCATGGGAGATCTACTTGGAGTACGTTGTGTACTCGATTGAGTATGTTTGTATACTCGGTGTACTGGCAGTATTGTTACTGACTGGTTGACTGGCAGTGTTGTTACTGGCTGGTGGAGGTGAACACCAACTCTGTGTTTGAGTTGTGTGTTGGGACCGTAATTGAGAGAGTGAGCTCTTGAAGGTGAATTACTGAACACTTGGTGTGGAAAGCCTGTAAGGTGGGAAGAGTGTGGTGTCTCTTCATTTGTAATTCTTTTCTGGAAGAGTATTAATATAATTGGGTATTGTCTCTCATATTATGTGTTATTTATGAATTCTAGTTACTTGTGATTCTAGTTTAATTCCACATATTTAGTTGCTTGGTAATCAATGGTGCTTTTGCGGTCCTAACAGTGGAGTCAGAGCATGTTTGTTGTTCTAGATCCCTGACATCAAAGTCATCAAGCCAATATCATGTTATCATAAAATCTGAGTCTATTTGTAACAATCCACCATATAATACACTTTAATCTTAGCCTTATTTTTGTCTTAATCTTGTTTGGAGCATAAAATTGGTGAAGATGCATGCATAATGAAGGTATAATCTTTTCATTTGAATTATATTTTTATTTAATTAGCTCCAAATTAGAGGTATGCTAGAATTTTGTGTAGGATAATGATAATTTTGTATAAATCAATCGATTTACACAAAAAAAAATCATCACATTTGGAGACCACAGTGGAAGCCCTCCTGTTGGACTAACCTAGTGCTTGTAAAGTGTGTTAATCTAGCCTGTACGTCAGGTTCATGAAGATTATGGGCTCAAAATTTCCATCTCACTTGTCTATATCTATGATTTTGACCTGTCATAAGTTATTTTTACTTTCTAGAAGTGATTTTACATAGTATTGACTATGTATAAGCGATTTTACTTATTATAGTAGCGATTTTGCATTCATTTTTTGCCTTCAAATTATCCTTTTTGAGTGCATTTTTAGGACCATTTTTTAGTGAATTTTTGGTCATTATAAGGGTTTTACAAGTCCCAAATTACTTTTGGTGTCGGGGGTGCTGCCCCTCGACCCCGCCCTGTACCATGATAGGGAGCATTCCTAGGAAACTATCTTCAGACCCTACAAGGGGAATTGCTCATTGACCTCGTAAGGGGTGCTTCCCCTTAACCCCATAAGGGGAACTTCCCCTTGACCCCATTGGGGGTTACCACCCCTAGGCCCCGTGTCATGGCCCCTCATTCAAAAAAAGTTATAGTACAACATTATGATTTTTTTTAGTGTTTTTATTAAGGCTTATTGGACTAACATTTTGTTTTCATTTTCACAGGGGTAAAATTAGTGGCAATTTTATCTTGCTTAAAAATACTAACCACTTGTCTTGTAAGTCATGTTTTGACACATTGTCTTGTGGGTTGCCCATCAAGATTGTCAAATTGAGACTACTAATCACTTGTTTTGCAGGATGTCTATTAAATATTTTGGTATTTTGAAAATTATCTTGTACATATTTTATATATATCACACTTAATTAATTGGTTAATACATCTTTTTGCTTGTTTGAGTATCACTTGAGGGCTACAGTGGTGTATGCTCTCCTTCCTACATCCTAATGGTGAGTCTTAAAGGATCAAAACCACAAATAATTCCTCTCATTTTTATTTTTTTAAGGGGAAACATGAGTGAAAGTGATACCCACGCACTTATCATAGTCCTAGGGGGATTGTGACTATAGATTTCACCACCACACATAAATCCACACTCTGTATTTTGGTGAAGTCTAAATAATAGGGATAGCTATTGTTAGGCCAAGAGGTTGACCCCATAAAGGTATTCTATGAAGTAAAATAGTTAACTTTCTAACCTAAGCATCAGACAACATCCTACACAAAATTGGGCTCTATGTACCTAGTGTATATCAGGGATGCCTCTAGGAATCCAATCAAACCTATAATAGGACCATCAACCATAATAAGTGGCTTGCTTATAGAGTTAGTATTAAATCTTAAGTGATTGTTAAGTACAAACGGGGTTGTAAGTGTTTGGAATAATTCATAATGGGTCACCACCTATAGCCTCACTCATGAATCTATTAGATGGTACAATAATCAAGTTACATTCCCAAATAGTTTACTAATCTTGGGTTTGTGGTTTGCTTGATTTGGTGTGTGTTGTGCCAGAATAGCATTATTTGTGAACTAAGTCATCTTTTTACCTAATCCTATACACATCTATCTAGGTCTCTTTCACATATCATATATCCTTATCTCATCATCATATCATCCTCTACATCCTCATGTGTATATTTGCTTTGTACATTTGTGTACATCCTTTAAGCTTGTCTCATCTTACATCTTGTCCTATCTCTCATCACCTCTCCCATCTTAGTCACATCATAGTCTAGTCTCATCCATCGAGCACTAGTTATACCCCATCATTTACATACCTTTGTCTAGTCTTGGCATCCCTCCATCACATCTTATCATAGTCTACCTCATATTATTCAACTAGCCTTAACATTAATCATCCCTAATATCATCTTTATCACTTATGACTAAATCCACCTTATTCATAACCAATTTAGGTCACATTCATCCCTTTTTATCACCATATCCTCACATCACCTTGACTTACTCCTCCTTAGAGTCTTAGTCCAAACTGTATCACCCATCAAAAAGATCCACCCCATCTTAGTTGATACATTATCACTTGTCTTGACCTTGTCTAGTCTAATCACCTTGTCCATCATCGTATTCCTTGTCTTTACAACCTAGTCCTAATTATAGTCCAACCCATATTTAACTTGTCATATCCTTATCTATACTAGTCATACCATCGAGTATGTATTTGTATGTTAGTCTTCATCTACATTGGCAAATAACTCTTTTTATTAGGGTCCTTATTATAAGCTTGTTTTTGTCTAATCAAGTTTAAGTCATAATCACAATCCTATAAACCTATCAATCAAATCATCTCATCTTATTTGAGTCAATCATTTTGGTCTTGATCTAGTCTTAATCTAATCAATCCCTAGTTGAAATTAGTCTCTTGAGTCAGTCTAGCCCCTATCAAGAGCTTGTCATAACTCACCCATTCAAATCAATTCTTAATCATCAATAATCTAGCTCACATCATAATTATGTCTAATTAATCTTATCTTATCCCATCCAACATCTCATATCATTTAGCCAAACTTGAGATCAGACTAAATCAAGTCTTTGTCTAAATGTATTCCACACATCCCATCTTCATCCCTCAATCTTTCCAGTCAATCCCCCACACCTGTCAATTGAGGATGATGATTCAAAACTTAGAGGTTTTGGTTGAAAGATAATTCAAGAACATAAAATAACACAACCATATAATGTTATCTCTGGGAAGATATGTTTTATTACTTACAAAATTATAGAAAATATATGCTTATCTCGAGGAAGAGATGTCTGATCTCCTTCTCGGGCTACATCTATTTTTATACATACTTTGAAGGTAGGATGAGGATGTGTAAGGTCATAATATAAAGGGAGATGAAGTGGTTTGACTTCTATGACTTACAATAACATAGAATTTGAGAAATTACTATTTTAAAAAGCATTCTATTTTTAGATAGCACTATTAAAATTAAAATTATGGGCACTTCCATCAGATTCTTGGGGGTTAAAACCCATCAATCATAGATTAGTGCCATATCATCATGTTTTCCTCATTTTTATCTTTCCAATGGTTTGAATGGGGAGTCAAACATAGCTATGGTTCAAAAGTTATGGCTCTTAGAACTTCTGCCACCAATTGGGGTAGAATCATTGCCCGAATTATCGCCTAAAGTGTTGCCTAGATCATTCCTCCCTCCTTGAGAAGCAATGGTACCCATTATGTCAATATTAATCATTAATTTTGGTAGTTGTGTCTTGATTTGATTCTCTATGAGCCACTCACCTTGGTGGCTAAGCATTCCCCTTTTGACCACCCAGTAAATTGGAATAGAGCGCCCTCTTGTTGTCTTCATCCAGGTGTCCACAATCTGATCTTCCTCTACTAGAGAAAAACTCTACAGATCAAGCTCATCAATGTATAATTGTTATAATATGATTGAAGTGTCCAATAGAGATGGATGATATGGTTTGAGGAGCTCCACATTGAATATTAGATGTAGACCAAGGTAGGTTGACAGGTTCAACTCAAAACTATTTTCTCTAACTTGTTTGATGATGATGTAGGGACCATATCACAAAGGTCAAATTTTTATATATGGGCCTATGAGTCATTCCTTTTGAATCTGAAACCAAACCTTGTCACCTACAATAAAATGGTGTGCAACCCTATGTTTTTCATGGCGTTGCTTATAATTTTGATTCATCTTTTCCAAGATGTCATGAACCTATTGCTAGTTGTGTTGGATTTGATCAACGAACTTTGTTTCTTTTCTACCTCAAATCTCCCATAAAGTGTGTATTCCATGGTGGAGAATGGAATGGATACATCAATTGGTGCCATGGGTTGGAACTCAAAGCATACTTAGAATGGACTATGCTTGGTGGACCTATGTAGGTCCTGATTGTATCTATGTTGTATGAAAAGGAGCCCCTCATCCCATGTTCGTGGATGTTTAGAGTGATACATCCAAAGCATGTAGATAATCAGGTGGTTCACCACTTTTGTCTACCCATCAATCTATGGATGGAAGTCCATGGACTTCATCAACTTGGTATCTATCATTTTCCACAAAGTGGACTAGAAGATACTCAAGAACTTGTTATCTATGTCTAAAATAATTAACTTGGGGAGACCAAAATGGAGCCATACATGACTAAATTATAGTTTAACAATTTCCTCAATAGAAATAGTTTTCTTACAAGTAATCATGATAGCCATTTTAAAAAAATGATTAACTATAACAAGAATATAGTCCTTGCCATGTTTTGAAGTGGGCAAACCTAAGAAAAAATTCATTGAGATAGATTCTCAAGGCCTGGTTGGTTTTGGCAATGGTGTGTACAATCCTTTCTTCTTATTTGATGGCTTGGCTATCGCACATGGGGTGCAATATTTGAGGCACCTTTCCATATCCTTATGCATATGGGGCCAGTAGAAGTGCTTTTAAAGAACTACCAATGTATTCTCTACACCAAAGTGCCTAGCTATCTTGCTAAAATGTGCTTCCCATATCATCTACTGTTACTCTACAACTAGAACATAGATGTGCCCCATGTGACAGAAGACATTATCTTACAAATAGAAATCAGAGACATGTTTATCTTCTCTAAGCACCTGATATGTATCATCAAATGTAGTATCTGCTTCATATAGAGCACCTGAGGTGGTGATCTCATGTCTACACAGATCAAGAACTATTATGAGTGCAATAATTGGTGGATGGCTCAGACAATCTGTAGTAGTATTTGAAATGCCCTTTTTGTGTTTGATTATCATATGAAATTGCTATAGATATGTGGCCCAATTCTAGTGCCTCTCATTTCATAGTTTGCTCTGCATCTGGATGAACTTCAATTATTTGTGGTCGATGTGAATGACCATCTCTTTCTCCAAGATGTCGTGTTTCCATTATTTGTAGGCTTGTATAATGGCATAGAGCTCCGTGTCATATGTTGGGTATTTCCTGACTGTATCATTGAAAATTTCACTATGATATGCAACAAGATGGCCATGTTGCATGATGACAGATCCCATGGCATATTTAGATGCATTTGTCATTAACTCAAAAGGTTGATGCAAGTTTGGCAAGGCAAGAACAAGAGCTAAATAGAGTCTATTTTTCAAATTCTCAAATTCTCTTTATTATATTTTACCCCACTAAAATGTAGCTTTAGCTCCTCCTTTAGTCACTTGGTTTAATGGCCAAGCAACATGTGAGAATCCAAGAACAAATATGCGATAAAAATTTGCAAGACCCAAGAAACTATGAAGTTCTAAGAGGGTCCTTAGTGTAGGCCATTCTTGAATAAACCAAATCTTCTTTGGGTTGACATGGACCCCTTACTCATCCATAACGTAACTTAGGTACTAAATTGTTTTCATCTCGAATGTGCACTTGTCGAGATTTGCATACAACTTATGCTTATAAAGATTTTAAAGCACCTTACGGACATGTTGCAGATTTTCCTCCCATGTTTTGATGTAGATGAATATGTCATTAAAGTAGACAACCATGAATGAGTTGGTGAAGCATCATAGGATGTCATTCATCATCCTTATGAAGGTTGTAGGTGTGTTAATCAAGTCAAAAGGCATAACCAACCATTTGAAGAGCCCCTCCTTGGATTTGAATGTAGTCTTCCAGACATTGGTGAGATTGATAGGAATTTGGTGATAACCAGATTTGAGATCAATTTTGGTGAAGAAATTCACATTGTTGAGTTCATCTAGTAGGTCATCAATCCTAGGGAGGGGGTAGTAATTCTTCATAGTGATTTTGTTCAGGGCTCAATAGTCAATGCAAAGCCTCCATGTTCCATCCTTCTTCAGTGACAAGACAATTGGGCTTCCATAGGGTAAAGAGCTTGGCCTAATGTGACCCTTTTGGATCAACTCTTGAATCTACATTTTTATCTCATCATTCTCTAGAATCAATTTGTGATACACAGGGCTGTTAGGCAAAGGTGATCCTGGGACCAAATCAATAGAATGTTTTACTTGACAGTGAAGTGGAACTCCTGTGGGTGACTTGAATAATTCATCATATTCTCTTATGATTTGACCCATCTACTTTTGTTGTGTTGATTGTGTAGTCAGGGTTGCAACATTAACTTTTTTGTATCTCTATGGCTTGACCACCATGAGAACGAATTACATTGTCTTCTCCACCAATCTCTTACATTGTTTGGAACTAATCAAGGAGATAGATGTGGGAGGTGGTACCTTTGGTACCCTATAGCATCACATTCCAAGAGTGAGGGTGATCCTTCAGGTTCTTGATTCATAGATGCCATGTCAATCATACATGAATGGCTAACCAAGGAGTACATCACAAACATCCAAATTGATCACATCACACAAGACCTCATCTTGGAAAAGTTTTATTACATATGAAAGAAGACATTGGTGGCTGACACGAAGGTCTCTCCCTGGGCTCAACCATCCAATATTCTATGGTTTTGGGTGAGGCTTCATGGATAGATTTAGACTTTTCACAACATTAGTAGAGATTAAATTATTTTGACTCCCACTATCAAGAATGAAATGTAGAGACTTACCTTTCATCCACAACTTAGAGTGAAACAACCTTTCCTTATCATCTGGCCTTTCCTCATGGGTCTGTGATGAAGTAATGATGGTATCAGGCTCAACATCTACAATCTCTTCTTCATCCTTTTTGACTATAGGGTGTGTATGAGGTAGAGCAGTAGATGTTGAGGATTGTGACTCAAAACGTAGGGACTTGATGGCTTGACGTTATTCTTTGGAGTGAGTTCTAGTTTTGTGGTAATCACACCATTTCTTAGTCTTCTCCTTTTGGGGTTTCTTATCTTGGAACTCCTTTTGCTTCCAATTTTGGCTTCATGTTTGAACTTCTTTGTCATTTTCCCATTTTGAAGGCTGACTTTTTGTATTCTTTCTTCTATGCTTATGTTCAATCTTCACCACTGAATTGTACACCTCACTGAGGATTTCCAAATTGAAGAGTTCCATTTACCCTTGTATATACCATTGTAGTCCACCATGATATTTGAGAGTCTTATGTTTCTCACTTTCTTGGATGCCCAATCTCATAGATAGAAAATGAAAAATGGTAGTGTTATCTTGAACAAACTATTCCTTACCTTGGCGAAGTTGTTGCCATTTTATGTACAGATCATCATATGCTCCAATGGGGTAGTATTCTTCCTTTATAGCTTCCATGAAATCATCATAGGTAGGTTCCACCTCAAGGCCAATGTCATCCGTATTGAACCTCTTCTTATACACTTCCCACCAATTTTTGATGGGCAATGATGCTTTCAAAAGGGCAAAAGTGATCCTCTTGCCGTCAATGAATTTATTTACCAAAAAATAGGAAGATAATTGATCCAACCAATTTTTTACAACATCAACATTGATTTTGCCTTAAAATGTATGGATATCAAAATTCACCTAAACCTTGAAGGGTGTTAGGGCACTGAAAGGATGTTCTATGGATGAGGAGGCAGGAAGTGCAAATGAGGAGCCATAATTTCCTATCAAGATTTGTTGGAGAATTTGGGTGAAATGTTGTAGCATCTGCACTTGCTACCATTAGAGGTATTTATTCACCATTTCTTTGAAGGGATCAGATGTCTTGGTGTTGTCTACCATTTGAGGTGGTTTGAAGTGAATAAATGGATAGTCTATGAGCTCTGTTGTTTTCCACCCAAGTTTCTTGTACTCTAACCTCATCCTTGGGATCATACACTCTCAAGACAAACTGCTCTGATACCATTGATCCAAAACTCAAAGGTTTTGGTTGAAATATAATTCAAGAATTTAAAATAACACAATCATATAATGCTATCTCTAGGAAGAGATGTTTTATTACTCATAAAATTTTAGAAAACATATGCTTATCTCTGGAAAGAGATGTCTGATCCCCTTATCAAGCTACATCTATTTTTATACATACTTTGAAGGTAGGAGGAGGATGTGGAAGGTCACCAATCTCAAGGTAGATGAAGTGGTTTGACTTCCATGATTTACAACAACACAAAATTTGAGAAATTACTATTTTGATAAACTTTCTATATTAAAATTGAAATTATGGGCACTTCCATCAAGTTTTCAAGGGCCAAAACCCATCGATCATAGCTCAGTGTAATCTTATCACTTTATCCTCATTCTTAGCTTTCTAATGGTTTGAATGTGGATTCAAATGGAGCTATGGTTTAAAATTTATGGCTCCTAGAAGTTCTACCACCAATTGGGGTAGAATCATTACCCAAATTGTCACTTGAAGTGTTGCATAAACTGTCACCTGAAGTGTTTCCTAATTCAGTCGGTGAACCACATCATCTGTATTTTCTCCCATCTCTATGCATGGCATCCAAAATAGATTGGGTTAATACCCTGATTGAGTAATGCCTCATGGCCAATAGGGATGTAATCCTTTCCTACCTCCTTGAGATGAGCACTCAATGTTATACAAACTTTGACCACCTAACATTACCCCCCAATCTACACACATCCATATTAGTCTAATTTTATCCTTCATATTATCCAATCCCATTCAAATCCTCCATCCACTAGTCATAGTCAGTCATCTACCCCTTCTTATGTTAACAAAGGTAATCCAATCCTGGCCACCTCATCTACTACTAGCCTACCTACCCAATTACAACAACACCCATCTTGTCTAAAGTCCAATGCTTCCACATCTAAGTCACTACGTGAATAGAGACCTTGTATTCCTCTTCATATATCCTTAGAATCCCTCTTTGACAAACTTATTACTGTCGGCATGATGGTTTATCCACCCATACAACATCTTGATCCTACCAAGCCTAAGCCCTCTTGGTATAAATTTTACCACTATTGTATATATCATCAAACCTGGGGCATACCATTAATCGATGTCATAATTTCCAAGACTATGTCCAAGACCTCATCGACTATGGTGACATCAAAATTAAGAATGAATTAGATGGGTCTACATCCTAGGGTGAACAAGAAGAGGAATGCCAAGATTCCATTCCTGATCATGATCAAGCCCTTCCCTTTCTGAGACAAGGTCAAAACACCAAGTCCATCTTCCATGGTACCCCCATCTTTGATAAATACTTTATTGATGACGAACCTCTTTCCCATAAACTTAGTCCTCCCTTTTCTCATGAGTAATTCTTCTATGGACCTATCTTTGGAAAATCCCTTGTCCCTCCATCTTCTTCCTCTCACCCATCATTTCAAAGACCCTATTTGGAGAGGTTGCTTATGGAAAATGAATCCTCTAATAACAACATTGCATCAAGTACATCAGAGTCAACATTGGAGATAACATTAGTCTTATCTACTTCAGGATCATGTTCATCACCAGTATCTAAATCAGATTCCTTGTCATAAACATCATCCCTCAAAGATATTACAATAGATGATGATTATGCCTACCCTTTTAAAGATACCTTTAATCTAGATGTAAATCAATCACTAGGCAAATCTTTTAATCCCAATCAAGATGATGAAGTCATAATAGAGTTCTTACAAGCTTCATCAGTCGATATATCTAATCCTACTTTAGATGCATGTAAAACAACTAGTCTTAGTGATCCTTTTGCAAGTCTTGAGGATGTTTTCTTTGATGTTGAAATTGGGTCTCCTAGGAACCCCTATTAGGACCATGTTTCCCCATCACCATTCATTGACTTCATCCTACCATCTCTCGCACCTTCATCCATCATAGACCCATTTCTTCCTATCAATGATCATCTAGTCACCTCCCTCCATAGGGATGAAAATGAACATACATCATTGGACCCTTCCTTGAGCAACATAATATGTGCCACAAATACAAAAATCCAAGACTATATTCTAAAATTCAGACATGGTGATCAAATCACCTTTCAGAAAACAAGTCACAATAAAAAAAGTTAAATCTTTTGCCTAATAAAAAAGTGTCTTCCCCTAGTGAAAATCTCTTTGAGGTACTAGGAGAACATCAAAGTTAAAATAATCATCATATATCAAGTTAAATGTCAATCTTCTCTAGTGAATCCCAAAGTCAGGCACCAACGGGCAGTCAAAATATAATCAAGTCTAAAAATTAAAATAATGTCAAAACTAGTATCAAGATGACTAATAATCTTTCAAATGATCAAATCAAAGATAAATTGCAAATTCAAACTATCTTGGATATCTTAAAGTCTTTTTTCATATGGCACCAATCAAACATGGAATGTACAATGTCTCTAACAATGTGCTTACTGCTAGTCCCACTTGAAAATCACACATCACACCTTATCATGATCTTATCATCCATTCAAGTCCTATAAATTTGCATCAAATCCAAACCCTAAAAACATCCATACCTCACCACACTATACCAGGGGACATTATGTCTCATAAGGGTGATGAAGACACTTGGTCTAGATATTTAGAGGGGTATCAATCAAGAGTCAATGAAGGTCACAAGGACATCAATACATTTAGCAGTGACAACATGATCATATCATCACATATCTTCAAAACAAGTATTGGCTGAAGGTCACAAAATGTCTGCATCCTACATATCACACCCATATCCAATAAATCAAGATGCTAAAATTCAAAAAAAGAAATCATCCAATGGTGAAAACCAATCTTCTGGCACCTTGGGAAAGTATATGATGAAAATTGGTTTTTGAGTCATGGTAAAATAATATATTATCCACATTGTACCTCAACACTTGGGGGCAAATCCATTTCATCCACATAATATCCTTTGTCAATCCCCTCCATGTCATCCTTATCCCTTAGTCCCATCATATATTGCATCCTATTATGTCCATCATTTATTCTAGTATTGACCTTCGTAAGGAATTTGAAGAGGTCTTGAGAAATGTTCTAGAACCATCTTGGCATATCCTAATGAAAACTAGGGCAACTAGATTATTTGGTTCCTTCATGATGTGGTTGTTGGTGAACCCTATTCCATTCTTCCTTTGTCTCCATCCCCTTTTCAATATCACCCTAATCCTTTTGTCATCCCATCCATTATTGTATTCATCCTTATCCTGGTTACTAGGATTGGTATTCACTTTTCTAGTAACCCCATCTGTATAGTGTATATACATATTCTCAAAAGACTTAAAAATTGAACTATTATAAAATACCCCTAAAATTTATAAAATCCATAAAACCCAAAACATCTAAGTTGTCTTGTCTTTTGTCATCTTATCATATGTCTTAAGTATCCTGGTCACCTTATCATATGTCTTCAGTCATCCATGTCAACATGCCTTGTCTTATGTCTTAGTCATCTTATCATCTTGAGTCTTATCATTTTGTCATCTTATCTTGTCTCAACATACTAGTCATGTTGTCTTATGTCTTCCACAACCTTATCCTAATCCAAGTCGCTAGTCTACCCTAACTCCATACCCTTGTCCAAGTCTATAACGTTAATCCAAATTCACATCATCATGATCAACCTTGTCCAACTCATCACCTAATCAATCATCCCATCAGGGCAATTAGACAAGACACAATGACACTGCATGTAGATACTTATGTGTGTTACTTATCTAATATTTGTTGTTTGACTTGTTTGCATGTCTATATCTACATATGTTTGTTTGCTTGTCTTTATTTGTCTTCTTTTATTAATCTTTTAATTAGTCTTGCATCATGTCTATTTTGTCAAGGGTGTAATGAATGAGGATGTTATGATGGAGCCAAAAAATATATAATAATGCTTTTAGGTGCCCTCAATGATGCAGATTTCATTATTTTCCCCTTTGCATAATCATGCACTTTGGCACAATGTCCTCTTGGTCATACTTATATCATGGGGCATACTGCCTAATGCTATATTTATCATATTTCTTAGACTATGATGAAAATTATTACCACAATGATGGCTTGATAATGGACTACTCTCATCATTTATCTTATCCTCTCTCACATGTCTAAACATCTAATCATCTTAATCCCATCATCAAGTTAATCATCCACGTACACTCGTCTAATATCCAATCATTCCTCTGAGTCCTTTTATCATCACATCTATATCTTCTAATCAATCATTTATAATAACTCTAAATCATTAACATCTAACATTTCAACTCAACTCTCAATTTAATCATCATCACATTTAACATCTATCTAATAGCTAACATGTCTAATAGTCCTCATCATCCTAATATTCTACTCCATCATCGCCATCTATCATCTAGTTTGAATTACATTGGTCTGAGGTATTTTTAGACTATGTAGGTAATGCTTAGTCACATAACATGTCTAAGGTTAGCTCGACCACTCTCTCCTCTTTCATCATCACATCTCTCTTATCCCTCATCATCCCCAAGTCTTTCATTAGTTAAATTCTCAAGCTATAATATCAATTGTTAATTAATCGGTCTAATAGTCAAGCACCATACCCACAATCACATCCCTAATATTTTCATCAATTACCCACACATGTCGATTGGGCCCGATAAATCACAACATCCATCTTTTCTTCCACTAGTCATATATTATCACTAATTGGTCTATTCATCATTTAAAGTTTACGATTTCTTCCTTTGATTAAGGTATGAGTAGGACTGTAACTTTATAATTATCTCTTGTTCCCTTATATGTGTCCTTGGTAGGGGCATCGTCACTATTAATCACATTATGGCTCATTGATTCCATGTAATGCAATCCAATTCTTCCCCTTTGTCTTTTTGTCACTCAATCATATTATTTCTTCTCTCTCATATCCTTCATCATATCACTCAATTTCAACTTTGATCTACACTCGTCATCAATCTTATCAAATCATTGTCTTATCCTAGCTTACAACTCTCCCTTACATGTGTCCTTGCTTGGGATATGTCGAAAGCTCATGGCCTTTATCATCTTGGTATGTAGTTCTCCCTTGTATGTGTCCTTGCCTAGGATATGTTGAAAGCTTGTAGCCTTTTATCTTATCATCATCATGTTATGGTTGATTCCCCCTTGGGATGTGTCGATAATTGTAACACAATCATTTCCACTCCCTATGCATAAGTCTTTTCCAAGGGCATCATCACTTTGTAGCTCACTACTCATGTTGAGTTCATTTTCTTCATCATTAGTCCCCCATCTAGCATCCCAACCCCTTATCTCTTCATCCATTTGTCCCCCCATTTCTTCTTTTCGAGTAGCCATCTATTTCCTTCCTCATTGCATGTCCCCTCAAAGGGGCATTATCACATATCCACCAATATCATTTACTAACATTCATCCATAAGTATCTTTCTTCTTTGAAAGACCATTACTCCTTCCACTTCGTTCACTTGCAATGCCCTTTCAAAAAGGGGCAAAATGTATAAATTTAAATTTTATTGCTTCCCTCTATCACTAATTTTGTCTATTAATTTTCGATCTCGTCCTGTCTAATTTATTCTTACTAATTCCTTCCTAGTCATTAGCCTAATTCCCCACTAAAGAAACCTACTAACCTTATCCCTTCCAAAAAAATAACTAATTCTTCTAATCATGTCTTATTTATCAATTAACCCTATTTATATAATATTTAGGAATTTAAAATTCCCTCCCACCTACCCTAGCCTATGAGTATCCTCTCGTACTCCCCTAGATTCTCTAGAATCCCCTAATCACATGACTAATCATCTACTAATTATTATTAGACTTCCAAAGAGACTCTACATGCTTCTACCTCTAGAACATTCCCTCCTCTAGAATCATCCAAGAAATTTTTAATTCCTTGAATAATTCTCCACCATTGATCTTCCTACACCCAAATTTGAATTCTAATCATTGATCTCCCTCCCCTCTTTCTATTTAAATCCAACCACTCCTTAATGAGAATTCAACTATGCAATATATGATCCTCTCATGCCAAACCGGTCTACTTATCAAAGTCGTCAAGACAATATCATGCTATCATAAAATTTGAGTATATCCATAGCAATCCAATATCTAATAATCTCTAATCTTAGTTTTGTTTTTGTCTTAATCTTATTTGGAGCCTAAAACTGGTGACAATGTAGGCATAATGTAGGTATAATCTTTTCATTTGAATTATATTTTTATTTAACCAACTCCAAATTGGAGGTATGCTAGAGTTTTGTGTAGGATAGTGATAAGTTTGTATAAATCAATTCAATTGCATAAAAGTTTTGCATCACAGTAGCTACAAACAAATATCACAGACCAGGTAATGTTCCCATTCATTATCTTAAGCAATGTTTTATTGTTGATAAATCAACTACACCTCTCACGATTTTCCCAGAGAATAAGGAGACGTCTGATTTTGTATCTATGCTCAATGAAAGGGTTAATCTGTAGGTTTAATGGATTTTGTTCTACTCTTCCTAATCTACATGAATGAATAAGCCAACATTGAGATCTTATCATATTGGGAGAGGTGGAAACCTTCCCTTATGCCTAAGGGCTCTTCATTAGATTCTTTTTGGACTGGTCAAAACAAGATTAAATTTTAAAAAAGGGGCCCTGGTTTCATAAGGGGGCGAGATTGTTCATGAAGCATTGATTCCAAACCTTGACCCCTTGACTGAAAACCTCTCTCACATTCCAGTTTGGGTGAGACTACCAAATCTGCCTTTGCATTTTTGGATCCTAACAACCCTCAAATAGATCAGAGATGCTATAAGTGGTTTTTATAGCCAAGACTCCTCAACAAATAAAATATTCAAATCAACATGCATGTGCATTTGTGGATTTGATCAAAGGGATCCCTGTTGATTTTTCCTTAGTTTGGGGTCGTTCAATAAGAATCCAAAAAATAGACTATGAAAATATTGCTTTTAGATGTAGGCAATATTTTGAATATGGCCACTTGGCTATTGTATGTCCATGTCTACAAGCTCCAAGTCAAAATCTATTAGCTAAGAATTCTATCTCAAGCGATAATGATTTTTGAGTGGCTCAAAGAAAGAGAAAACAAATAGCTCCCTGGTGGAAGGGAGCCACATTGGACCACACATCAGTTGAAAAGAGTGATAAAAAAGTAATCTGAAGGAGGAGCGGTATCAGATATTCCATTGGAAAAAGCAGATAAATCACAAAGTTTGCAGGAAATGGAGATCATGATGAATAACATGGATGTGAAAATGAAAATTTCCCTAAAAGAAAGATATAAATCAGTAATGAAAGAAAAAAAGACTATAAAAGCCCTTCTCTGAATGAAATTCAATGAACCTCAAATTTAGAAGAGGGACAAGATTTATAGCTCCAAATCTTCCCAACAAGTTTGAAGGGAAAAAAAAAAATACAACATTAATGATTTAATTCAATCTTTTATTTATTTTCAGAGTAATTGTAATAAAAAAATATGCATGTTCTATAGAAATGATGTATGCAGGGTTTACTAAAAAAATATGCATGCATGTAAATTGTTGGAGTTGCATGCATGTATGGATGCTTGTGTTTCTTTAAAAGCATGGAAAAACAAAACATGTTATGATAGGGAAAAAACAATTGCTTACTTTTTAAGAGAGAGGAAACTTTGAATTCATGTAAGATGTAACTTGGAAATAGTTTATTTAATACAATTTTTAATTAGAAAAAAAATTACATAATAATAGATAAAAATATATATATATATATATATA
This sequence comes from Torreya grandis, assembly GCA_037957365.1. Taxonomy (NCBI): domain Eukaryota; kingdom Viridiplantae; phylum Streptophyta; class Pinopsida; order Cupressales; family Taxaceae; genus Torreya; species Torreya grandis. Next base: position 962,185 of record JARHVA010002336.1, read on the forward strand.
TATATATATATATATATATATATATATATAATAGTATAATATATTACAATATTGTATAATAATATATAATGTATAATATTTTATTTTATTATATTAAATATTATATACAAATATATAATAATTTATAATTTATTATATAAAATATATTATATATTATAATAATAATTACATGTTACATAGATTTGTATGTGTATCTCTGTTGGGTTTTTTTGAGTTTATTCTCTAAAATACTTTATCCGCTTTCACTCTTGTATCGCTTTATCTTTTCTCAACACTTTTTCATTGCTCATACTCATTTTGAGGAGAACATTTATTCCCTAAATAATTCATTACCATATGAAGGAATATGCAACTTCATTTTCCAGAGTCTCTCGTTATATAAAATTTCATTAACAAAAAATAAACATCACAATTTATATTCTTTCACTTTACAATTTGCGTTTTATTGAAAAAGAAAATTATACTATTCTTTCATATATAATTTACACCTTTGGAATCATTTTTCCTTTCCAACGGAATTTATACTTTTAAAATAATTATTGAAAAATTATTAAAGAACAACTTTACTAAAACACTGGGTCCCATGAACTGCGTTAGTTATTATTCTTTCAATCAATCCCATGACCACCTTAAATGAATCAAATATTTTAATGACGTCCACGAGACCAAACAATCCAAAATACCAGGTGCCGAAACATCAAAACCTTAATAACAAATTGTTTCCCATAAATAAAATAATAAAATAAAGTAGGGTGGATACCATTCCAAATTTGAATGAGATGTTATTTTCTATAGAAAGAGCCGTGCCAAGTGGCGACAAGGTCAGACTTGATTGGACCAATAATAAGCATAGTACAACTGGAGCCACCAACTTGTGCGAGGAGAGGGCGGTGGAACAGAAAAAAAGACAATTAGATTCCGATTAATATCTTGAGGGATTCATTATATTCGCAGGGAAAAAAGCAGCCTTCCTCCCTCCTCCCTCCTTCCTCGTGATTGTTCATTCGCAAGGAAGGAAGGAAGGAAGGATTTAGCAATTTAATTGTGTTTTATTTGACCCATTCTTCCCAAAATATCTTCCTCTTCCTGCCCACGTTTAACAGGTGTGAGAGATTTTTATTCCGCCTGCTTCCTTTTTCAAGAGCTCTGGTTTTCAGCTGAATCTTTAAAGTGGTGGGTGGGTATTGAATTGGTTTTTATTTTTTGGTACCTCGTTTTCGCTCACAGCGATTTCTTATTTTGGGTGCCTGCCTGTTAATTCTTTTTGGGTGCACAGTTATAGCTGAATTCTTGTTGATCTGTGGAGAAAGGAGAGCGGTTTGACATGGCGATCTCCAAAGAGGACAACTGTGAATCTAATTCTGGTATGTTGTTTTTTGGATCAATTTTTAGACAATTAACCTCTACATTTTTTTTCCTGAGCTCTGATCAAGGGCACATTTGAAAGGTAACTCGTCCAGCTCATCCCCAAATAGCCCTTCCATTATACTATCAATACATTATCTCACACTAGCTATGCAGCGAGCCAACTCTTCCACCACATCCATAAGACTCCATGTTTTCGCTGAAACTTGAAAGCTAACTCTTCCGTGAGATCCATGAATTCGATTCATCTAAAGCCAACACCTCAGCCACATTCATCCAGGCGCATATATTTATTGAAATCTAGCTCCTCAACCACATATTACATGGATTCGTTGAAGGAGAACTCATCTGCCACATCAGCCAAATCACTTGGATTCATTGAAATCCAACTTCTCAACCACAAACCACATGGATTCATTGAAGGCAACTCCTCAGCCACAGACATCATCCCATATGAATTCATTGAAATTTAACTTCTCGATCACAAACCGCATTAATTCATTGAAAGAAAACTCCTTTGCCACACACTAAACCGCGTTAACATTGAGGTGACATTAATGTGAGAGGTTAGCACCGCCAGGTTTTGAACCCGAGTCGACATTGTGATAAATGCTCCATCTCATCAACAGAACACATCCTGGTTGACTAGGATTATACGGCATTTCTTAGTATTTTGAAACCTATATTCAAATAGGGATCTGGCAGATGGTTGTTTGGATTACTAACTGGCCTGATATGCTTGTTGGTTATCTAAAAATGTAAATTTTAGGGGTTTAGCAGATGCGTTATTTGACCATATTAAATTCTCTTGCAGTTGCTTGTATTGCTAATTGGATTGCATGACCTAGTGGCATGATTAGATAGTAAAAAGTAGAAGAAAGTAATGTGTAATCAAGACTTATGTTCACGCTTTATGATCCCATTTCTGGATTGCCATAACTAGTTATCTTGTTACTTTAGCGTTTGGTATTTGTAATGCTTTTATTTATAGCTGCTCCAAAAATATTGTAAAAATTTAGTGTGTTTGAAGATTGCAATCTCTCTTGAGCTGAATGTTTAGTCCTCATATTCATGTCAGTAGCAAAATTGTAGAAAAGAGTATATGCATCTCAACCTGAAACCTATTCTTAGCAACCTTTACAATGTGAGAATCCCTTACAAAACAGAGAGAGAACCACATCGATATAATAACAGAGCTATTTTATCTGCCAAATTACAATTCCGAGACATAGCAAAAAGAAGATAAAATCCCATAGACAAACTGGAGTACCAAAGGCGTCATCTGCTGTGATCATTCTTGGGCTAGTTGGAATGAAACTTTGATTTAGTTGGTAAATCCTCCATCAAAGTTAATGTACAAATAGACCTAATCCAGAGCAGTTGCCTCAGATTGTATGGCAAAATCCATACAGGGCTAGTTAAACTTTCTTAGCTTTTTTATTTATTTTTTGTTGGAAGGATAAACTTCCCAGTTCTTTTAGTATGTACGGGGTGCATGAATAATCGGTCTTTTCCGCTTAGTGCCAAGAACTGTGGGGTGTAGGACTCCCCAACCTCATCCTTCTTATTCAGTCTCTCTGGGGATTTGTATCTAGGTGGACGGTGTAATTTTGAAATTGCAATATATGCAATTAGTTAATTGCTGTTTTTCATCTTCACATGTGTTTCAAAACATGATCAATGCAATTGTTAAGGAATAGACCTTTGCTCTGTGTAGCTCGGGAACACTGTCTTTGTGTTCCAGAGATACTTTGTTGGGAAGAAAATGAACTTTTGACTCCATGTGGAAATTTCTGTGCAGCTGTTTGTTCTTCTGGCAGAGAACTCTTTATATCTTCTCCATCAGTACTTGTATTAGGTGGAGGGTTTGCTGGGATAGCAGCTGCTCGTGCCCTTCATGATGCCTCCTTTAAGGTCAGAATTAATTTACTTAAAGCATTTTTTCTTTGAAGCCTTTTTTCTCTCTATATTAGCATCTGCTTTGCTGAATGTTGTGATTCATGTTGCTCTCTCGTGCAATTACATTTTTGTGGTAGTAGCACAGTACACAAGATCCCTAAAGTAATGCCCAGTTACCCTTAAGGGCAAGGAAACCTGTCTGTCATTCACAACCACATGATAACGAAGTTGCCATGTGTGTCTACATGAATACTAATTTTTCAATAAATGTTTAGGTGATTTTGTTGGAGTCGAGGGACAGGATTGGTGGACGTGTGTACACAGATTATTCTTTTGGGTTTCCAGTTGACATGGGTGCATCATGGTAGGCTAGGTTTTTTAGTTGGCTTGATGTTTCTTACAAATAATATTTTATTCTAAATATATAGCTTTTGAAGATTCATGTATCTGCTTCAAATTATGATCCTATGTTGTCAACATTTCATGCAGGCTACATGGTGTTTGTAAGGAAAATCCCTTGGCACCTATAATTGGAAGACTGGGACTCCCATTGTACCGCACCAGTGGTGATAATTCTGTCTTATATGATCACGATTTAGAAAGGTATGTTAGGAATAAACTTGATAGGCTTCACTCATTTAAGTATATGTTTATCATTTTTCTTAGCGTGTTAGATAATTGTTTTGTGACGAACAGTTGTAGGCACAATTAGAGGTCCCTTAGTGTATATTTTACTCATATTTATGTTATAATCCATCTGAATTTTTCTGCTTATTCATAGAAGCCAGATGGAAACCATTTTCAACTTGTCCTATATATTTAACAGATCAAACTTGTACAACCACATGTTTGAAATGTGCCAATTAGCACACTCCCAATGTTTTCATGTCTACCCATCTAACATGAAACCACATCATTGTGGGCACAAAAATATTGTCGGGGTGCCTATCGGTGCATGCTATAACTGCCTATTGTTGTTTTTAATCCTATTGTATGAGACAAAAGTGATGTCATATCCAAAATACAATTGGAAGACTAGATTTTGAATTAGAAGCCCTACACAGATACCAAAATTTGAGGTCAAGGAGGGACAATTAATAAGATGTCTATAATTTCTTCCTTCGGCGCTATTTCTAGTTCTTGGAGATTCTATGTATAAGAAGCATTATATTGCTATTCATATTTGTTCTGCCACGAGATATTACCACAACTACACCACAACTGCTTCCATTGTCACTTTCATGCCTTGACACCTATCATATTTATTTAAGCCTTTTGTGTGCAAGATGTGTTATATAGGATCCCAACCATAATGATCACATTTAACTTCTTCATCACTTTTAGAGATTTATGTTGACGATTATTCAATAAGATTTACTTGTTTATTTTAAGGATTTGTTTATCATTCTCTTATTCTTGGTTATATTAGTTGTTTGGTGTGGGGACATTTGTAGGCATTATTAGAGGTTCAAGTGCTCGCATCAATATAAATTTTTGTATTTACTATAATTCACGGGAAGAACCTTACAATTTGTCTGTTTGCTTTATAGAAGCTAGATGAAACCATTGTTCACTTGTCCTATATATTTTGAAAGCAAAATCTGCAAGGGATATTACCAGGTTCCTTAGTTCCTTATAGTCCACCACCAAGAATAACATCTCATTATTTGTATGAACATTTCAGCACCCAAGGTATTTGCTTTGAACTCTTAGCTTATCATACATGGGGTTGGCAATGCAGCTATGCTCTTTTTGACATGGATGGGAATCAAGTTTCATCGGAGTTAGTAACTAAAGTTGGAGAGGCATTTGAAGAGATTATAGAAGAGGTGCTTATTGTGCTCACAAGAATTCCACTATATCTCTGCTTCATCTGCTTTATTCTTCAGTTTTAACTAACGTCGCTCTTGTTGAATTCAGACGAAGAAAGTACGAGATGAATTCTTAGAAGATATGTCCGTGGAGCAGGCCTTTTCCATTGTGTTGGAAAGGCGTCCAGATTTAAGGTGCTTCAAAAAAAATTTATGTTATGTAAAATGGCAATGATTATTGTTATTGTTTTTTTTCAATCTATTATACTGATTACTGAGTCTTTGCTAGTAGGCAACATGGGCTTTCACAAAAAGTCTTGCAGTGGTACTTATGCAGAATGGAAGGCTGGTTTGCCGCAGATGCAAACATAATTTCTTTGAAAACCTGGGACCAGGTAAGATACAACTTGGGTAGACCAATAGTGGTGTTTCGCTTCAAATATGTTTTTTGGAAATCAAGCTTGTGGTTTTGCCAAAATAAAATTATATATTTCTAAATTCTTTTTTTTATTACAGGAAGAGTTGCTTGAAGGTGGGCATGGCCTCATGGTGCAAGGATATTATCCTGTCTTACAAGATCTTGCTGAAGGCCTTGATATACGCCTTAATCATAGGTAGAACGAATTTACAGCATAATGTTTTTTTGGTTTTACAGTAAAAAGGGCCAATGGGTGTTGATTATTTGCAATGCCCTTTTCTCTTATCAATTAGGGTTACAAAGTTATCTCGGAGATATAATGGTGTAAGAGTTGTGGTGGAGGATGGGAGAAGTTTTGTAGCTGATGCAGCCATCATTGCAATGCCTCTCGGCGTTCTAAAAGCAAACACAATAAAATTTGACCCACCATTGCCAGAGTGGAAAGAGGCGGCAATATCAGATTTGGGGGTGGGCAATGAGAACAAGATTGCTTTATATTTTGAGGAAGTATTTTGGCCAAATGTGGACTTTTTGGGAGTGGTTGCACCTACTTCATATAGTTGTAGCTACTTCTTGAATCTGCACAAAGCAACTGGACATGCTGTTCTTGTATACATGCCTGCTGGAAGGCTGGCTAATGACATAGAAAAGATGTCTGATGAAGCAGCTGCTAGCTTTGCAGTGTTGCAGCTCAAGAGAATTCTGCCTCATGCGTCTGAACCAGTTAAGTCATCAGCCTTTTAGTCCTTGGTTAAGTAAATAACACTTTATGTATCTTCAATATATCCGGAAATTAAGTTCAGCTCATTATTCAAAATGTCTCTTCTTGATGCTAATTTCTAGTTTCATATTGCAGATTCAGTGCCTTGTCTCGCATTGGGGATCAGATTCCAATTCTCTAGGTTGTTACAGCTATGATATTGTGGGCAAGCCACATGATCTGTATGAGCGGCTGCGTATTCCTGTCGACAATCTTTTCTTTGCAGGGGAGGCTACGAGTACACTTTATCCAGGTACGGTACATGGGGCCTTCTCTACAGGCATTCAGGCTGCTAAGGACTGCAAAGAAAGTTTTATGGAACAATGTAGGCACTTGGAGTTGTTTCAACCTGTGATGGCAGAGGAGCATACAACTGGAGATGCACCTCTTCAAATATCAAGGCTTTGAGCTATAATTCAGCCTTATTATTTTGTTTCACTAAAGTGTAGTGGTCATACAATAGCGAATTTCCAAAAGTAATTGGTGTTTTTTACAGCATGGAATTGCACTTAAGGGAAGTGTAGTGGTTGTACAATAGTGAATTTTCAGAATTTATTTGTGTTTTTTGCAGCATGCATGTATGTTTCCAGTTGAAGCCTTCAATATGCACCCATTGCGTAAGCGGGGGTATGAAGACTTGTATGCTGTGAAAGACAATAATTTTAATCAATTGTTCTTTGCCACGGTTGATTCTTTTTTGAAATTATATGTTTTCACTTGTCAGTATCTGTTAGCAGAATTGGAAATAATTATTTTTGTTGAAGTATTGAAGCTGGCTTGTCATGATTGGCCAGTGCACTTAAAATAACCTTACGTTTCTATTCAGTTAATGTAGCACATATTGCTGGCATCTTCTCAGGTCTGAGTCCTCATGATCATGAAAGCCAAGCATTGTTTCTGTCATGCTCAACTTTGAGTGAAGCATTGTTGCACATCAGTTCAAAGAACAAATGGCATTCTCTGATAAAGATGAAAAACAGTGTATGGTAGGATGAAAACAAAGATTTATGGTAATTTTGAGTCTGGAAAATGGGTGAAGGATTCTATGCAGGTAAATGTTTAACAACAGCGTTCTTAGTGGATTTACAAGAAAAAACTGATTCTAAACTCTTTACGTTATTCTAATATTTTTTGCTTTTGCATTTTGTGGGTGTATAATAAGCTGGTATCTAAGTCAGGTTGATTATACTGTCCTGAAAAACCTCATCATATGGCCTTAGATTAAGACCATGACAGCCTGTCTAGCATGTGACAGGTGGGTCATAGCTACGGTCACAAATTATTAACAATCAATGAGTTATGCCCTTCTTAACCACTTACCACGTGTACGACTTTTCTGTATGGAAGAGGAACTACAGATGGAATTGGTCCATAACAGCTATGAGAGATTTATTTCCATGTTCCAACTCTCTCAGTGGTAACTGCTGCTTATATTTCTCATATAGATTTCACAGTTTGTTGGGTAATAATTTGTAAATCATCATTGTCATACGCTCTCGTTTGTTGCAGATGCACTGGTCGTTGATATCTGCTGATAATTCACCCGACGGGATTAGTGGGATATCCTAATGACAAGAATTTTTGTTATTGATGAATAGCAGATGGCTTATATGTATTTAAAGATAAATATGCAAAATATCTTAAAAAATAGAAGCATTGTATTTGACGAGATTGATGTAAATTTAAATCAAAGTTTCTTAAATTACATTGATTGCAGTTTGTAAAATGTATTAAAAAAAATTGAAAACATATTTCTAAGAAGTATTATGTAGGAAAAATTAAGATGCGATAATATTCTTGAACGAGCAGCGGATTTTTGGGATTGTAAATGTGTGTATGATTTTTGGTCAATGCATTTAGAATCACCATCAGCAATTTATCATCAAGAGAATGACAATATTTTTGAGTTACATCTTTTTTAATATGTAAATTCTTTTTTTGGTTTTTATGTTGGGGCTAGTGATGTCTAATAGATGTTAACAATTAATTTTGGATTATAAATTTGATGTCCATTTAATTCTCATAAGGTAGCTTGAGCATTGCATATTATGTCTATTTGATTTTCATATAATTATTTTTTGTTTGTACGTAATGTTTTTTTCAGTTTTTATGTTGGGGTGAGCGTTACGTTTTACATGTATTTGATCTTCACTTACATATTTTTTAACTTTGAGAACTGTTACGTTCTATGTCTATTTGATTGTTATATGTAAGTTTTTCTTGCTTGAAGAAGTTAATTGAAATCCTGTAATGTAAGTTTTTCTTGCTCGAAGAAGTTAATTGAAATCCTGTAATATAAGTTTTTCTTGTTAGAAGAAGTCAATTGAAACCCTGTAATATCTTGAATGTATAGTGGGAGTTTGGAGCCTTTTTTATTACCATATTTTTTTTAAAACCTAACACAATGATATAACTAAATTGGGGCCATCTTACATTAATTTGCAAAAACATCACAAAAGGGTTAATAGAATCATTAATTAATATAATATATAATAAATTTAAGATAAATATCTATTGATATAATAATTATATATTTACATCAAACAATGTTAGTAATCCATAATTTTATATTTTTAATGAACACAAATATAATGTTGATTTTTGATATAGGTAAATGTGAGGTTTTTGAAGGGAGCCCACAAACCAATACAATGCTAAAAAATAATCCCCCAGATAGAACAAAGCGAAAAATAATCACCACACCACCCAATGATATTGCAGGGCTACCAATAAACAAACATTAGTGTTGTCAAGTATAAATAAGTTAGCGTACAATCAACGACAAGTTAGCCAATAGTTAGCTAAGAAAAAATGAATCGACCAAGGAACCACACAAATCAACCAAAAGAGACTACTGACAATGCTACCAAAAGAGCACCAAGGCAATCAAAGAGCAGATTACGCTGGGACACAACAAGAGAACGTTGAAAGATGATGAAATTAACTATTCGTTGAAACCAATATTCTTGGGTGATGGGACAAGATGCTTTCCATCGTCCAATGAGTATTGTCCTTAACCATTTCCTCAACGTTATACAACCACCTTTCAGCATCAGATTTCCGCCCTTTCTTTTTAACCATAGAGTCCAAATGAGCTTTAGAACATGTTGCAAGACACAGAGAAGGGGAAGGATTAGACCCAATCGGAAGAAGAGGGCTCAGGGATGCACTAGGAGTAGGGGCTTCCCTTGAAAGGATCACCTATCTAGGGGAGAGCATAACGACCTATGACAAAGAGGGAGGAGGAAGAGATCTAGATAGATGGTAGAACAAATCATTATTACATCAAATGAAGTCTTGAGAAAGGGCTTCATCCTTATTTATCCAAACCAGTCGAGAAAGAGAAGACGAATGCCGAATACCTTTAACCCTTCAACACGATGTCCAATGAGATTTCTCCGCAAAAATCGGAAATAATGATCTTCGAAGTTGAGAAATTGAGTCCACAATCCTTGGGAAGAAATTGAGTCCACAATCCTTGGGAAGAAGTCATCTTAAGTGAAAGAAAGAGGGGTTTGAAAAGGTTAACAATAGCACAACCCATCATGAAACTTCTTCCCAAAGAGCTTTCATCGAGTTTCACGAAAAAACCCACATGATTAATCAATAGCAGGATGTGTTCCTCTTTTTTAAGATGGGTGGCAGATTGTACAATCTGATCCATATAGGAATAACGATGATATCCACTTTAAATGTATCAAAGAAAGGCAGAACAAAGACAAAGAAAAATCTCAAAGTTACCAAAAAAAAAAAACCAAGACCCCGAAGACCAAAAACCAAGTCCCGATCAAATGAACGTTGGAAAAAAACAAGAATTAGCATCTAGAAAGAAGGAACAACAATAGAACTCCAACCTCCGAGGCCCGGTTGGCAACATCCGAAAGTGAAAAAGGAGAACCAATACATTTTCCAAACAAGCCTCTGTCCACATCCATACCCTGAATAACCAGGTCCGAGCAAGAAGGAAAGAGGGTAAGAGGGCAGAGCGGAGGAAGGAGAAGCATGAACACCAACATCGCACCAAGGAGGGAGTAGTTCCATTGAACCTTGAAGCAATCTTGGATTTGCAGAAGTCTCCAATCATTCGTGGAAAGGATTCCCCACATTCTTACAATCCACAAAGATCCATCTCTTATCGACCTTTGCAGAAGGGGATGGATGCAGGGGAGCCACGAGACAACGAACAGGTAAAGACTGACGCTAAGGAACAAAGGGGAGCGCAGTGCCCGCATTAGCCTACAAGGAACCACACCAGAGACCATTTTGACCGCTGGCATTTGTCATCATCGCATCGCCCACCGTACTACATGTGATCACTATAGTACTTACTGCACCATATAAGGTAATAAATTTAAAATTTGTATTGATTACATCCTGCCTTTGGGTCATCAAATATAGTGTTTTGCAGTTGTGGAGCCCATTTGAAAAATCATTGGAGATATTTTTTTTTGCGGTTGCCCAAGGACCTACAAAGGTACAAATGCCGGGTACTTATCTTACAGGTCCAGCCGTACATTACTAGTTCCAGAAAATTTGATGACCGTATGGACGTATTTACGTTTTTTCTTTTTCTTAAAATCAATCGGTCTTTTTATTAAAATGAGGTCGTTTTAAGTATAAAGCGTAATTCTAAGTTCATCGTTATATTTAAATCATTCAGTATAATTTTGATTTCATTTTTTTTATCAGATCAATCAAGGTTTGTTAGTATGAAGAATTGATTTCTTGTAAGCTTTTTGCAAGTCAAATAACTTTATTAGTTGAACTAACAACTGTTTATTAAGTTTATTATTTTAGGAAAAAAACTTTCAAAAATTATATCATAATAAATATATATTGTTTCTAATGTCTTTTTATTATACAAATTATATATTATGTATTTGAAGGGCAATGTTGAATAAATAATCGTATCGAAAATATTTTATAACAGGGAAAGTCAACCGTCAAATTTAATTCGTGCTTTGAGACTGAGTTTACTCTTTACTCCCTGCATCCAGTCTAATTTTTCATAAAAAATTCTAAAAGTTGTAAGCCAATATTTTGGCAATATGTTACGATGGCTTTCAATATCAATGTTAGTTTTTTATCGTAGAAAATGTCCACGACCATGTATCTTTGATTATATATAAGTATATATCTATCTTCTATTTTAATTTCTATTCTTTAACCATCCCGTACGAGAATGAGTTTTCTTACCACTTGATATGAAGGGGCCCTTAACAAATATAATGCTCTAAACATTTCCCCACATAAGCTTATGCTACCGTGATAATCAAAGCATTCATTTTCACACTCTCACACACACACACACACACACACACACACACACACACACACACACACACACACACACACAGAGAAAGAGAGAGAGGGAGGAATTCATCAATATATTATATTATTTATCAATAAACAATAAAATTTAGAAATATAATTATAACAAAAAAGTATTGGTTGGTATTTACACTGCGATCTCTATGTCACTAGAAGATTCATCTCAAAACACCATAGCACAAATGCTACAACAAAAGAAGAACATACATAAGATGATTAAACATAACAAAACATAAACATGATAAAAAACAAAAGTATTTTTTTTGAAGAACAGAGAGTAGGCTTATTCTCACTGAAATTTTATATTGCCTACACCAAAGAGCCAAATTGAAACTTTTCTCTTAGGATTACCCCATGACCCAATACCTTGAATTGCTTTGCTCTTTTCAAGATCTACTTGTCGCTCATTTCCCAATGACTCTCCTAAACCAGATTCAATAGGCTCTTTCATGGACTCATAAGTAGTGGTTCACTTGCGATCTTCATTGTCTTTGGTGCCTTTCAAAGAATTCAATGAAAGCAGTACCTCTTCCTCAACTGATTGGTACCTAAAACCACAAAAGGGTGACAACACAACCAATCTTGAACTTTCTCCTTTTCATTTTGACTGAGATTTAGGGCCTTCCATCTCTTTCTTGCCAACTTCTTTAAATTCTTCTTTTTCAACCTTCTTATTAACAATTATTTTTACAGTGCAATCCCAGGTTAGATGACCATGTGCATGACATCAAGCACTAGAAGGAAATAATTACATAATCAACAACTTGCTCAAATATATCTCCATCTAGAGATTTTAACCAAACTTTTTTAGGAAGGGGTACACAAAACATACAGCCTACTGTTATATCTTAGCTTAAAATTTTTTCCTTCAACCTAATAAACCCCAAGAGGCAGCTACATAACACAAATTATATGATCCTTCACTTTAATTGTCAACCTAGGGATGCATAACCTTGTACAATATATTCAACACTAAAATACAAAAAATACTTAGATGCTAACACACATTTGCTAGAAAGTAAGCGCACTTGTGAAAAGTAAATGACAAGAAAGTAAATTGCATGAAAGAAAACATTGCACAGTAAATTGCGGTAAAGAAAAGTACATGAGAGTAAATGTTGAAATTGAAATGTTAATATATGTTTGGAAGCTTCCCATATAGAATTGAAATACACAAATGTAATTAAAATATACACACACTTATAAATATGAAATGAAATTGAAATGCACACACAACATAAATGAACTAATGAACAATTGAGAAATTATAACACCAAATCCTTGCTTCGGTTGGATTCAACTTGACTCCCCTGAAAGAAACTCTTATTGATTCAACTGTAGCATCAAAAGGAATTGTTATAGGTACCTTATAATCTTATTATAGAGCTTCACTTAAATAATATTTTGTTCTAATTTCCTATATGAACTGAAATTCACTAATTAATTACAATGTGCATATTTTCTCTTAAATAGAGAAGGTAGTGCTTTATTTAGATATATAAATATTTATAGGTTATAAGCATAACTCTATAATTATTTCTATAATGAAATAAGTTAAAACAATCCAAACAACTATGCTGAAATAACATAAAGAAATCAAAATATATCCTAGGGGAGTAAGACATTGCAACAAAGGGAAATAAATAGAAATGCAAAGTAGAATGAGAATGAAGGTGGTTACAAGTAGTTGTAATGCCTTCCAAATCATCAAGAATACCTTCCACCTTTGGCTGTGTCGGTTAGAAGTGGTTAGAGTTGACAACTGGTCAACACTACTAAACAACCACTTATCACAGTTGTTGCGGGTGACCCATAATAAGTGGCTACAGGTGCCAAAAAATGATGTGGCTATGGGTGCTCACAAATAGTTGCTACGGGTGCTCATAGACAATGGCTATGGGTGCTCACAAACAATGGCTACAGGTTGTCAACAAATTCAACAAATATTTTCTTTCATAATTGCAAGTATAAAATACCTTACAAGAAGTATATTTTTCATTTTTCATTTGTCATTGTTGGGTGAATATTTTGTCACCAGCTAACTGATGGGCAAAATAGGTTGTTTCAACCACAACATAAGGAGATTGATCAGCCAAATGTGTAGGTTTACCACATCAAAAGGGGACAAATCTCTCCGCTCATCAAGAAGAGGTTCCCTATAACTATGAGGTACTATATATATTAATATACTATAAATAAGCGAAAAATAACACTCAGGGGTATGACAACGCCATCCATCCCTCTTTTTTCAGAGATGATGTTTACAGACATAGGAGAATTTTGATGAAAACACTTAAGGCACTTCTCTTCTTTTAGAAGTGGTCTACAACAAATAACAAGAATTCTTTCTGGTAGGTAAATGATAAGTAAATGTAACAGGGTGCAATAACCAGTAGAATGAGGTGTAGCACACAGTCTCCACTTCAACTACCAAAGAGTAAAATATACGAAGGACAATGGGGGCACAAAGTCATCCCAAGATCCTTTACACAAAAATAAAAAAACAAACATGCTAAAGAAAATTGTGGCAGCACAAAGTCTCTCCACAATCGGCTTTGGGGCACCTTTCTGATTACTTCCACTAGTTCTGCTTGTTAAATTAAATGGACAAGAATGCTTCTAGGAAACAGACATGAGAACAATTTTCTAAACAACACAAGCTATTTCAGCACAAAGTCTGAAAGGTCACTTATTTTTTCATATGATTAACAATCTGAGCTCAAAGTCTTAGGAAATGTCTTTCAATTTGGGCAGAGTTTTGCTTCTATAACAGAGAGATCTCCTTTGCATAAAATAAAAGATTACAATATATAGCACTCCAAGAAAGACTTGGGTGCTTTGTTTCATGGAATGGCCATACTGCATTCAATGCCTTGAATGCATTTTTAGTTCTATGAAGGGGCCATGTTGGAACAGGGCATCGACCTTAATTGTGGTGTGTCAATTCATCTCAAATATCTCCTTTTTAAGTATGGGCTGCCTGGTCATCTACCTGATATGTGCGCAGCTGTCCATTTCGCCTTTACTCGATGGAGAAAAATAGGCCGCGTCCTTGAGTGCTCGTGCTCTCTGATGTCCACCTAGTGGACTGTTCCACCTACTAGAATAACTTTTCTGCAAATATTTATGGTCTTTCCCTATAGCTTTCCCTCTTTCTTGTTGCAATTTGAGATCTCAGGCCATCTTCTTACCTTCAGTAGGGCTTTCGGCTTCTTTCTTCAGCCGTTCGCTGAGTTTTGTCTTCAGTTTCTATGCCATATTTAAAAATAAATGGGCATTTTATTACCTTGAATTTGATGTCTATGGGGACGTCATTGGTCACTTGGTCGTCTGAACTACTGTGAACTTTGAACCTTTGAACCTTTAAGGTGCATCGGTTCAATGGTTCAATGGTTCAGGCAGTCCTATCGGCTCCTTGGTTTAGTCATTTCTTTGGTTCAATCACTTTTTTGGTTCAATCACTTTCTTGGTTCAATCACTTTCTTTCCTCTTCGATTGAACCATCTCTTCGAAATTATTTCTGAAATATTCCGCTTCCTTCCTTCGCTCGAAGCTTCCCTTTGAACTTTGAAATTTCTTGAACCTTTGAACTTTGAACCATTTTGGTTCAAAGTTCAACGGTTCATTCTCTTTCTCAAAATCCTTTGGTCCTTTGAAGTTTTTGGATCCTTTTCTTTTTTGTTGAACTCGTTGAACCTTTGAACTTTGAACTCTTTTGTTTCAAGGTTTAACAGTTCAATGTTTTATTCTTTTGTTCTTCGAAGTTTTCTTTTCTTTAAGTCCTTTGAAGTCATTGAACTTTCTGAAGATGTTAAACTTTGAACTTATCAAAGCGTTTAACTCTTTAAGTCTGTCGATGTCGTTGAACCTTTGAACCTGTTGAACCTTTGGCGGCGGGGTTCAATGGTTCAATATTTTGTTTGAAGCCCGCCGATAAGTCTTTTGATTGAACTTCGGCGTTGAACCAACCTTGAAATGCCTAAGTGTTGGGAACTTGTTTCTTTGTGAGAGCTCGCCTATTGAAGTTGTTGAACCTACTGAACCTGCGAGTCCCTTAGCTGAAAAAACTTGAATAATTGAAGAATTGGAGCGCTCAGAACATTTTTTGAGGAGGAAAGAGAGAATTTTGGCCTGCAGGACCAAAATAGTTGATATGTTGTTCCCAAAAATGCGTGACAGATGTTGGGAACAACAGCTAGCTCCAGTTGGGGAACTTCCATCGATTGTAAAAATAATAAAAGGGAGTATAATTGAGAATATCCAGTGCCTTTAAGTATGCCATTAGGCTATGGATTCATGCTATCTAAAAAGAAAGGTGCCAAAAAAAAAATGAACAACACAAAACAACACTAAAGACTATACAAATATACAACCGGACTTATCTGATACTTCAAGAATTAAAGTGCTTCAGATGCTGCCCACTGTGAGGCAATGAAAATGGCATTCTGTCTTGATAAACCATCAAGAAACCATTTTCTCCCCAGAATCGGTGATGGGCAAATGGAACTCTCCGCCAAAAATCACATTTTTTGTGCACTCCTTTTGGTTCTCTCTTCTTGCCCCATGGCAAGACATGGTCTCCAATCTGAAAACCATAAATCCTTGCTCTCTTGGTGAAGAGTTTCTTTTCCTGACTTTGGCACGCAGTAGTATGGTCCACTACCATAGCTTGTTGCTCTTCTAGTCCAGTGAAACACATGATTTGATTGTCAGCATCAAACACCTGCCAATGGTTAGCTTTATCAGGCACACTTGGTTGAAAGACCAGTTTGATAGTGTACCTATTATGTTTGAAATTGAGGTGAGGAACCATGAAGGTTGCAGAAACAACCAATCAATTTGCATGATTATGAGGCTCTCTAATTACTACAAAAATATTGAAAGCTTCAAAACTTTCAATATAGTCCCATACTAGATTGCGGTAATGGTGCAAATTTTTATTCTTGGTGTGACATAGGTTCCTCACCTAACAAACCATCAGCTCAGCATCTCCTTTGGCATGAAGGAGCTTGACACCTTTGTCTTGAGCAAACTTCAACCTAAGTAACAAAGATTCGTGCTCGATAGTGTTGTTGGTGTTGCTGAACTGCAACTTGTATGAAAAAAAAAATCTTCTTGAGGAGACATCAACACAATCCCAGCTCCAGCACCAGTAGAAGAATTATTGCCATCAAATTCCAAGATCCAAACATCATAAAAAACTAATTTTTTATCAAAATTTTCTTCATTAGAGAGGGAAAATTCTTTTTCATCTGTACTACGCCCTACCAATTCTTCTAATGTCTTATTTGAATCAATTTTTAGATCACCACCTACAGAACTTTCATATGCTATAACACGAACGTCTTCAGTAGATAAAAAATAATTACCCCTGTCTGAAGACTCAAATAGAATTTGGGCTTCAGGCGCTGATGTTTGAGTGACAACATATTTTGCCTCCTTTTTAGGGAGCAGCCTCTACATGACGCCTTTGATTGGGATCCTTGATTCAGACAAGTCCATACTTAACTCACCACCATCCTTGAAAAAATTTCACCCAAGAAGAATGCCATATGAGGTTGAGACGTCAGCCACCAGGACTGTCATTTTGATTCTTTTATCTGGGAGTGCCGCAAACATAAATTAGGCGTCTTTGATTTGTCTCAGCAGTGGCACTTATTTGTTCTCCATATAAAAACATCTCCCAAATGTCTTGGTCAGTGTGAGACTAAGAGATTCTACGACTTTGACAGGCATGACATTGTCAGATGCACCTAAGTCTATGATACAATTATTCAGTTGGTGTCTATTTATCAGTAGAGAGACATAAAATAGTTCTATCTTCTCGAGAGCAGCATGAGGAGCAATGACAAGATTATTTTAGGTGGATGTGGGAGTCACCTTTGGAACAGTTGGTCTTGTAGGGATGGTTTTATTCTTTACACATTGAACCAACTTATCCAACTGCTCAGGGTTGGATTGCAGAAATTCAAATTTAGACATTTGAATTTTGGTTTTTTTGACATGGTCGATTATATCGAATGTCTGAAATGAATTAGGAACAGGGGAAGGCAGTTCATCTTTTTAGTTTTTAGGAAGGGGGTACTGATCTGTGAAATTGAAGTTGAAAGTGAAGGTGTACTTGAGGTACTTACTTTTTTAGCGATCACCGAGTCCTTTGATTGAAAAGGTAGAGTGGTTCCCTGCTTATCAATTGAAATTGTTGGTTGAGCTCGCTCCTCTATTTTTGTTTTATTAGCTTGCTAGGATGACTAGTTCTGGGACCAATTGAATATGGCGTATGATCCATCAGACACTTCACCTTTACTTCTAGGTTCATATTGGTAGTTCAAGAAACTAATGTTGGAGTCACCAGCTAATTCTTCTTCTCCCTCTATGAAGAGATTAGTGTCATCTTCTGGGTTCAACTCAAGCTGGAAGGAGAAATTAAATTTTGTTTCGAGATAGCCAACTACTAAATTGGTTGGAGGTGCTTCAATGACAAGTTTCTCCTATGAGAGAGGAAGATGATTTGACTGCCCTTGATTCTTGACAACATTGCCTTGGTAAGACTGATTCAGAAAAGTCCTCGTTGGTATATCTCGGTATGAAGGAAGAGCAGACATTCTTTGTACCATTTGCTTTCTAAAAGCTAGCAACTCATTTGCTAGCTTTTACACCATTGGATCAATGGTGCCTATAGATAGATATTCAGAGGATGAAGAAGATTTATCTCTATTAAGATCTCTCTTTATCTTCTTTGCCAAGATGAGATCATCTTTCACCTCAATGGCCAAATCCTGAGCTGCAACAAGGTCTATGTGGCTAGCATGTCTCAGTAGAAAACTCACTTTAGGCAGCTGCGAGTTGATGAAGAAGCATTTGAGATTCTCAACTGTTGGTTGAGCAATAATAATAATTCTGTTCCTCAGCTTGTTGAACTTGGCTATGAAGTCCCTCATAGGTTCATGAAGTTCTTTCTTCATTTGTGTGAGCTAGGCCAGTAGGGCATGCACATCTTCTGCAAGCTTGAACGTGGCTTTGAATTTAGCTTTGAGAGTGTTCCAATCAGTCACTGTTTGTATTTGTAGATGATAGAATCAGTCTGTAGCAACAGCTTGTAATGTCTCAACAAATAGCCTGACTGCCACGTCCTCATACTCCACACCTATCATGCCACAGGCTATGCTAAAGGCTGCAATATGTTCATTAGGATGAACTCTCCCATCACTAAAGAATTTGGAAAAATTCTTCTTTGAACTGTGTGGTAGCTCATGTAGAGGTGGAGTTAAATTGAGTGGATGAAAAGAGTTACCCCAAGGGCCTTGAACTGCCATGATTTTACTGTTGAAGGGAGGGATAACAAATGTCTGAGGGGTATGTATTGACAAAGCTCTACTAACAGTAGAAATATATGCTTTGCCTGGTAACGGAGACCTAATTTTGGTAGGAGAAAAACTCTTGGTTTGCTGAAGGTGAGATGGCAAAGGAAAATGATCAAAATCACTTTGTTGTACCAACTCGAATACAAGGTCAACGATACCTTTAGATTTATGGCTTCTTGTATACTTTGGATTTGCCAAATTGTAAAGTAAATATAGAAAAGAACTGGCACTACTTTAATTTGAAGCTTGAGGCTTCAAACTGCGCATTCTTCCCTAGCGGAGTTACTAAAAACTATTGGCGTGGAGCTGGAGAAAAGTGAAAAAAGAAGTGAAATGTTTGATCTCCAACGGATCTAATTTCATAGACCAGATTATATAATGGAAATGGATAAGACATAGGTGATGCTTCAATCTGAAGCTTGAGGCTTCAAATTATGCAAAATTGATGCGTCCCTAGCAGAGTCACTAAAAATTATTGCACAAAGCTAGGAGGAAAATCAACAATGGAAAAGAACTAGAACTGCTTCAATTTGAAGCTTGAGGCTTCAAACTACGCTTTCTTCTCTAGCGGAGTCTCCAAAAACTATTGCCATGAAGCTGGAGGGAAGTGGAAAAAGAAGTGAAATGTTTGATCCCCAGCGGCTCTGGTTTCATAGACCAGATTATATAATGAAAATGGATAAGGCTATAATAATAATGAATAAAACACAGGTGATGCTTCAATCTGAAGCTTGAGGCTTCAAATTGTGCAAAACTGTTGTCCCTAGTGGAGTCGCCAAAAATTGTTGCACGAAGCTAGGAGAAAAATTAACAATGGAAAAGAACTGTAACTGCTTCAATTTGAAGCTTGAGGCTTCAAACTGCGCGTTCTTCCCCAGCGGAGTCACCAAAAACTGTTGGGTGAATATTTTGTCACCAGCTAACTGATGGGTAAAATAGGTTGTTTCAACCACATCATAAGGATATTGATTGGCCAAATGTGTAGGTTTACCACATCAAAAGGGGACAAATCTCTCCTCTCATCAAGGAGAGGTTCCCTATAACTATGAGGTACTATATATATTAATATACTATAAATAAGTTAAAAATAACACTCAGGGGTATGACAACGCCATCCATCTCTCTTTTTTCAGAGATGATGTTCACAAACATAATAAAATTCTAGTGAAAACACTGAAGGCACTTCTCTTCTTTCAAAAGTGGTCTGCAACAAACAACAAGAATTATTTTTGGTAGGTAACTGATAAGTAAATGTAATGGGACGCAATAACTAGCAGAATGAGGTGTAGCACAAAGTCTCCACCTCAACTGCCAAAGAGTGAAATATACGAAGGACAATGGGGGCACAAAGTCATCTTAAGATCCTTTACACAGAAATAAAAAAATAAACACGCTAAAAATAATTGTGGCAGCACAAAGTCTCTCCACAGTCGGCTTCAAGACACCTTCCTGGTTACTTCCACTAGTTCTGCTTGTTAAATTAAATGGACAAGAATGCTTCTAAGAAACAGACATAAGAACAATTTTATAAACAACACAAGCTATTCTAACACAAAGTCTGAAAGGTCACTTGTTTTCTCATTCAAATAAAAAAATATGATTAACAATCTGAGCTCAAAGTCTTAAAAAATGCCTTTAAATTTGGGTAGAGTTTTGATTTTATAACAGAGAGATCTCCTTTGCATAAAATAAGAGATTACAATATATAGCGCTCCAAGAAAGACTTTGGTGCTTTGTTTCATGGAATAGCCCATGTTGCATTAAATGCCTTGAATGCATTTTCAGTTCTATGAAGGGGCCATGCTGGAATAGGGCATTAGCCTTAACTGTGGCATGTCAATTCATCTTATTGTTCCTGAAAAGTGATTCCTCATTTTTCAGACAACATAGGACTATTTTGGTCTTGCATGGCCAAAATTGTTTTTCCCCTTTTCAAAAATTTGTTTTGAAACATTCAATTTCGTCATTTTCTCAAACTTTTTGGTAAAGGGACTAATGGGTTCAATAGGTTCAAAGGCTTCTGCAGGCGAGTTCAATCAAAAGGGACTAGTTTCTCACACTTGGACACTTTCAGGACAGGTTCAACGCTTTGGTTCAACCGAAAAAGGGTCATCGGCAATCTTCTAATCAAATGAACCAATGAACAGTTGAACCTTGAACTGCTTGGGTTCAAAGTTCAAAGGTTCGAGCAATCCAAAGGCGGCCTCAGTCAGAGAAAGAAGTAGTGAATAGTTGGTTCAATCAACAGGTTCAAGAAAAAGCTTGCGAAAACTGCCATGTGTCCCATTGAAACTCCACAGAGCACGACAAGTGTCATTGTCTGCATCTCCAGCCTTTTCATAAGCTACAAGGCTTCTTTCAATAAGTTTCTTAGAGTCTTGCAGATGGTGACAAGTGGCAAAAACAGAAGGCCCCAATGTATTCATCTAAGAGTAGCGAAATGTGCCATGTGTCCCCTCCAAAGCTCGGTAGAAGCCGACAAGCATCATTATTCGTGGCTTCTTTCTTCTACTTTTTGTTTTCGTTAAAGACCATGGCGGGCCTTGGGTAAGTCATAGAAGTGAGTGGAACATGCCACGTGTCATCATTCGAGATGGTCCGAATAAATACTTTAATCTCTGCAGTCTCGTTAGAACTCGATGGAAGTCGCCACTTGTTGTCATCTGTATGATTCCCAAAAAACACCAAAAGCTACCACATATCCCTGGTGGGTTAAAGCGAAACGTGCCACGTGTCAATAACACAAAGCAAATAGAGAAACATAGCCCACTGGAGAGAGAAATCCTGAAGGCCACTTAGAAGACATCGAAGGGCATGTTCCCTTTGGAAAAGGTTTAAGCCTCAAGAGTCAAGCAAATGCTGCCAAGTGTCGAAAGTCGAGCCCCACTAAACTTTGTTTCTGCAAATTGGCAGATATTTCCACGTGTCCCTCTTAAAGCTTGTCGGGAGGCTCTAAGTGTCAATATCTGTAGTCTCTTCCCTTAGCTTCACTATTTCGAGCAAAAACCATGGTGGGCCCGAGGACAAGTGACTAAATGAAGTGGAATGCGCCAAGTGTCTGCATCTGCGTGACTAACAAATGTATTCAGACCGCGCCACATGTCCCTTGTAGAGATCAGTAGAGGCTGACAAGTGTCATCATCCGCGAGAGCCCGACTGAGCCCCAAACATTTCTATGATGTCGCAAAAGCTCAAGGAGGTGGATGCTGCCAAGTGTCAACAATGGAAGATGCCACGTGTCCTCACCTGTCCCTGCAAAAGATGACACATGACACTTATTCAAAGAGCGAAAGGTGCTACGTGTCAAAGGAAAGGGGCACTCGCAATACAAAGGCACATATAGAGCCAAGGAAAGGTTTCCTTTGGATGAATTATTTGAAGGAATTCCTTAGAACATTTTGTCTGAAGGAAATGAAAGGGACGATAGCCCACCGAAGAATCAAAGCCTGAAGGCCACTTAGAAGACCCCGAAGGGCAAGTTCCCTTCGAGAAAGGTTTGAGCTTCAAAGAGTAGTGGAAGCTGCCAAGTGTCACAAGCCGAGACATAGTTTCGAATGAAGCTTCATAGAGGGAACCTGTCGCGTATCTTGACCCAAAATAGCGAAAGCTGCCACATGTCTACATCCGCGCCCTCCTCAACTGCTAACCAGTTTCAAAGATTATTTTGATAAGCCTATTTCAAAGCTGCGAAAGCTGCCACGTGTCCTCACCTATGTCACAATGAAAAGCGACCATGGAAAAAGAGAAAGACACAAAGGAGTTGCTAGGAAACATGATGGGCCCGCAAATGTCAAATTTATCGCAATGAAGTGTCTGATTGATTCCAGCAGACTCAAGGAGCGGACCTGAATGCATTCAAAAAAGCCTAAGGCCAAACCAAGAGAAGGAAGAGACAATGAGGGAAACTCAACGAGAGTTATTTCTAGTAGGTGGAGCAGTTCACTGGGTAGATATTTGGGGCCTGCAAACATTGAAAGCGCCATCTATTTGTCCCTTGTGAGATAAAGGTAGAATAGATAGTTGCATGGCTAAGTAGGTGATGGAATGAGAGATTCAGGCTTGAGAGGAGGCACTAGAGATGAATCGACATGCCACAGTCAAGGCAGCCGCCCTGCTCCAGCATGGCTCCCCCTGACAGAGTTGAAAATGTATTTAAGACATTAAATGCAGCATAGGCCGCTCCATGGAACAAAGCACCAAGCCTTTCTTGGCTGCTATATATTATAGTCTCTTATATCATTTCAAGGGAGATCTTCCCTTTACCAGAAGCAAAACTTTGACCAAATTTAAAGCCAAAATTGAGACTTTGAGCTCAGATTGTAATTCATATTATTTTATCTGAATGAAAAAACAAGTTACTTTCAGACTTTGTGCTGTTATAACTTGTGCTATCTTAAGAGATTGTTTGTATGTCTATTTCCTAGGAGCTTTTTTGTCCATTTGATTTAACAAGCAGAACTAGTGAAGGTGATCAGGAAGGTGTCATAAAAGCCAATTGTGGGACGACGTTGTGCCCCCATAAGTACCTTTAGTGTGTTTGCATTTTTCTTTCCTGTAAAAAGAGCCTTGGGATGACGTGGTGCCCCTATTGTTTTTTATTTTTCTCTCTTAGGTTGGAGTCTATTATATAAATTTCATACAAACAATAATTAGATCTGCAGCTCAAGACTAAAATTAGCCTTCTTACATGCAAACAATTGGTTCATTAACTAACTGTTCATGCAATTGACAGTTTCAAAACTGCACAGATGATCGACGTCGGTCCCTGTCTGCCTGGAGGTGACCGATGTCGGCCGATATCTAACCGTCGTCGATAGTTTTTTGTCTCCACCTGATCAATGTCAGTTGGCCTGATCGACGTCGACGACTGTGACACTCAGCACCCTCCTCCAATGTCTGCCTCAGTGAAGCTTTTAGCTCCACAACCTAACAATCTCCCACTTGGAGATAAACAGCTGCACTGTACCTATACTTGTACCTCATCTAATCTATTTCCTAGCTTATATCCCTCTTCAAGCTCAATCTTGAAGACCAACCACCATAAATCCTGTGGTGCACCACCTGTCATCCAAGTAACCTGCCGCATCCGCATCTACAAATCCATGTAGAAAAGAACTTGACCCTGCATAGCATGTTGACCTGCTGCTGGTCCCTCTCAAATACCTGAGAATCCACTGAACTGCCCTCCAGTGTTTTTTTCTTGGATCAGCTCCAAACTTTTTGACAACTCCCACTACTTGGGCAAACTCAGGGAGTACACATGTACTCAACCTCATCATGTGATTGGGGACCCTGTTCTGTGACCTGTCCATCCATAGGTGTGCTGCCCTGTTCTGCATCCTGCACTACCTTCACACAATCATCTTTTGACAACATCAACATGTGATCTTCCCTGTCTCTAGGATTACTCATGTCAAAGAATTTTGCTGCTCTTAAATCTTTCATGGCAAACCACTGAACTAACCTTACCCTTAGCTCAACAAAACCCTGTATGTCTGAACCTACACCAAGCTCATCCTCCACATACAGTAATAGGATAATGTCGCGACCATCATCCACTTGGTAAGACAAACACAATGGTTACACTGACATTGACTAAAGCCCTGCTTTGTCATCTACCTGTCAAAAACTGTACCACCATCCTGCAGCTTCCTCAAGACCATGTGACCTGGCCTTCCATCTCACGTATCCATTCTCTCTATTCTTTAACTAAGGTATCCATTCATCTTTTAGTGATTTTCATACCCGCTGGCAACCCTACCAAATCTGTCATTTGGTTTTGCATCCTCATCCATGCCACGCTCCCACTGTTTCTTGGATCCTTCCTGCTCTGCAGTGAGTAACTAGTATAAAGAAGAGGAACAATGGATTTGAGGCTTACTTACCCTTTTAGTCCTCCATATGCGTGTTTGAGACTCCTTGATAGTTTGCTATCCACCCAAAATCTGTTCCAGTGATCAACCTCGATCACCACACAGTCTGCATCTGATTGACGCCGGTTCCATGCGACTGTCTAAGTCACCGACACTAGTTATCCTGCCGACGTCAGTCTCCACTTGCTCGACACCATCAACTCCTCTGGTTTGCACATGACCGACATTGGTACCTGTCTGTTTGACATTGGTTCCCCTTGACTGACGCTGGTACCTGTGTATGCCTGTGAGTGATGACTTTTTACCCGTGAGCTTTCTTTGAATCATACCCATGTCTAAATTGCCCTGCTCAGAGTTACTCAGTCCCATCCACTGATCTCTGTCCATCATCTCCTCCAGAAACACCAAGGCTTTCTAGTTCTTAAGTCTGTCAAAGACATGTTGACGCTGAAAAGTGCATCCAGTTGGCAAGAAAATAGATTTCTGCCCTCTCCCCACAACATGGAAACTCCTCTCTCGCCTGTGGGATGGCGAAGCAGGAGAGGAGAGTCTCTAGGTATGGGCTAGTTCCCTCTGATGTATCTTGTTTGTTTCAGGCAGTGCAAAGATATAGATATATCGATATACTGGGGGGGATGAAAAGGGAGAAAAAAATGCATAAAAACAAACAGCCTACTCTAAAAGAGGTGATACACCAAAATAAAGGTTGATCTTCCACATCCACTCTCAGAATCAAGAAAAATGCAAATATACTCTACACATCTGGCAGAAAAATCAGGCTGCTAAGACTAATAGGGAGGCTATAATGAAAGATACATAACAGGGGTTTACCAAGGTGCTATGGAATGCACACTTGCAAGCAACTTCCTCTATTATGTCCTTCTCAAATATTGCTCTTCTCCTTTCAGCTGCAGGAATGGCCCTTGTAGATGACTGGTCTGTTGGCATTAACCTTTGAAAGCATTGAAAATAATGACTAAACACAAATAATACTCATGACATTCACATCAAATCTATCCAAGATGGAGGCAAAAACTGTATTGTATTGATTCAGGTGGAGAAATTGTAGAGCTGTGCTCTTTACAAAATTAGAGAAGATCCCCTAAAATGACCAAGTCTGTGTATTTATATGGAAAGAGCCAAGAGGAGTCAAGGGGCAACTTGAGTCTCCATTGGGAAGAGGGAAAATACTATTGATGATGTCATAAGTCTGCTGGGACCATGCTTGTTGCTTCATTTTGCGTGCTGGTCTGCTCTTCCAACGGTTGGGCGGGCCTTTTCCTGTGTTCTACAGGGCTTTTTTGCCACCTGATGTTGTGGGCAGTGAATTTGCTGCCCATTGCTGTGGACTGCGTGCGGTAATTTTGCCGACGTCGGCTGAAATAGCTGTCGAGCGCGGCAGTTTTGCCAACGTCGGTCGATGTTGACGGCCTCATTTTCTCTGTCGATTGCTTCACGCGGCAATTTTGTCGCCCATTGCTTGTGTGTTGGCGGTCTCTTTTTTCTCGCCGATGTTGTGGGCAGTAATTTTGCCGCCCATTGCATAAAACTTGAATTTTTTTGGGACTTAGACAATTGAACCGTTGATTTGGACTTTTTCCATTGAACTGAGCATGAACCTGAAGATGGACTGCAACCTGAAATTGATTGGCCTTGCAAAAGCAGGTGTAGAAGGTGACTGAGATTTTGCCAGAGGGGCAAAATTGGGTCAACAAATTGGTGACTCCCAGGGGAAGCATGCCTGCTATGTTTAGGACCCAGTTGCCTTTGAATACCATTGGGTGCAGAGTCAAATGCATCTTGAAAGAATTAATAACAGCCCAAAAGATCCCATAATCAAAATATATAGAATTTACCCCCACATGCAAAGGGAAACACATAAGACTAAAAACAACTAACCATGCAAACTGCACTTAAGAAAAATAGGGAAAACTACAACGAAAACTATGTACAGCCAAACCAAAAATCAGTGGCAATGTTTCAGATGTATCCCGTTAACTGGGATACACAGTTCTTCGCCGTCCAACTTGGAGAGCTGGAACGCGTTATGTTGCCTACACTGAGTAATCATGTAAGGACTGCTCCAGAGGGCATCAAATTTTGCATGTTTTTTGGGCTTAGCTCTGTCTTCGTCCCATTTTAAGACAATGTCTCCTTCAACAAAATTTTTTGATGAAAATTTCTTGTCGAAATATCTTTTCATCTGCTGTTGGCGACTGATCATAGAGACCATGGTCCGATTCCTTACCTCTTGGAGCTCCATTAGTTTGCACAACCTGACCTCCATGCTACTTCCTTCTTCCAGTTGCAGTTGATGAGCGAGGTCCATTGCTGGTAATTCGAGTGAAATGAGAAGCCTTACTTCCCTTCCATACACAAGCGTATATAGAGAATTTCTGATTACTCTCTTTGGAGTGATTCGATCGGCCCATAGAGCTGTCTTCAGCTTGGCATGCCAAGTTCTCTAATTTTCTTCCATGGTCCTCTTTATAATCCTGATCAAATTTTTGTTAGTGGACTCAACCAGCCCATTCTCCTGCTGGTAGTAATTTGACGAAGTGCTGAGGTATATACCATACCTTAGCGCCCATTCACTAGTTTTGGTTCTAAAAAAAGCCAAGGCATTGTCTGAAATTATAGTGGCTAGGACCCCAAAATGTGTCACTAAGTCCTCATAAAAATCCAGGA
Organism: Torreya grandis; assembly: GCA_037957365.1. Taxonomy (NCBI): domain Eukaryota; kingdom Viridiplantae; phylum Streptophyta; class Pinopsida; order Cupressales; family Taxaceae; genus Torreya; species Torreya grandis. The sequence goes on from JARHVA010002336.1 coordinate 989,694, forward strand.
CTGCGCTTTCATTTGCTTCCTTCAAAGCAATGGCTTCCACCCACCTGGTGAAATAATTCATAGCAGTCAGGACCCATTTGTGTCTGGCATTGGAGGGAGGATTGATCATCCCTATGAAATCTAGGCCCCACTGCATGAATGGTTGTTCAACTTGAATGGGCTGTAGGGGCATGGCAACCAATCGCTGCTTTTCGTCAAAAAGTGCACACTTCTAGCACTTCCTCACCCAGGCATAGGTATCCTTGAAAAGAGTGGGCCAGAAATAGCTAGCTCTCATTATTTTTGCTGCTATGGTCTTAGGGGCGAAATGGCCGCCTGCTGGCCCATCGTGAAACTCAGCCAATACCTTGTCAGTCTGGCTGGGGTCAATGCATCTCAAGAGAACCCCGGAGAGATCCTTCCTAAATAATACCCCATCGATCAAAACATAAGGAAGGGACTGAAGTTTAAAATACCTTCTTTCGGCCCTACCGAGACCCTGCAGACATTCACCAGTAAGAAGGAAATGCCTCATGTCCAGCGTCCAATCTCTTATGACAACTGGTTCTTTTGCAGTGGCTACGTCATCGATCAACAAGCTGTCTTCACTTTTTTGCCTCAAATCTACTACTAGCTGTTCACACAGGGCCCTTCCTCTCACCAACTTGGCGATTTTGATGTCTATATTGTACTCCATCACTTTGGTGATCCATCCTGCTCTTTTCTCGTTTAAGTCTCGATTGGTCAAGAAATCCTTGACGCCAGGATGTGGAACCATGAGATGGATCCTGCTATTTGACAACATATATCTAAATTTCTTCAGGCTGTGCACTACTGCCAGGACTTGCTTCTCTACGTAGGTGTACCTGATTTTGAAGTCCTCTAACCCTTGGTTGAAGAAGGCGAGTGGTTGCTCGAGGTCATCACTGTTTGCCTGAGTAAGCATAGCAGATATTACTTCTCCATTACTGAAGGTATAGAGATTGAGGTTTTTATTGAAGTCGGGGCTGATTAGAGCGGGACCTTGGGTCAAAGCCTGCTTGATGGCTTCAAAGCTGTCTTTTCTTGGCGCTGTCCACTTGAATTCTTCACCCTTCCTCAGCATAGAGGTTAAGGGTTTAACTATTTCAACAAAGTTCAGAATGAACCTCCGAATGAAATTTATCCGGCCAAAAAAACTCTACAGGCCTTTCTTGTGCTTTGGTAGGGACATCTCTAGAATGGAGCGGACCCTCTCAGGGTCAATAGACAAACCTTCCTTGGACACAATGTGACCAAGAAGTTTCCCCTCATGAACAGTAAATACACATTTCTTTGGATTTAGGGAGATGCCAAATTCCCTGCACCTCTCAAAAATCTGCTTGAGGTGCTCCATGTGCTGTCCCGCCTCCTTGGAGAAAACCGTTATATCATCGAGGTACACCAGCACGTTCTTATTTATCAAACCACTGAAAGCCATGTCCATAGCTCGCTAGAAGGTAGCACCAACATTGGATAGCCCGAAAGGCATCTTTTGGTAGGTGAACGTTCCCCATTTAGTGGTGAAGGCTATTTTGTATTGGTCACAGCCTCGCACCAGAATCTGATTATATCCCGAATAACCATCTAGGAGGGAGAAACGTTCGAAACCAGTTACCTTTTGGAGAATCTGCTCCATGTTTGGGAGGGGATAATGATCATTTAAAGAGACTTTATTAAGGTTTCTGAAGTCGACGCACAGCCTGATTTCCCCATTTTTCTTTCTAACTGAAACCAAATTGGCCAACCATGAGGAATGTTTGATCGGAAATATAATCCCAGACTCAATCAACTTGACCAATTCTTTCTGCATAAGGAGCTCGATCATCAAATTAACAGGTCTCTATTTTTGTGTGACTGGTTTTGCACCTTCCTCTAATTTGATGGTGTGCTGGGCGAGCCTTGGGTTGAAGCCTTTCAAGTCGCTATAATTCCAGGCAAAGACGTCAGCGAACTCCTGACACAGCAAAATGAAAGCTTGCCTTTCTTGAAACGTGCAGACCTTACCAAGCACTAGCAACTTGTCCTTGAAGATTTCAACTTTTTCATAATTCTCCTCTCTGGTAGTGATGCACGCTTTGTCATCTCTTAGTTGGTCATCTCCGTTGAAAATACTTTCAAGTGTGACCAGACCCTTAGGGAGTTTATTGTTCTTCAATTGGACGATCTGATTTCTGTATTGCTGCTGTAATTTCACTTGATTGTGGACTGCAAATTCAGCTTCTTCCTGCAGGAAGAGAGCTATCTGCTGGTCACTTTCGAAGACTTGCCAATTTGTAACATTGTCTGGAATTGAAGGCCGAACCACCACTTTTAAATGGCGTGAACCACAATCCCTGCTTATCTCTTTTAAAATATCAAATTGGGCACCAACAGCTGCCAGCCTGTCAGCTTGCTTATTCTATTCTCTAGGAATCGAGGTAATATTAAGAGTAAAGAAATCCTCCATCAAGTCCCAGACCCTGTGCTTGTAAGACTTCAGTAAGGAGTTCTTGGTCAGGTTCAGGCCTCTTATTTGGTTCACAATTAGTTCACTGTCCCCCAAGATTTGCAACTTCCTGATCCCTCTCTTTCTTGCCCACTCAATTCCATAAATCAAAGACTCATATTCTGCAACGTTACATGTGCAAGAGAACTGGAAATGGAAAGCTAAAAAGTACCTTTCTTTAGAAGGGGAAACTAACATTGCCCCACCACCAGCACCCAATTTACTTCTGGAACTGTTGAAGTACAGCTGCCTCAGGTCAAGGTTTTCTTTGTTCTCCTTCATTATATTGGGCATGACGGTGCCTTCTTCATGCAAGCAATAAACGCCAAGGTCTGCTTCCTCAATAAACTTATAAGGATCGTGCTCAAAGTTATCGCTTCCCCACTCATCCAAGAGTAGATCTGTGACTCCTTCAAGAGCAGAAGATGAAGATTTGTCCGTCTGAGACTCTTCTGGATCGATGATAGTGTAACTGACATTCGCTGCTTTGGGTGAATAGGGCTCTAAGTGGTCCTTGTAGAGTGGCTCAGATTCGATTTTCACTTTGGTCCCGTACTTGGTTTTGAAAACTAGATATGACCAGTTCGCTGCTAGATAGCCGCCTATCTTGGACGTAAAGTCCCTTGACAAACAGATTGTGAAATATGGAGGAACGTCCGCTACCACTATATCATGGGGGATTGAGAATGTCGGGCAGGCATGCAATGTTAAACTCAATCCTCTCAAGATTCCAACTGTCTTTTCAGGCGTCCCGTCTAGTTTCAAGACTCCTTTGTTCATTGCTTCATACTTTAATTCCATCTTGTCAGCAATGCACTTGGGCATTAGTGAAGTGCTGGCCCCGCTGTCGATTATGCAATTGTGTACTAAGAAATCCCCTATGATCAAAGATACATAAAAAGGGGGAGTTCTTTCTTCTTTCTTTACCTGATTTGAAGTAAAAGGCTGCCCATTCGTCATCAAGATGTTATTAGTGTCAGCTGCGATAGCCTGTCGGTCTAGTTCATGCAATTCTTTCTTCAATACCTCCTTTTGTCCTGGAAGAGACAATGAATCCCATAGAGAAATGCTCACATGCAATTTCTTCATTTGATCAACTATATTCACTTGGGAGCTGATTCCCTTCGTGCTTTCCTTTGCGCTGATCCCGGCTGGAGCTCTAGACTGAGGAGCTGGAGGTGTGGACGGTTGACCAGAAATTGGGCCCCTTTGAAAAGGCTGTGGTGGAGGATTTGTTGCTACTTGAGGAGAAGCCTGCGCTTCTCCAACTGCTCTTCTTTTAAATTTCATATTGGTTGCAACGCAATCAGCCTGATTGCTTGCAGTGCCCCCATGATTAATTACACAGAGCTCGCCCTCTTCGTGATTTATTAGGGTAGAATCTGGCTGAGTTTGATTGTTACTTGTGCTGGGCTGAGCTAAAAACTCAAAAAACTGGGAATGATCAGCAACCTGGTTTTTTGAATTCTAGAAGAAATTCATCATCTCATTTGTATGGACAGCTTGCTCTCGACCATGTCCCATGGTTGAACAACTAGGCTATTCCTGTACAAGGTTATTCTGAGTAGGCACCATGGCTTTAGATGATGAAGAGGGGTTAGAGTTATAATTTTGATAAGGCCTGGTTTGAGTGAGCTGACCTTGTCCCTGATTATAGCCTTGAAAAGGGTTCCTAGGTGCTTGACCATAATGTTGATAACCCAAATTTGGCTTGTTATTTTGAGCTTGTTGCCTTTTAAGAGCTACAAGTTCATTTGACATGTTTTGCAATAGGCTTTTTACCTCATGCAATTCATTTGATGGAATAGCAGCTAGCTTTTTGATGGTGGGCAGGGGAGCAATTGTGGGAACAACGGTCTGCATAGGGGGCAACATTTCTGGGAAAAGTGGCATGTTGGGCCTAGGAGCGATCTTTTCGGCTTGTACCAAGCAATTTTTGGCTGCTATGGCAATGTCGTAAGCAGTTGGCAGTATGTGCCCTCCCATAGATTGGATCATCACAACAATATCACTGTTCAATGCTTTTAAATAGTACAAGAAAGCGTAGCTGGGAGTCGGCCTTACCAAGACGAGAATTCTATCCCAAGTCTTTTGAAAATGCGTGTTGAAGTCCTGCATGTACTCATGCAGAGCTCTCTTTATAGTTGTCAGTTGTTCAACAAGAGAGAGGCCGTCACTTTTTTCCCCGTAACGACTAGTTAAATGAGTGCCCAATTCGTTTCAGGAATGTATAGAATTCACAGGCAAGGTTTCGTACCAATCAAGTGCCTTCCCTTTCAGAGACAAAGCTAGCAGTCTGATGGCAATATTTTCTTTTGTTATATCGTGAATATTGCAAAAGTTGGAAATATTCTTGATATGCTCAACAACTGTAATAGGTCCCACTCCATCAAAAGAGGGCACATTTTTTAGAGCCGTTCCAGGAATCGGATCATAGCGTGGGAGGTTTAAAGGGCTCTCACTGCGGAAAGCTGCAAAAGGCAATGCCATGGTCGAAACAGGTTGCAACTGTGGCTGAGTTAGGTTAGTGTTCCTAGCAACAAGTCTAGGAGGATTTACTAATGGATAAGGGCGAGTTCTTTCAAACCTGAGCCTTTTAGCAGAGTTTAAAGGTAGCTCAACGAATTCAAAAGGGACCCTTCTTGAAGCTGACCTTGTGGTAACCTTTGGCATAGAAGTTTAAGCGACTGTTCTTAAAATAAAGAACTGAGTTCTTACCAGTGGAGTCATCAAATGCTGGAAATCTTTGAAATGACTGTAGTAGGACCAGCATCAACCTTGAAATACTACTGCGTTAGAAACTAATAAAATTATGGTCCCACCGGGTGTGCCAAAACTGTTGATGCGCACGGTGCTGTATTGGTGGTTCCTTTGCTGTAACAAGATCAATGAGTAACCCTGCAACTTTTCTGATTAAAAACTTGAGGTCCCACTTGGCGTGCCAAAACTGTTGACGTGGATTTGTGCACCCAGTTGGCAGAAAAATGGATTCCTGCCCTTTCCCCGCAACATGGAAACTCCTCTCTTGCCTGTGGGACGACAAAGCAGGAGAGGAGAGTCTCTAGGTATGGGCTAGTTTCCTCTGATGTATCTTGTTTGTTTCAGGCAGTGCAAAGATATAAATATATTGATATACTGGGGGGGATGAAAAGGGAGAAGAAAATGCATGAAAACAAACAGCCTACTCTAAAAGAGGTGATACACCAAAATAAAGGTTGATCTTTCATATCCACTCTCAGAATCAAGAAAAATGCAAATATACTCTACACATCTGGCAGAAGAATCAAGCTACTAAGACTAACAGGGAGGCTATAATGGAAGATACATAACAGGGGTTTACCAAGGTGTTGTGAAATGCACACTTGCAAGCAACTTCCTCTATTCTGTCCTTCTCATAAATTGCTCTTCTCCTTTCAGCTGCAGAAATGGCCCTTGTAGATGACTGGTCTGTTGGCATTAACCTGTGAAAGCATTGAAAATAATGACTAAACACAAATAATAATCATGACATTCATAGCAAATCTATCCAAGATGGAGGCAAAAACTATATTTTATTGATTCAGGTGGAGAAATTGCAGAGCTGTGCTCTTTACAAAATTGGAGAAGATCCCCTAAAATGACCAAGTCTGTGTATTTATATGGAAAGAGCCAAGAGGAGTCAAGGGGCAGCTTGAGTCTTTATTGGGAAGAGGGAAAATACTGTTGATGATGTCATAAGTCTGTTGGAACCATGCTTGTTACCTCATTTTGCGTGCTAGTCTACTCTTTCAGCGGTTGGGCGGGCCTTTTCTTGTGTTTTGCAGGGCTTTTTTGCCACCTGATGTTGTGGGTGGCGAATTTACCGCCCATTACTGTGGACTGTGTGCGGTAATTTTTTTGATGTCGGCCGAAATAGCTGCCAAGCGTGGCAGTTTTGCCGACGTCGACCGATGTTGACAGCCTCCTTTTCTCTACCGGCTGCTTCACACGGTAATTTTGCCGTCCATTGCTTGTGTGTTGGTGGTCTCTTTTTTCCCGCTGATGTTGTGGGCGGTAATTTTGCCACCCATTGCATAAAACTTGAATTTTTTTGGGACTTAGACAATTGAACCGTTGACTTGGACTTTTTCCGTTGAACTGAGCATGAACTTGAAGATGGACTGCAACCCAAAATTGACTGGCCTTGCAAAAACAGGTGTAGAAGGTGACTGAGATTTTGCCAGAGGGGCAAAATTGGGTCAACAAGACATCTGACTTCTTTTTAAGAACATGCATCTCCTTCTTGCTCATGTGACCAAGCCTACAAAGCCACGTCTTCGCAACAGAAGAAGAATCAATAATACAAGTAAGTAGATAAATAGTACCTGCTTTCTTACCACACGCTAATTCAAGTGCATCCGCTGTGAGAGTTTTTGTGCATCTCTCATCACCTAACTTTCCTGAAGCAATTAGCCTTATCTTTAGAACTGGGACCTGCATGACCTCCTTTAACACCCATGTGTTGGCCGCCTGTAATTTTAGCTTCACTTCTCATTTGCCAATTCTTTGGCAAGGCACACCAGCCCCTAAATAAATCTTTCCAAAGTCTCCAAAGACCTTAACATAGAAAAATACTCTATTTCGAGCTGCATGGAAAGAGGCAACAAAATCTATAAAACAAGATTCTACTTTATTTAAGGAACATCCCAGAGCATCCTGTGCAACAACACCTGCAACATCTACTTTTTTATTTCCTTCATGCTGATCTTGAACCAACCAACAATATTTCTTTACCTACTCTTTCTTTCTATAACACCGTAATTGACCATTCATGCTTCTCAATTCCTCCATTCTTAGTGTACTTTCTTCTACCATTGCTATACTCCCACTCAATCAAAAACCCCTAAGAGTGCCCTGTAATCAAACACAAACTTGCTCCCTGCAACCTTAGCTCTGATACCAACTGTTAGGACCCGAAAGCACCATTGATTACCAAGCAACTAAACATGCAAAATTTAACCAGAAGTCACAAGTAACTAGAATTCAAAAATAACACAGAATATGAGAGACAATACTCAATTGTATTAATACTCTTCTAGAAAAGAATTATAAATAAAGAGACACCACACTCTTCCCACCTTACAGGCTTCCCACACCAAGTGTTTAGTAATTCACCGTCAAGAGCTCACTCTCTCTCTTACGGTCCCAACACACAACTCAAACACAGAGTTGGTGTTCACCTCCACCAGCCAGTAACAACACCGCCAGTCAACCAGTCAGTAACAATACTGCCAGTACATTGAGTATACACACATACTCAACCGAGTACACAACGCACTCCAAGTAGATCTCCCATGAACTTGCAACAACCTGCAACTCAAATGATCTTACTTTGGAAGGAACTACCTTGCCTTCCTCTTTGCTCTCCAATTGAGTACACACCGTACTCCAAGTAGATCCTCCCTGATCTTGCTACTTGTTGTGTTGCTGATCTCCCTGATCCTGCTGACACCTGCAGATCAATCTGGTCTTGCACACCTGTCGACCAACTTGGTTTTGCACACCTGCAAACCTAGATTTTGCACACACAAACACCTGTAAATCAATGATCTTACTTACACATGTAGATCTCCAAACGTGGCCTTACACACCTGCTGACCAAGATCCTAGACACATGAAAAATCCTTCTGATTCTTCAAACCATCACTCATACTTGGCACTGTGACACTAAGAGGAACACACCTTGCTCTCTTCACTCTGAAGGAGCTAATATTTTCTCTCTTACTCTCTAGCACAAATTACAATACAACCCATGAGTCTATTAAATAGATCTCATGTAAACAATAATTAGACATCTAATTACAATAATTAGATTCACAGCTCAAGACTAAAATTAGCCTTCTTACATGCAAACAACTAGTTCATTAACTAACTGTTTATGCAACCGACAGTTCTGGAACCGCACAGGTGATTGATGTCGGTCCCTGTCTGCCTGGGGGTGACCGACGTCGACCGATATCTGATCGTCATCGGCAGCTTCCTGTCTCCACCTGACTGACATCGGTTGGCCTGATCGACGCCGACGACTGTGACACTCAGCACCCTCCTTTAATGTTTGCATCAGTGAAGCTTTTAGCTCCACAACCTAACAACTAGTTAGCTGGTCGATAAAATATTCACCCAACAGTTTTTGGCGACTGCACTGGGGACACAGTAATTTTGTGCAATTTAAAACCTCAAGTTTTAGATTAAAATATCACTTGTCTTACCCATAATCATTATAACCCTTATCCATTACAGACTCTAGCGACTCCATTCTATGTCTTACCCATTATCATTATAGCCTTACCATCTTCTTCCACTTTCGTTATTTTATCTGGTTTGCAAAACTAGAGCTGCTGGAAAAGAGTGTGCAGTTTAAAGTCTCAAGCCTCAAGCTGAAACAGGGCAGTTCTTTTCCATTTTTGTTCTGCAATCTGGCCACTCCACCCATATTTGTTATCCCTATTTTTTATAATTAAATCATGGCAGTTTAAGGCGCTTGGGGTAACTCTTTTGGCCCACTTAACTTGACTCCACCTCTGCATGAACTCCAACGTAGTTTAAGAAAGAATTTCCCCAAATTCTTTGGTGATGGAATAGTTCACCTTGATGAACACATTGTAGCCTTTAGCATAGCCTGTGGTGTGATAGGGGTGGAATTTTAAGACATGAAAGTGAGGCTTTTTGTGGAAACTCTACAAGGTGCTGCTACATATTAGTTCTATCATTTGCAAGCTAGATTAGTGACTGACTGGGATACACTCAAAGCTAAGTTTGAAGCCAGGTTCAAGCTTGCAAAAGATGTGCATGCCTTGCTAGCCCAGCTCACTCAGATGAAGAAAGAGCCCCATGAACTTATGAGGGAATTCATTGCCAGGTCAACAAGCTAAGACACAGGATTCCCATGGTCACCCACTCGATGCCTCAGAACCTCAAGTACTTCTTCATCAACTCACAACTGCCTGAAGTGAGGTTTTTACTGAGACGAGCTGGCCACATAGACCTTGCTACTGCTCAAGACTTGGCTACTAAGGTAGAAGATGACCTTATCTTGGCAGGAAAGATAAGGAGAGATCCTAATAGAGGCAAGCCTTTTTCATCTTCTTGATACTCACCCACAGCCACCACTGACCCAATGGTCCAAAAGCTGGCAAATGAATTGCTGGCCTTGAAAAGGCAAATGGCACAAGGTATGTCTTCTGCTCCTTTGTATAGAGATGCACCAAGGAGGACATTCCCTAATCAACCATATCAAGGCAATGCTGCCAGAAGTCAAGGGCAACCAAATCGTCTTCCTCCCCCACAGAGGAACCTTACCCTTGAAGCACCTCTAACCAACTCAGTAGTTGGATATTTGGAAACAGAACATATTTTCTATTTCCAATCTAAGTTTGAGCAAGAAAATGGCACTGATCTCTTCAGGGAGGATCAAGAAGAATCAATTAGCGACTCCCACATCAGTTTTCTGAATTACCAAGATGAACCCAGAAGTGAAGGTGAAGTAGTCGAAGGATCATATGCAGTATTCACCAGGTTTGAGAATTAGTCAGCCCAGTAGGCTGACATAGAGAAGACAGAGGAGTGACCCCAACCAATGATTTCAATTGCTGAGCAGAGAACCCCTGTCCCTTTTCAGTCGAAGGACCCGGTGATTGCCAAAGAAGTAAGTACATCGAACATCTCTACACCTTCTACTTCAAATTCACAGACCAGTCCTCCCCTTCTCAAAAACCAAAAGGATGAACTCCCATCCTCTGTTTCAAGTCCATCCCAGTCATTTAACATAGTTGATCATGTCAAGAAATCCAAAATTCAAATCATTGAGTTTGGATCCCTGAAAGCCAATCTTGAGCAGTTAAACATTGGTGAAGAGCTAAGTGTGGACCTGTTTGAGGCAAGGATTATGGTCACCCAAATGTCAGCCATGCTGCTCAAATTCTATTTGATCCTTCAGGTAGGGATAATTACTCCTTGACCATAGAGGATGCTCATGTCTCAGCTGATCAAAGTCTCGTGGCTGGCAATCCAGGATTTGATCCAAATCAAGCATCAGAAGAATTGGTAGGGTGCAGTACAAATCAAGAAGGATCTTCCATCTCTGATGAAGAGAAATCTAATAGAAGATCAGCTTTTGATGATGCTTAGATCCTGGAATTTGATGGCAACAATTCTTCCATAGCTGGATGCAGATCTCTGTTGCTCAGATTGGAGACTGCTCAGGATGAAGAGGTCAAACTCCTTCACACTAAAAGAGATGCTGAGCTAACGGTGTGTCAAGGTGTGATGCTGACAATCAAAATAAGTGCTGGACTGAACCAGTAGAATAGCAAGCTATGGTGGTGGACCATACTGCTATATTCCAAAGTCAGCAAAATGAAGTCTTCGTAGGGAGAGCAAGGAGCTATGGTTTTCAGAGGGAAGACCATGTCCCACCATGGGGCAAGAAGAAGAAAAGGCCAAGAGGAAGACGTAAAAAAGTGGTTTTTTGGTGGAGAGTTCCATTTGCCCATCACCATTTTTGGGGACAAAATGGTTTCCTACTGGTTTATCAGGATGGCACACCATTTTTACTATCTCATAGTGGGCAGCATCTAAAGCACTTCAAATATTGAGGCATCAAATAAGATCATCTGTACATATGTATATTTGTATAGTCTTTAGTTCCATTTTGTGCTTTTTATTTTCATTTTTTTGAGCCTTTTTTTTTGGGTAGCATGACTCCGTAGCCCAATGGCACACTTTAAGGCACTGGAAATTCTGGTTTCTACTCCCCTCAGCTATTCCAAGTTGTCATCTAAAGGAAGTTCTCCAACAGGAGCCATCTGTTGTTCCTAAAAAGTGATTCTTCATTTTTTAGACAACATAGGACTATTTTGGTTCTGCATGGCCAAAATTGTTTTTCCCTTTCCAAAAATTTGTTCTGAAACATTCAATTTCGTCATTTTCTCAAACTTTTTGGTATAGGGACTAACGGGTTCAACAGGGTCAAAGGCTTCTGCAGGTGAGTTCAATAAAAAGGGACTAGTTTCTCGCAATTTGACACTTTCAAGATAGGTTCAATGCTTTGGTTCAACCGAAAAAGGGTCATCGGTAATCTTCTAATCAAATGAACCAATGAACCATTGAACCTTGAACCACTTGGGTTCAAAGTTCAAAGGTTCAAGCAATCTAAAGGCAGCGTCAGTCAAAGAAAGAAGCAGTGAATAGTTGGTTCAATCTATGGGTTCAATCAACAGGTTCAAGAAAAAGCCCATGAAAACTGCCATGTGTCCCATTGAAACTCTGCAGAGCACGACAAGTGTCGGTGTCTGTGTCTCCAGCCTTTTCATAAGCTACAAGGCTTCTTTCGATAAGTTTCTTAGAGTCTCGTAGATGGTGACAAGTGGAAACAATGGAAGGCCCCAATGTATTCATCTAAGAGTAGCAGAACGTGCCACGTGTCCCCTCCAAAGCTCTACAGAAGCTGACAAGCATCATTATTTGCAAACTTCTTTCTTTTACTTTTTGTTTTCGTTAAAGACCATGGTGGGCCCCGAGTGAGTTATAGAAGTGAGTGGAACATGCCACGTGTCATCATCTGAGATGGTTTGAATAAATCCTTTGATCTTCATAGTCTCACTAGAACTCGGTGGAAGCTGCCACTTGTCATCGTTTGCATGATTCTCAAAAAACACTGAAAGCTGCCACATATCCTTGGTGGGTCAAAGTGAAACGTGCCACATGTCAATAATGCAAAGCAAATAGAGAAACATAGCCCGCTAGAGAGAGAAAGCCTGAAGGCCACTTAAAAGACACCGAAGGGCATGTTCCCTTCGAAAAAGGTTTAAGCCTCAGGAGTTAGGCGAATACTGCCAAGTGTCGATGGTCGAGCCCCACTAAACTTTGTTTTTGTGAATTGGCAGATATTGCCACATGTCCCTCTTAAAGCTTGTCGAGAGGCTCCAAGTGTCAATATCCACAGTCTCTTTCCTTAGCTTCACTGTTTCGAGCAAAGACCATGGTGGGCTTGGGGACGAGTGACTAAATGAAGCAAAACGCGCCAAGTGTCTGCATCCGCATGACTAGCAAATGTATTTAGACTGTGCCACGTGTCCCTTGTAGAGATCAACAGAGGTTGAAAAGTGTCATCATCTGTGAGAGCCCGACTAAGCCCCAAACATTTCTACAATGTCACAAAGGCCAAAGAAGGTAGATGTTGCCAAGTGTCAACAATGAAAGATGCCACATGTCCTCACCTGTCCCTGTGGAAGACGACACGTGACACTTATTCAAAGAGCGAAAGGCACCACGTGTCAAAGGAAAGGGGCACTCGCAATACAAAGGCACATATAGAGCCAAGGAAAGGTTTCCTTCAGATGAATTATTTGAAGGAATTCCTTCAGACATTTTGTTTGAAAGAAATGAAGGGGATGATAGCCCATCGAAGAATCAAAGCCCAAAGGCCACTTAGAAGACCTGAAGGGTAAGTTCCCTTCGGGAAAGGTTTGAGCTTCAAAGAGCAATGGAAGCTACCAAGTGTCACAAGCTGAGACACAGTTTTGAATGAAGCTTCATAGAGCAAAACCCGCCACGTGTCCCAACCCAAAATAGTGGAAGATGCCACGTGTCTGCGTCCTCGCCCTCCTCAGCCGCTAACCAGTTTCAAAGCTTATTTTGATAAGCCTATTTTGAAGCTACGGAAGCCACCATGTGTCCTCATTCGCGTCACAATAGAAAGTGACCATGGCAAAAGAGAAAGACACAAAGGAGTTGCTAGGAAACATGATGGGCCCACAAACGTCAAATTTGTCACAATGAAGTGTCTGATTGACTCCAGCAGACTCAAGGTGTGGACCCGAGTGCATTCGAAAAAGCCTAAGGCCAGACCAAGAGAAGGAAGAGACAAAGAGGGAAGCTCAGCGAGAGTTATTTCTAGTAGGTGGAGCAGTTCATCGAGTAGATATTTGGGGCCTACAAACATTGAAAGCACCGTCTGTTTGTCCCCTGTGAGATAAAGGCAGAATAGATAATTGCATGGCTAAGTAGGTGATGAAATGAGAGATTCAGGCTCAAGAGGAGGCACTAGAGATGAATTGACACACCACAATCAAGGCAGCTGCCCTGCTCCAGCATGGCCCCCCCTAACAGAGCTAAAAATGCATTCAAGACATTGAATGTAGCATGGGCCGCTCCATGGAACAAAGTGCCAAGCCTTTCTTGGTTGCTATATATTGTAGTCTCTTATATCATTTCAAGGGAGATCTTCCCCTTACCAGAAGCAAAACTCTGCCCAAATTGAAAGGCATTACTGAGACTTTGAGCTCAGATTGTAATTCATATTATTTTATCTAAATGAGACAATAAGTTACTTGAAACCTTTGTGCTGTTATAGCTTGTGCTATCTTAGGAGATTGTTCGTATGTCTATTTTCTAGGAGCTTTCTTGTCCATTTGATTTAACAAGTAGAACTAGTGGAGGTGATCAGGAAGGTGTCCTGAAGGCCAACTATGGGACAATGTTGTGCCCCCATAAGTACCTTTAGTGTGTTTGCATTTTCCTTTCTTGTGAAAAGAGCCTTGGGACGATGTGGTGCCCCCATTGTTCTTCATTTTTCTCTCCCGAGTTGCTAGTCACTCAGCACCCCCATTACCAGTTACTTGCTACCTAAAAGATTCCTATTGCCTACTGAAGAACACCTCTAAAAGAAGAGAAGTGCCTTTTGTCATTGCACCAAGATTTCTTCTATTTAGGAAGGAATTTGGCTCTTGGCTGAAAGTTACTTCTGAAAGAAGAGAAGTACCTTCCCCATCACCTAGGATTTCTTCCTTGTTTATCAACATCATATTTGAAAGAAGAGAGATGGATGGTTTGTCCTACCCCTGTGTCTTACTTTTTGCTTATGTATATAGTATATAACCTCTGCATATTTAATAAGGAACCTCCCCTTGATGAGAGGAGAGATTTGTCTCCAGTTGATGTAATAAACTTGCACATTGGGTCGGCCAATCTCCCTATGCTATGGTGATAAAAACTATTTTGAATGCTAGTTAGCTAGTCAAAAAAATATTCACCCAACATCTCTCAAATGTCTCCTTTTAAAGTATGGGCCACCTGATCCTCTTCTTGATATGTGCACAACTGTTCATTTCGCCTTTACTCGATGGAGAAAAATAGGCCGCATCCTTGACTGCTTGCGCTCTTTGATGTCCACCTGGTGGACTGTTCCACCTACTAGAATAACTTTCCTATAGATATTTCTAGTCTTTCCCTCTTTCCTATTGTAATTTGAGCTCTTGAGCCATCTTCTTACCTTCAGTAGGCTCCTTCAGCTTCTTTCTTTAGCAGCTCGCTGAGTTTTATCTTTAGATTCCGTGCCATATTTAAAAATAAATGGGCATTTTATTACCTTGAATTTGACGTTCATAGGGAAGTCATTGGTCACTTGGTCATCTGAACTATTTTGAACCTTTAAGGTGCATCAATTCAATGGTTCAATGGTTTGGGTGGTCCTATTGGCTCCTTGGTTCAATCACTTCTTTGGTTCAATCGCTTTCTTGGTTCAATCACTTTCTTTCCTCTTCAGTTGAACCATCTCTTTGAACTTGTCTCTGGAATCTTCCTCTTCCTTCCTTCGCTCGAAGCTTCCCTTTGAACTTTAAAATTTCTTGAACCTTTGAACTTTTGAACTTTGAACCATTTTGGTTCAAAGTTCAACGGTTCATTCTCTTTCTCAAAATCCTTTAGTCCTTCGAAGTTTCTAGATCCATTTCCTTTCTATTGAACTCGTTTAACCTTTGAAATTTGAACTCTTTTAGTTCAATGTTCAACAGTTCAATGGTTCATTCTTTTGTTCTTTGAAGTCTTCTTTTCTTTAAGTCCTTTGAAGTCATTAAACTTTCTGAAGCAGTTGAACTTTGAACTTGCCGAAGCGTTTAATTCTTTAAGTCTGTGGATGTCATTGAACCTTTGAACCCATTGAACCTTTGAACCTTTGGAGGCAGGGTTTAATGGTTCAATGGTTCAATCTTTTGTTTGAATCCCGACGATAAGTCTTTTGATTGAACTTCAGCATCAAACCAGCCTTGAAATGCCTAAGTGTTGGGAACTTGTTTCTTTGTGAGAGCTCACCTGTTGAAGTTGTTGAACCTGTTGAACCTGCGAGTCCCTTAGCTGAAAAAGCTTGAATAATTGAAGAATTGGAGCGCTCAAAACATTTTTTGAGGAGGGAAGAGAGAATTTTGGCCTACAAGACCAAAATAGTTGATATGTTGTCCCCAAAAATGAGTGATGGATTTTGGGAACAACAGTCATTAGGAATACCAAATGATAGAATTATTAAACCATATTATTTTATCTAAAAATCACATTCTTTGAATCATAACACTAAATATTTTCAATATGGATAAAGTTTTAATATAATGAACAAATGCATAGATGAGGGCTATAACAACATTCAAGTGGAAGGCTTTTTTAGGATAATATTATGTGAGATGAATATAATTTCTTGGCCTCATCAAGGGGTCTACTCACATTCATAAGAACACAAATCTTAGCATAAATAATATATTTTTCACTACAAATTTAAGTGGAAATACACACTATTTCTCCAAGGAAGTTACAAATCCAAGTAAGAATAGAATCTGCCCACAAATGTACAAAGAGATTAAATAGCCTTACCCAAATTAGAGAAACTTTTGGATCTCATTGTGTAGAGTCAACAATGGAGTTCCATAGCATCACAAATGAACCTAATCTATCAAAAAACTAGGGCCCCTATTCAAACACTTGAGCTCGATCTTCTTTAGAGGTGAAGACAACGATGAAGAAGCCTCTCAATCCATAACATGTATCCACCTCTCCCTTTACTTTCAAGTAGCCTGAAACCCAAGAGCACAATTCCTACTCATGTGGCCATTGACCCATAAACTTGCAAATTAATGCTAGTTTGGTCAAGACATCTATTTATTGTTCCACTTCATTATGGTCAAATGTAATAATTTGCTCTTTTTCAGTCATAATGATGCAATTAGATTTCATCCGAAGACCTCCACTCCTTGCATTGCTAGCATGTGCATGTAAATATGCAATAAACTTAGATCTTTTGGTTGCACCATTGAAATCCATTAATAAAAAAGGGATAAGCATAGAACTAACAATAAAATAACTTACAAACCAAAAAACAACTTTCCAACAAAAGGCAGCTCCATTTTTTCAAAAAAAAATTAAAGTATATATATATATATATATATATAACTTGTATTTTTATTTTATTTTTAGCATGTTGATAGTAGGTATATAACCCTTAACTTTTGATTATCCAATCACAACTCATCACTTGTCATTTCTTATATTTGTTTTAAAGTTTTTGAAAAATAAGAATTTTTTAAATTTTTTTGGAAAACTTTTTCTTTCTTTTCATTGGTAGAAATAATTTCCTAGCCATATGAAAATTTTCAATTAGTTAAAAATAGGTGTTTTTGTCAGCAAAAAAAACATACTGCATGGGATTTTTTCTGATTCGACTATAATTTAAGCAAAAGTAAATATTTAAAAGAGAAAAATACGTATAGGCCATAAAAGACTTCCACCACCTGTACTGGGGCATGTCTTCATTTAATACTCTTACTTACTTTGCATTCAATGGGTCTGCCAAGTCACATCTATAGGCTTAATGCACCTAAAAAATTCTAGAGATTTTTGACACAGGAATTATAATAGGTATTGTGTTGTGTAATTGTATTACTTCATTGTATTTTTGTTAACATTAAACATGTGAAACACACAAGTTTGTTTTATAATAAATCTTCTTTTGTGTCATTGTATTTTGTCTATAGAAATGTGATATAAATGGGATACATTTATTATATATGTATGTTATATGTGAGCAAAGCCACATGTGTTTGTCAAAATAGAAATTTTTATTATAGGCTAAAACCTAGAAAATATGCACAACTTCAAGTAGATTCTTATGATTTTTAGTATATATTTTGCATAAATATTATACAAAAATTAGCACATTTTATAAGCAAAAGATTCTATGTAATAAAATCTCCAATCCAAGCTAGATTTCAATTTTTTTGATGTATTGGTATATTTTACTCATATTTTTGGATATTTGGCCATGGATATTGATTGCAGGTGTATCTTTTGGCATGTCATTTTGATTTTTTGCCTATGCTAGGTCAAAGTTGATGTTCTAGCTTCTATACCATATTTTAAGTTTTTTATATTTATTTTTTCATTGATTTTTGTTGCAGGAGTGTTTTTTGTACAATGTTGATCTAAGTTGTGTAGTTGACAAGTTAAACTTTATGTTTTTGTTGTGACATCAATTATTTATAGGGTTTGAAAGATTTTATTTTCTAGTATTCCAACCATTTGAATTGATGCACTGGTAAGATTTGGAGTAGGGATTTTAATTCTACAAAATAGTAAAAATTCTAGAAATGTTGAATAATTTTATTGCCTAGTTAAAATTGATCTGGTTTAAGAAGAACTCTATACCTTTCATCTTTGGTTTGGAATAATTTCAAGTGTATTTTGTTTATTATTTTCAATATTTTTAAAGTATAGTATTTTAACCTAGAAAATTTTTCAAGGCATTATTTTAATTTGGTGCATTATATTCTATTGAGTTTATTGGTAAGATGCATAATATTCCTTATACACTTAGTGTGTATGTAAAAAAATGTATAAATTTAGGGGAATTTGAATAATATTTGCACGAGCTTAAATTTAGCTACAATATGAGCTAATTTAAGCCACATATTTACACATTCCAGTTTTGATTTTGAATAATTTATAACATATTGACAAAGTCCATTTAAATTTACCTTGATTTTATTTGGAACATGATATAATTTTACTTTATTTCAGGGGTTGCTATTATTTTATTAAATAGGAGATTATTTTCATTATAAAATTATCTCTACCTGAAATAATAAAAATATCAAAAATAACTTACATATGCTAAATATAGTAAGTGCACAAAGGGATAAGTACTTAGCTTTTATAATTGACAATCTGATTGTGATTGACTTATGATAGTGGAAAATATATTAAAACATGCATGCGATATGTTGAGTTCTAACACTGTGTTTCTATCTATGAAGGGTTAGTTTTGTTAGATATAGGTCACTATCAACAGTCAACACTGAATTGTAGTGGTTGGTAGTGACCTATGCAGAAAATGGTGTCTATGACCATATGGTCACCTTCACTTGTATTTGAAAGTTATGTATGTGTGATATCAAATCTTGATGACGTACATAACCCAAAAAATTAGCCTCCTTTACGTTGAAAAACTAGGTGTGCTTGTAAGGGTTAGAAACCTTAAAAAAATAAGAAAGTGTAATGAGTTGAGTTGATCCCAATCATCCCTATTGATGAGTGATTGATACCCATGTATCCAATACTCCAAGGAGGGAAATCAAATCACATGTAGTTATGCCACATATTGTGACTGTACAATTATGATCCTTCACTATATGAATGACACTAATGATTTGGATTTGGTACTTGACAATGTTTGATTTTGATTAGGCTTTGGTATGCTTCAAACATGGTTTGTGGTTTCTCCTGGTGATTGGTTTTAAATTTGAGAGGAATAGGGTAGTTTTGCTCAATGTATGATAGTGTATACATGTGTACCAAATAAGTGCCACAACCCCTATCAAGTGAGGCCTTGATATATATATATATATATATCAAGGCCTCACTTGATAGGGGATGTGGCACTTATTTGGTACACATTTAAATTTGAGAGGAATAGGGTAGTTTTGCTCAATGTGTGATAGTGTATAAATGTGTACCAAATAAGTGCCACATCCCCTATCAAGTGAGGCATATATATATATATATATATATATATATATATATATATATATATATATATATAAAGTCCAATTAGTTTGTTTCTCATACTATACTAGATAATATGTACGGGTCAACCCATAAGGATGTCTTAGATTTTAAAAATAACTATTTTTGGGAGAGGGTGTGTATCATAAGGCTTAGGTCAATATCAAATGTCGATACTAATCCAATTTAACAGTAGTGACCCACACACAATAAGACTAAATTGAGCATCTAGGCATGTCTATGCAGGGTAATATGCATGTTTGAAACATGTAGTGAGGTTCCTGTAGGTGTGTAACAATAGAATGAAAGGGTTAGACCTATAGAAAGAAATATGATAGATTGAGATGACAATTTATGACCATATATATGCACACAATTCATGTGTGGTAAATGTATGTCAAGATCATAATTTTTAGGTATGTAATACCATGTTTTAGTGTCTACAAATGCCACCCCTTTATTCTTGTAATAGAGTTGCTAGAGTAAAAGGAAAATGTATAATTAAGTGTGTAAAACACACTTTGTTCTGCAACAAAAATATGGTAGTCAATATATTTAGATTGAAATTTGAAGTGTGAACTTGAAATTTTTAAAATTAAAGAGAAAGGAAGGAGTATACCTATGTTTTAGTGAAAACCATGTTTTCATTTCAACTTATTGGAGATGATGCTTATTTTTTGAAGCATTAGATAAAGGTTCTTTCTACTGAATCACTTGGAGAGTGGTTCCTCTTGTTGAATCTTGGATAAATTGAGGGTGATCAAACTCCAATTTTTTATAACTATGCAAGCCTTGGGAATTGGAAGATAGCATGCCCCAACCCTCTTAAATGTGGGGAGAAGTACATGATGTACTAACCCAAATAACTACTTATAAATAATGGGAACCACATGAAAAGTTTTATAGAAGTAATGCCATGGCCATTGAGTGCTGACAAACCTCAACCTACATTACCTATAAAAACATGAATCAAACTGCTTTAGATGAATTTTAGATTCAAGGTTTCGCACTACTTGGTACTAATTGAAAAAGTGTTTAGAAATAAACAATTGTAATAGTGTTCACTCTAAAATGTGTAAATGTGCATGAATCAATATCATGCCCCTTTAGAATTATGCCAACTATAAATTGTTATAGTGTGTATGTGTATAAACTAGCATCATACCCCTTGAATCTATACCAACTGATATATAATGATATGCATCTATAAGTTAAACCTGAGAATGTGTATCTCAAATGTATGTATATGTGAAAAATCTATAATTTCTATTCTTATAAACTATGTACATATGCCCGTGCATATGCTCTCAAGTGTGTATGAATATATATTTAAGTATCTATAAATTAATTTCATATGCATGACATATAGCTCCATAATATGTACTGGTATACTAATATTTGTCATGCAACTGAACTCATCTGATATATGAACTATTATGAATCTACGAAATCTATACTCTAATTCCAAAATATGATTTTATGTTCATGGAGGTTTGCATCTCTATGAAAAACCCACTATAATGCCCCTTTTTGAGATGAGGTATGTGTTATGTAAGTTACTCATCTCAAAAGAAAATTTAATTGTATCATGTCAAGTATAAAGATAACATCATGTATAATCATGTAAATATTTAGAGAGTATGTCATCATCATCATCATCATCATATATATATATATATATATATATATATATATATATATATATATATATATATATATATATATATGATGATGATGATGACATACTCTCTAAATATTTAGAGAGTATGTCATCATCATCATCATATATATATATATATATATATATGTATATATATATATGTATATATATATATATGTATATATATATATATGTATATATATATATATATATATGATGATTATGATGATGACATACTCTCTAAATATTTACATGATTATACATGATGTTATCTTTATACTTGACATGATACAATTAATTTTTTTTTATAGATGCGTAACTTACATAACACATACCTCATCTCAAAAAAGGGCATTATAGTGGGCTTTATATATATCAATCAAGGCATGTATGCAACATATGAAATACAAAGAAATAAGTGTCATGTCTAGATAGATGTATTAATGAAGCACATATTAGTAACCATTAATAAAATATAATTGAATAAGAATACACAATAAAAGTACATGATAAAGATCATGCCACCACTCAATCTTAGTAAGCTCAACAAGCACAACAAACTCAACAAGCTAAAAAAGCTCAAGATCTAGTGTCACACATAATACAAATGGATACACATAAGGGACATAAAGAAGTCATAACAAATAGGTCCAAGTGCCACACACTATGGACATAAATATGTCATAAACAAGGCCAAGGGATCACACACAATAGACAAACACAAACTATCCTATCATGTGAGAGAGTAATAACATCAATGAAGCATAGAATAATTAAAAAATAGTCTACACAATCTATATGTATCAATATCACATTATATAAAATAACATATCCATGTAACACTATATAACATATGAGTAACTAACAAGACACATGTAAGCAATCTAGATAGCTCAACATGGTAAAGAGGTCATATATATATATATATATATATATATATATATAGTGATAGTGAAACTTATGGAGTAATATGCCCATTTTATTAGCATGGCCACTAGGTAGAGGAGAATCCAACATTTATATGCATATTGTACCCTAATTTGGTTTAAAAACCCTAATAAGATATAAACTAGTAGAATTTAGATTACTAAATATAGAATTATAATGATTTGACAAGTATAATATATTAAATATATTAATTATAATAAAGGGATGATTACTTATATTTTCTAGTTAACTATTTGAATGTGGTTGTATTTTGAAAGTGGAAAATAAACTAAAACAGGCTTGTGATTCATCAAGTTTTGGAACTATGTTTATATTTTATGGGGTCGGTTATGTTAGATTGGGTCACTATCCACTATCAATATTAAATTGATCAGCCAGTAGTGACATGTTCCAAAAAATTCACTTGTGACCATAAGGTCACATTCGATTGTCTCTCTAAGATCTATATGTGTGATGTCAAACCTTAATGATATGCACAACTCCAAAAATCAACCTCCTTCATCTTGAAACCCGATATGTGTTTATGAGAGATATAAAATTGAAAAAATTGAGAAAGTGTAATGGGCCAAGCTAACCCTAATCACCTTTATTGATGATTGACCACTACATATGTATCTAATACTCCAAGGAGGGAAATCAAGCCACACATAGTTCTCCCACCTAGTGTGATTGTAAAAAAATTCTCCTTTTTTATATGAATGCAACTAATGATTTGGATTTGATACTTGAAAATTATTTCTTTAACTTTATTTTAGTGCATTTCAAACTTGGCTTGTGACTTATCCTAGTGAATGATTCACAATTTGGGAAGAGTAAGGCATACTTTCTCAATATGAAATCAAATATAGATGTGTACCAAATTATTTTCAAGTCCCCTATCAAGTGAGACTTTGATTTATATATGTTTTATTAGAACTTAAAATTAATTATTATATTAACTCTGATTAAGATAAAATTATTTGAAGGGTAGAAAATGATATAAATTACTTGTAACTAGCAGACTGAAATTAAAATACTAAAATAAAAAAAGTTTGAATGAATGAAAGAAGCTAACTATGACAAACATAGAGAAGAAAAAATTAATTAGCTAATTTATACCTATAGGTTGATTGTGTATGACTAGAATATGTCTAGAAGCGATCCCTTAGATCTAGTTATTCACATGCAACTAAAATAGGTGTTATCACTATTATGGGTTAGAACTGACTAAAAATAACTAGTATCAACTACCATTACTATACTCTATGGGTCAACCATGACTTATGTGAAAAAATTGAAACTATTGGTACAATCACATTTTCTTGCTTGAAATATGACTGTGCAAGGAATTTTTAACTTTGGTTGTGTGTAGATGATTTGAAAATGACCTATTTAAGGTTAAAACCCTGTTAGGGTTAGTGATAGTTGAAAAAATGCAAAAAAAATAGGAGAGCGTAATTGGTTGCACTAACCCAAATCACCCCCATGATGATTGAATGATGCCTGCATATCTAGAGTACTTTAAAGAGGGAATCAAGCCCACATTCTTCTCCCACATGGAGTGCTTAGTGTGATAGTGATCTTTTGCTACATGTATGAATCTAGAGATGACTTAAATACTTGCTAATGCTTTGATTGAGTTAAATATAATAGGCTTGTTACTTGGATAAAGGATACTTCAAGTGAATATAATCTAATTTGGAAATAATAAAAAAGCTTTGTTTATTGTGCAATAATATAAGTGTGCCCAAATAGTGAATTTTTCAAGTAGTAGAATAACTAGTTTATAATTATTTTTATAACAATCTAAATAGGTGAAACCTCATTCTACCTATCCCAAAAATATTTACCAACCTATAATGGAAGGTTTAACTTTGAAAAAAAATAATTTTTGAGAGAGTGACAAGATCAATTGGTGATCGTAACATGCTTATGTCAATTCTAATATGGAAGGGTGACATCTAATCTTGAGAATTTATAATGTCTGTATAGATGCTTAGATATTTTTTTAGTAATTTAACATATTTTTGTAGGTTTAAAACAAAAAATTATAAGGGATGGGTCTATATAAGAACTTAAGATTGAGTGAGGTGGAAAACTAGGACTAATTTACGTGCTCAAGTCAATCAAAGTAATTATGGGCCAAAATTGACATTATCATGTAGTCATGATAAATTTTGAGTATCTACATTTTCTCTCCCCTTAATGTAGAAATGAAATTACTATATTAAAAATAAAATATATACCCAAGTGTGTAAAAAACACTTTTTATTTGAGAAGGTACTTCAATTGTGTAGGAAACTTTAACTTAGAAAATTCTGCAACAAATCATGAAGTAGTCATTTTTTTCATTTGAAATTTGAAACAACTTGAAATTTTAAAATTGAAAAATTGAAAAGAGACTAAGGGAGGAGTACATTTGTATGTGTGAAACCAATGTTTCTTCCTTAAAGCATTGGATAATTGGTGCTTCCCATAAAGCACTTAGATGGATTGGGATAATTGAGGGTGACCAATACTTAATTTGAAGTGAACATGCATATAAAATATAATTCATTGAGGGATGAAAAAAACTCAATTTTCATTGTTGGTATTTGTAACTCCAAGATGAAATGAGTTGGAATCCACAATGGATTAGTAGGTTATAATGGTAGAGGGTGATGAATCTCCAATATGAACTATGAAATTTAACTAAATCAACCAATGCATATGGATTTTAGATTCAATTATCACTTTGTTCATTTGTTCCTGTGCTGTGAATGCATATGCATGGCATATACCTCCATAATTTATATCAATAACTAAATTTAGAACCATTTTGAATTATTTGAAACTATATTTTGTACCCAAAACTCATTTTTTATCATAAAGGCTTATCTCTTTATGGAATTCTCATTAAAATGCCCTCTTTTTGAGGTGAGGGACGTGTCTTAAAAGTCACTCATCTCAAAATAAAAGTTAATTATATCTTGTGTATCCAGATATAATAATTGAATATAGTAGTATATATGAAAATGTATGTCATCATAGTATGACACGTATCATTCAAAGCATGTATGTAACATATGTGTAGTAACAAATTTGGTTATGAATACTTGATCATGCCTATTTTATCCATTTTTACCATCAATTGACATGTGCACTTAATTGACACCTATTTTTATATTTGACCTATCCTAAATTTAAGAAGAGACCTACTTTCATTACAAGGCCATTTATTGTCATCTATACAAATTATGTTACTGATGAAAATACATTATGAGTTGGACCCTTAGGATGTTTACTAGATGTTTTAGATTCATTTGGTGAATTTTATTATTATATATCTTTTAATATTTCATGATAAATTCCATATGGTATGGAAGTTTTCTCATGAGTTATATTAGAAGAATCTTACACATGGAATAACATTTTATTCTATAAAATTCCTTTGAGATAATTTTTTGTAATAATGGTAATGATATTTAGGTTGATAACAAGATTTTTAATTGGAATATTTGATAATAGGAGGAGTTTTATCTTTAGTTTGAGACTCTGTTGGTGGAGGAGGTGAATCATTAGATGCTGAATTAATAGTGTTTGTATATGTATCTTTGAGAGACATGTCTTTCTATGAACATTTATTAGGTTGTTAATATGATCTCTAAGATCAAATTTATGTTTGTAGTTAACCTTTATAACACTAGAATATTAAGAATTGGTGTAGTATTATCATAATTTTCATCAATTTTACCTAAAAATTTGCTATAGTGATGATACTAGGTATAAAAGTTTGTGGAAGTATATTTTTAGACTCTTTACATTAGTATTTAGATTGGGATTGATTGGATTGATGTGATTTATTTTAATGATATTTAAAGGATTTAATATATTCTTCATAATTCTCTTAAGTGATATCTTCATGGTTTAAGTTTTCACATAACACAAGGTTATATGTGAGTTTCTAGAGTTTGCGAAAAGAATCATGAGAATCGTTGATAACAATATGCCACCAATAAAACTCATTAGGATTTTACCATTTTGGGAGATGCTTAGATGGGAAAAACTCATGGGTCTATAATGTATCATACCTTTATTGAGTTCTTGGAGACTCAAGGGAAGGTGTGAGGGGTTTTAATTTGAAGGAAGTGATGCTCTTGAATTTGATTATTGGGGAAGATTACTTTTGGATGTGCTATTGTTGATCACATTAGTTGTGATTTGAAAAGATTGCTTACTATATTTTTTAGAAGATTCAAATGGTTCATAAGGTAATATTTTCATTTAGCTTGATTAAAGGCTTATTCAAAGTCTTAGGAGAGAAGTGTTTTTTTGGGTTTTATACACACCAAGGAACCTTACAAGTTAACTTCTAAAGTTTTAGGATTAGTGAAGAAAAATTCAATACAAGGAATGAGTAACAGGGTATTTGGGTTTTTTAAACAACATATTGGTGCAAAAATAGTGAGCAGAGTAGTTCTTTATCTTAGATGGTTTGGATATGATGTGAGTCTATATCTACTTGATATGGGTGGATTGATGATAGATGTAACTTATGGTGGGACTGATCAAAAGAAACTCAAAAGGAAGGAAAGGTAAGACAAAAAATAAGGTTTTAAGATTAAACAAGATGAAGCCTTTCTAAGCTAGATCTTGAACTAAGGTTTGGACAAGCAATCAAGAAAAAATATTTGTTATAAGCTAATATAAGCATACCGATAATCAATCACAGTTAAGATTCCAAGGGAATAATAATACAATAAACTTTAGCATATATAATCAAAGGTTGTTGCATTTTTGAGATTGTAGTTGCACAGCTACAAATTAAGATTATGATTATTACACAAAAGCATTAAAATTAGTAATATCACAATATGAATAATTTTATTAAAAGAATAGTCTTGCATAAAAAAAAACACTGAGATACTAGTTTGATGAAACTTCTTATAATATTCACAAGTTTAGAGAAGAACAAGATTTGCACATCAAGACTAATTATTGAAAAATCCTAAGAATTTCCTTTTAATATCAATAGAAAAAATTCTCCCCTCTTTGGGATTGAGATGATATATATATATATATATATATATATATATATAGGCTTGGAAAGGAGATGCCTCATCCTCCAAGCGAAGTCTAAATTTACATATCTAAAAATAAAAATGTGTGTCAAAATCATGTAGAGCATGCATATACAAAAGTGTATATATAAATAGGATCCCTCAACCAAAAAACAATTTATATATGCCCAATAAATTTAGAACTATTAGTACCAACTTAATTTTAATGTGTAAATATATATACATACTATGGATCATAATCCATGTTTTGAAGTATGTTGGGTGGTTAGCTTAGTGAGTTTGATGGTCTATATATCAGCCTCCTCTTCCCCAAGTTCCCCTTGTTTATTTACGGTAAGTCTCAACTCCTTTTTTCGGTGCCACGTGGCATCCCAACACTCATTCTTCATGAAAAAGTCCCCAGATCACCCAAGAGTAGTGCCAACTTGACACATGGTGTCACAATGATTATCCAAGGTAGGTTTATTTTTGTCAAAGCTTTAAGTAGCACCGTTGGCTGATGAAATAATGGGTGAGACCTATTATGTAGTTATAATGAAAAGGAAGCAAACCTTCCATGTGACACCCCTATGCTCATTCTTTGTAAAGGAGTTCTTGACTTCCCTAGGAGTAGTGCTAGCTCACCATATGGTGGCTCTGCGCACTACTGGTCAAAAAGAGGTAAAAATGTTTCAAAGAAGAAAGCTCACCCTTAGTATGTCATGCATCATCCTAACACTCCTTGAGAGTGAAGTTTTTTTTTAGGGCTTCGAGCAACACTAGTGGTTAAGGGAAGTGTGCCCCATTTCCAACAAGAATTCTAGAGGTAGTTTAAAGGGAGACACGCATCACCACAATGCTTCTTCTAAGCATCATGGGAATCATGAGGAATCATAGTTGTACCATATCCAAGATTTTGAAGACCATCTACACTCATGAGCTGAAGCTCCCCCTTTTAGTTATAATGACCTCATTATGACCACAAGTGCTAAATTATAGGTGTCATTTCCTTGTAGGGCCACTATGATTATATATTTTGGGTTTATTTCTTTTGAAAGGGGTTAGGGGTAGTTTTTTAAGATTTTTGTTTTTATGACTGTTATTAGAGAGTAGAAATTGTAATAGTTTAGTTAATGAATATAAATAGCAGTAGTTGTTTTCAATTTTTAAGACCTTAGCAGGTGCCCCTCATGGAAGGGATTGAATATTTTATAATATGCCTTTGGGCCTTTCGTATCTTTTTTTCCATCGAAAAATGAAGAGGATGTGGTGTTCTATGTCAATTTATGTGGAATCAATTATTATCTATGCTTTATGTTCTATGCTTCTATAGTGTTGGGTTTTTATTCATATTGTAGGATTTAAATCATGCACATGCTCTTTTAAATTATCCTTAATGTTTTAAGGGTTCAAGCTATTTTATGCAATACTAGGAATAAGTACATCAAGAATTTTGGCACATCACCTTAGTTTGTTTCAATTTTATTTGCATTTTCCTTCTTACCCTTTTCATTCCCAATTAATTAGAAGAACCGACTTCTAAAATCCTAGAGGTCACTTCATAGACCAAAAATTTGGTACCACATATGTAAATCTTCCTATAGGGTGTTATTTGTTGAGAGCAAAAGTTTAGGCATCAATAGTTTCCTTTTATGGCACACTCGATGGGACCAATCTACCTGATTAGAAGTTAGAGTTTATGATCCAGAGACCCATCACAAGGTCACAAACATCACAAAATCCAAGCTTGTTACTACCATCTCTAGTATGTGTAACTCACCAAAAGACCGTAGGATCTAGTGTGTTGTAATAACCACAGTAAATGGTGATCCCAAGACTACCAAAAAACTTCATAGCATGGAATAGTGGTAGCCCACTCATTCCTCTAGTAGCCTCAACTACGTGGGATCTTATTCCTACTAACACCTTGAAATTAATCCCTAAATTCATAAGGGAGGATTTCAAAAGCACAACATAACATCTTCAAGATGTTTCCAATGTTTGTAGTATGTAATATGCCACCTAGTAGAACATAGCCTTAAGGCTACTAGTCACCTCTTTTAAAGGGCAAGCTCTTGATTGGTGCCAATCCTTGCCACCTAACTCTATCACCACCTAGGATGACTTGGGAAAAAATTATTTAAATTATTTAATGAGAAAGCAGACTGATCATCCCTATTTTAGTAGTTAATCACTATTAAGAGATCCCCTAAAGAGACTGTCATTACTTTTAATGCTAGGTTTGATAAGACCTGACAAAGAATCCTGGTAGTGGCTTGACTCCCTGTGGGTATGGCCATTATATTTTACCTCAAAGCCATTAATTCAAACATAAAAGTTATGATTCAGTCCCTTGGAGGACAAACACTGTTAGACGTATACAAATTATCTACAAGAGTGGAGAATAATTTGATAGATGCTGGTAAAATTTCCTCAAAATCACTAATGCCCATGTTCCCAAAAATATCCATGATGCCATAAGAAGTCCCAAGTACCTTGAAATCACCTCCTTCCATGCATGTATATCCTCCTAATCAAATGAATGCATCTTCTTCATCCATAATAGCTATAGAGATGAATGACATGACAAACATCCTATGGAACATCTCGAATGAGATCATAAATCTCAAAGGATAGCAAGCTATGCCCCCAAATCCCCCTTACCAAAACTACCAAAATGGAAGAGCACCATATAAACATAATCAATATCAAGGAGGACAGAGGCTAGACAGAGGCCGAATCACTAGGTGCGACTTGCAAATCAAATTGTCTTGGTTCCTAATCCTTTACAAATGGTCCTACCTATTTCAAAAAATGAATTAATTGCTAGCCAAACTAACTTGGTAGATGAATCAAATTCATGGTGATTTCCATGCAATGGCACACATGCACCTCAAAATTATCCAAGAGGTAATCTATAATAAAAGGTTATTGAGCAATGAAGATAAGGGAATACACCTGATTTAACTTCTTACACATACCAATCCCTAGGTGTTGAAAATAACATCTTAATGGCTCAGATGTAGGGAATGTCCTTGGAGTAAGAAGAATAAATAATATCAGAGCATGTGATTTTATCTTGGCTATAGGGTGAAGATGTAGTTTATGCAAGCGAGATCCCCTCATTGAAGGCCCCACAAGTCCAATCAAACTACTATACCTGATCCAAGAAGATACCAATTGAGACCCAAGAGAATTTCACAAGGCCTCAAGTAACTTTCAAATTTTTTTTGAGACCCTAACCATCACCCCTGACATATCAAAAGTAGAGTGAAATAACATAGAACAAGAAAAAGGACCCCAAGGTCTGACCACAAGGGTCATTTAAAGTGGTAGAGCAGCTGAAGAAAACCCTTACCTAGTATTCCAAATTCTTTTGGTATTCCAATGCTAGTGACCAGGGGATTGCACTAGTGTCCCTTACCTCTTTTCAATCCAATTGGATATATTTTTAGTTTTCAATCACTTTAGGGTTGGCTTAGGCTCATATCACATCTGAACAAGCACCAAATAAATATATATACACCACTTTTATCTCTTTATCCAATAGATGGAAATGAGATGAAAATACACAAACAAACTCATCAACAAGTTATGCAAATCAAGGTCATTGATCCCTATTCTACCCTACTTCTACATATAACCATATACAATAGTCCTAAGCTTAGTTTACTTAGATTTTTAGTCTCAAACCTCACTCAAAGCACTTAAACTGACACTCATATTATCATTCACTTGCACTTGCACCAACATTTAGATTGGGAGAACTACATCAGGCTTGATCCCCTCTCAAGGTATTGGTATGTAGGAAACTCTAAACACAAAAGGTTGTTGAGGATATCTAGATTACCCAACTAATATCACACTTTTGCTAAATTTTCCACTCAATTACCCTAATAATATGGAGGTTTAGGGTTTTTTCCTAAATCATCAAAAATAGGTCATAGAGAGTAGAACAAGGTTTTTTCACATAGGCACATGTTTATTAGAATTAGGTAAGGCTATTCCCAGCAGTTCACATAGTTTTTAACTAAAAGAAATTAGTGCAACATAGAGGACATTATCACAATGCAATACTATCCAAGGTACCCCACTACTACCCAAGAGGAGTTCTAAGACCTATTTACAGTTTGTGACACTCTGATCAATTTTTGCACTTATTTCCTACCTTTTATTCATTTATCTCAGTTAGTTTCTAGATAAGTACATAATTGTTTGATTCATTACTATTTTTATAATAATCAATTAGGTTTATTCTTGTATAGATTAGTGGCTACATTTATTGTATATTTATTCCTTGATGTAATGTTCTATCCCTTTAATAATCTAAGCTTTACATTCCATAAATCCCTTAAAAGTTGAATTAGGATACTAGGAAAACATAATAAGCCTACACTCTGACTAATGATGTTGGCCAAGAAGGGGGAAATGTAGGACATATTCAATCAGGTCAAAGACATATTTGATAGGGTCAAATACTTTGGATAGAAACATGTAAACATGAAGAAGAGGAGGGAAGAGGGAGGGAAAGAATAAGTAGATGCAAAAATAAGTAGATGATGATGGATGAAGGAGAATATACAAAATTATCATTAGGGGAATATCTCATAAATAACCACAAATCAACCTACTCATATCTTAGTGCAATCCTTAGGACATACATTTAGATATATTATTGCATCAACAAATATTTCATGTTAAGCTATCAATAAGTTTAAAATATATGTATATACAATGTTCCTTAATCATTTATCTAAATTGATCAATAATTTTTACTCTTTATTGATCTATTTCATCATTACTTATGTCACAAGATCCAATATCACTATTACCATTTGTAGCATTTTCATACATAACATTATCATTAAAAGCATTCTCATCACAAGTATTGTCATTTTAAACATTTGCATTTATTAATTCAAATCACATGCCTTATCATCATCAATATAAGGAGTAGGAATGTCATAAATATTCACCATTTTAAATTTCAAACAAGCAAGATTACC
The DNA here is from genome assembly GCA_037957365.1 of Torreya grandis. NCBI lineage: Eukaryota > Viridiplantae > Streptophyta > Pinopsida > Cupressales > Taxaceae > Torreya > Torreya grandis. The sequence continues at coordinate 1,021,650 of JARHVA010002336.1, forward strand.
AAGAAAGGAAGTTTGAACCAAACCAATGTGTCTACCACTAAATATATCACTTCACCTAGTAGGTGTCTTAGATCTAAATTTATTAGCTAACATAAGATAGAAACATGAACAACATGAAAAAAGATAGGGATAATGATAAATCAAAACCCTATATAAATCATATAAAAACCAAATAAAATGACAAAACCTAAATGGAAAGAGATCATGAAACCTTATTGTTGGATATTCAACAAGGAAAATTTCACCAAAAAGATAGACATGTTCCATAATTGAAGGATCAGGTTCACCAAAATATTTTATGTGGAGGGAAAATAAATATATTATATATATCTACTATGTGTGGGAGAATGAAAGTAATTTGAGTAATTGATACTTTAAATAAAAATAGAGATACATAGATGCATTCCTAATTTCTAACTTACTTGAGTTATTATAGAGAATGAAAGTATTAAAAATTAGGTTTTATAGTAGATCATAAGAACATATAGAATGCAACTAGTGATGTGAGATAGTTACTGCTTGTGCAAATCCTAATAATGACATTGACCATAATTGTACAACTTGACAACAATAAATTCTCCTAGAAGTAGTAAGCATGGGCTAAGAATGGTTGTGTAGATCCTTTAGGTTTGAAACCCTTCATTAGAATAAGTTATATTCAAACCTCTTTCTAATTATTAGGATGATGTGTGATGTCATAATTCATTCTCCTTTGCTTGAGCTTAATTCCACACTAATAAGACATAAGATAAACTATTTTTGGTAATGAGACTACCTCAGTCAATCACCATCCTGCTATTTACAATAGTTTTATAGTTTAGCACTCAAAACTATTACATGTTATCAACCAATTTTTTTATCTACCTCCCACCCTTACGAGACGTGGTTTTATAAAATAAAACTATGTGCTCTTTCACTAATGCAAACCTTATTTTGGTATAATTATATAGCCACAAGCCTTTAAAATTTTAAAAAATAAATAAGGGATTTTTTCTATAGATCTATCTATTGATAATTCTTGATCATGAGGAGACATGATATATAGGACCTTAGGGTAATGTGTATATATAATAATTTTTCAATCCAAATTAGGACATATTCATGCATAGTCCAACCATGAAAAAGTGTGAGACCTAATAATCAAAGCATGGAAAACATGAAAAAATGGCACAAGACCTACATTTGATTAGACCACTTTTATACACATGATAGAGGTTAAGTGCACTTTTGTATTATTACATAATTATTCAAGATATAAAACCCTTGTAATAAAGAATTAATTAAACTATATGATAGTTAGATGGATCCTAAGGTGAAAAAATGACAGATCCAAAGGTTTTCATGAAAAATGATAATAATGAAAGATTATGAATCTAATTTCATGATGATAATGAAATATTATGAATCCAATGTGAAGTGAAAGTGTACCAATAATAATGTAAAACTATAATCAAATTGCTCAAAAGCATGTCAAAAGCATTGTAACTGCACGACTTGTACCAAAATTAGGTGTCTACTCAAAGAAAATTTCATACCATTTTATTAATAGGGTAAATATTAATATTCATGTAAACACCCATTCAAAATAACATATAGAAGGATTGAAACCTCATTTTGTATTAGACTACCTAGGAATATGTCACCCAAAGAGTAAGATGGTTGATTCCTAGAAGAAACCTTATGGTTCCTCCCTAAGCATCTAACATATCATCAAGGATTTTATTACATATAACACTATACTCTTTCTATTTATATGGTATAATGATGAATTTAGCCCCCCCAAATGCGTTTTCTTATTTTGTGTCCCATTCCAACAAGAATTTCAGCATTGAAGTCCAATTTAATCTATACATTCTAATGTTTTAATAAAATTTTGGTGTTGCTATTAGATGAATTGATTAAAAAATTTGAGACATTCTTCTCCATTTATTTCTTTCCTATACTTTAGAATATCACATTCACCATGTTTAATATGTCCACATTAATCTCACAATATTTGGAAACCTAAAAACCACAATGCAAGGATGTTTAATTGTTTTGATACTTGTAAGAAAAAAAATTAGTGATACACATATATAATATTATCCTTTAAATCAATAAAGGAATAAATAATGAAGTATCAACAATTATTTCAAAATAAGGATAACTTGATAAAATATTACATGGCCAATATCAATGAATACCTTTCACACATTTGATATAAATACATAGAGAAACATAGTCTGATATAGCATATCAAAATATTTTCCTCTATATCCATTACAATATGGATTTATGAACCTTGACACATTCAAGAAATATTGCACAAAAAATTCCATAATTGGAACCAAATCAAAGATGTAGCAAAATATTTACTCTTCATCCCATGTCACATAAAAGATCAATCCAATGCATGGTGTGTCGAGTTATCTGACACTAAATAAAAAACCTATGTGACAAAGAGACTAGATGAAGTAACCTATTTAGAGAAATGATAAAATATCAATAGGAATGGATATATAATAAAATTAAATAAGGGATAAGTGGTGATAATTTGATAAAACCAATATTAACACATTTTGAGAAAAATATGTTAGAGAAAAAATTAATTTTAATTTTTTTTGTAAAATTTGAAATAATTTACATCACTAAAGTTTGTTGACATGAAGTTAATTAACAAAATAATAGCCTCTAATAAACTATCCTAAACCTATATAAAAACTTTTATTCTATTTCCTAACACACTTTTCATCAATTTAACATTAATAGGTGAAAATATTTGATAACATCCATTTGACTGGTTTTCTACCAAACCTAAACTCCCAAAAGTGGGGTTGTAATTAATATGATATACATTTTTAAAATGAAATCTATGTTTTTCATTATAAACCCATCATTATTTATTAATAATTCATGAAATAAATTTATTTATTAATGTCTAATTACAATTAAAATTTTAAATAAAGAAATAAATAAAAATATATAAGATAATAAGAAACACAAAATAATAGGAAAGAAGATTGGGAAAAATGGATGAAGGGAGGTTAAGCAAAATAAATTTAAATTAGAAAATGGGCAAGAAGGTTATGAGAAGGATCAAATCTTAGGAGATCTTGACAATCCACCTGGGCAAGGTATCAACAAAAGGGAGGAGGCTATAACAACCACCAAGGGCTCATGTGAGAAACATGTAGGCTTAAAGGTTTCTTTTAGAATCTTTAGGGGCACATGGGTAGAGAGACTAGTGGTAAAGGAGCATGTTCATCTTGTGAGTAATATTATTATTTTTATCCCTTTAAGGGAAGATTATAAGTTATGCCTTAAGAATCTTGATCAGATGGTTGAAAGAGCTAATGCCAAGCTAGAATTTTGCTTGTTAGAAAGCTCAATGGTATTAGACCAAAAATTGATGCCGTTAGGAGGTGGGACAGTCATAAGTGGAAAATAAAGGGGAATTTATAAATTATATCCATGGATAAAGGGTTTTTAATTTTATCTTTTTTGAATATAGAATATTGTACTAAACCCTTGTTTGAGGGACCTTGGTTACTGGGCAAATCTAACCTCTTTGTTAGGAAATGGTGACCAAGCATCAAACCAAACAATGAATCTTATGTTAAAGTACCAATGTGGGTGAATCTCCCAGACTTACCCATGGAGTATTGGGAAGATGAAGTTAATTTAGGGATATCCAAAGCTATTAGCTAACCTATAGCTCTAAATGGAGTGACCAAATAAATAAAAAGACTAATAGTAGCCAATTTTTGTGTTAATGTTTAGAAGAATAAGAACCTCTTAGATTCTATCTCCCTATAGTCCAAATGTGGAATGTGAAAACAAGCCATTGAATATGATAAGGGCCTATTTTGGACTAAATAAAATAAGGAAATCCATCCAATTTTAGATCCTACAAGAAATAAGCCTACCAGATAGTTCTAAAGGAAGAAAGTATACTTAAAGTCTTCTAGTTACTCAGAAGAGGGGGAACCCTAAAACATCTGATCATTCTAGAGCTGATGGAAGATTTTGATAAATTTGAAGTGATAGGTGGAGTGAAAAGAGGTGTCATCCTTGAGATTCACTCTCAAAGGATTGTTTTCCAAATAGGAATTTCAAAGGATTGAATTCAGAGAGAGTCAAATCTCTAGATGGTTTCAAGTAGAAAACCTTTTGCATTGAGGAAACCCAAGAAAGGCTTGGTGAAGTTCTTAAGGAAGTCTATAATAAGGAATATTATTGTCCCACTACATGGAATGCACCTTCTAAGAAGTTTAAAAAATATTATGAAGATAATGTAATAGGATTTGGCATGGAGGTGAGGAAGTAGCAAGAGGCTGGGGGTATTAATATCAATAAGAAGGAAGAGATGACTCACATCCCCTCTTTTAATAATCTTAACCAATAATTTTTTGAGAGAAATATAGAAGGATTGAAGAATCTAGAAGAACCTATTTTTAGGAACCCATAAAAAAGATAATTTATTTCTTTAGTGGAAGGGAATATTTTTAACATGGTCGAGGTAACCACATAGAGTGATTATCTATTCCTAGATTATAGATTCACGTACAACTTCCCAACCTTAAACCACTTTTTCAGAAGTAGTCTCTAAAGGAAAAAAAGATGTAGCGGTTGGGCATATACCATTAGGTAGATCTCCAGAGTAGGAGACTATAATTAGAGAGTTAGTTAAGGAAGTAGACAAATGATCTTAGAGGACACTTCTTATAGGTAATCACATTCTATTTCATTTTTAATGATGATAATTTCATGTAATTTTAGGGGGATTAACAACCCAAATAAGTAGAGAATGGTTAAACCCTTGAAAGAACCATAGTCCCAACATCTTGATATTGAAAGAAACCAAAATGTTAGAAAGGATTTTATATTAGGTTAAAGACAAAATATGGAAAATTTCTAATTATGTGGGTATTAGTGTTAAAGTAGATTCAGGGGGTTTAGCTACCCTATTGATTCTCATGGAGTTTCAGGGCCACATTTTACTTAGATCCAAAAAACCTTTTATCCATATTATTTCTCAATAAATATGTCCAGTTGGTGTGGATTGTATCAAATGTTTATGCTTTAAATTCTTTAATAGGTATAAGGAAGTTTTGGAAAGATCTAAATAGCTTCAGGTTTTCATGTTTAGAATGTAATTATATGGAGGTATGGGATTTCAACTCCCTTTATCACCTTTGGATAAGAAGGGGGTTCTCAAGTTTTTTTTATATAACATGGCTGTGTAGTGATTTTATTTATGAGTGTAGTTTGGTGGATTTGGATCTTATGGGTTCTAGATTTACCTAGAACAAAAAAATGTTTAGGGAGAATCTCATTCAGGTCAGACTTGACAAATTATTTTTCTCCTTGGATTGGTTATTCAATCTTAATTTCACTCAATATACTCTTTTGAATATTGGATATGACCACAACCCACTAATATTTCAAGCGATTAAAGATAACAAAGTGAAGAATCATCATTTTAGGTTCCTCAAAATGTCCCTTCAACACTCAGAGTTGAAAGACAACATCAAGGAGTGGTGGAAGGAGGATTTATAGGGATTAGATATGTCAAAACTAACATGAAAAATCAAACATATTAAGAGTAGACTAAATGTATAGAAAAAATAAGTTTTTGGGAACATCTTTGAGAACAAAAAAAGGATCTGAGAAGAGTTTCAGAAGCTGGAGGAGGAAATCCAAAATCAAGGGTTCAACTTGGTATGTCAAGATAAAGAGAAAGATCTTATCAGTGAGTTTCAAAATTTATAAGCCAATGATGAGTCCTTATGGAGGCATAATTTGAGGAGTATCTCATTGAAGGAGGGAGATAAGAATATTAAATTATTAAATATTTTAAAACTCTAACATAGAGGGGATAAAAATATGATATAATTTCTTAGGGAAGATGGTTCAGTCTAAAAAGATGAAGAGGAGATAAAAAAGAAGCAATCTCCTTCTAGAAAATTTTATTATCAGGGAGTTTCATACCAAACATGGGAAGGGAGAAGCTTTCATGGACCTGTTCTTGATGGTAATTAATCCTACTGATAATTCCATGCTTAGAAATTCCTCTTCTTTTGAGGAATTTAAGTTTGTGGTTTCTTCCATGGTAGGGTATAAGGATTTAGGTTTGGATGGTTTCCCTCCATTTTTCTTGCATGTGTTTTGGGACGTGATTCAAGTAGAATTTGTGGTGGTAATGACATAATTTTTCTAGACATGAAACATCCTTAAGGATTTCAATAATACTTGTTTGGTTCTCATACTTAAGAATTTCGGGTCTATACATATGAAGGATTTTAGATGATCAGCCTATGAAACATGTTCTATAAAATATGCTCGAAAACCATGGATATTAGACTTTAATATCTTCTTCCAAACATCATCTCAACATTAAAAGGGTATTTTGTTTTCAAAAATAAAATTACAGATGGGATTATAATGGTGCACAAGGCCTTACATTGTATAGATAAGTCTATAACAACTTGCATGTTATTTAATATTGACATGGATAATGCATATGATAAAGTTTCATGGAGGTTTATGCATAGGATCTTAGGTGGATTAGGCTTTTGCAAAAAAATTAAGAAGATTGTCACTTCATGTATCTCTACACCCAAGTTATTTTTTATGATTAATGGTAGACTTTAAGGTTTTTATATAGATGAAAGAGGACTAAGAAAAGGTGACTCCTTATATCTATACCTCTTCATCATCCTAGTAGAAGCTTTATGAAGAAAATTGGATCATGCTAGAACCCAGACATTATTAAAGGGACTCTGGATTGCCCCCGAGATGGATCCCATCATGCACTAGTATTTTTTAGATGATACTTTTTTTAGGAGAGGCATTGATAACATAATCTAAGGATAATAAATCTATACTACATTAATTTACAAAGGTTTTTGTTCAAAGTCTCAATTTCACCAAAAAATTTGTGTTTTCATCAACACCAAGGTAGTTGTGCAGTAGAAATTTTCAAACATTTTGGAGTGAAAAATTTCAAAAATTATATATTATTATTTGGGTAGGAATTTCTTCAAAGGAAAATTTCCTTACAGTAGCTAGAATTCACTCCTAGATAGAATTCAAAATAAATTAGTAGGGTGGAAAAGGGAAAATTTTGTCTCAAGTGGGTAAAATTTAGTTGTCAATAATTCCATTAAGATTATTCCCATTTATATGATGTCTATTTTTGAAATACTTCTAAGGTGACCAAAATAATTGAATAGATGCATAGAAGGTTAATTTGGTTTGGATCATATGAGAAGAGTAGATTTTACCTGGTGGCTTGGGAAAGAGTTTTCCTCCCAAAACATAAAGGAGGCCTTAGCCTTAGGAGAGTAATAGGAATGAAAAATACCATTGTGGATAATAAGGGGTGGAGGATGATTACAAAGAATAACTTGTGGATATATAATTTAAAATAAAATTAATTACAAGGCAAGAATATGGAAGGTTTCCTAATAGAGGTTGGTCCACCACAAGGTTCACACTTATGGGATAATTTGGCCAAAAGTAGGAACCTAATTAGCAAAGGGTACAAGTGTAATGTAGGGGATGAATCAAAGCATCATTTTGGGATGATGTTTGGTTAGATAATTCCTCACTAAGATCAAAAAGACCTTAGACTGAGGTGAGTTGGGATTTTTAAGATCACCATAGGGGATAAATTTAGATATTATTGGATAGTAATTGACCAAAGGAAAATGTGGAAATTCATTTATATTAAATATGATCATCATACTATGATCTAGATTTTCAATTAACTAAATTAAAAACTTAAGAGAAGGCATATCAACCAATACCCTAAATAAGATGAGTTGGTATGTTATGCTAAGGAAGATGGAAAGTACTCAAACAAGTCAGGTTACTTTAAGGATTTGGATATGGAGGTTGATGGCTAACCTTAGAGTGTGATGTGGATAAAATACAAAACCCTAAAATTCAATGTGTTCTTATGATTAGTGGTCCAAAATTGTATCTTTATGACTAATAATCTTAATAAAAGAGGGTTGGTCATTCCAAATTGATGTGCTCTTTTCAAAGAAAAGAGGATGACTTTGTCAACCATATATTTTTATCTAATATGTTTGAGGATATCCTATCCTTATTTAATTGTATTTGGGTTAGAACCAAATCTATAAAGGATTTTACTATTCAATGGAAACCCCACTAGTTGGATTATATCCTTAATAAACTCTGGGAATCATCCCTCCCCCATCTTTTTAGGGCTTATGAAAAGAGCGAAACTCTATAATCTTTCAAGATAAGAAAAGGAAACATTTTTTGGGATAAGAAAAATAATCAATCTATGGTGGGTAGTAGAATAATGGATGTCATTAAGTAAAATTAGAAATCCTTTATTAAAAATGATAACCCCATCTCTAATAAGGAAATTAAAATTCTAAAGTCATATAATTTTCAGGTGCCTAGGGTAGTTGGGGACATTGTTAAGAAGATCAATATGAATAAGGTGAAGTGGATCAAATAACCATATTCTTGGTTTAAGCTCAACTTTTATGGAATTTTGAAATGGAATCCAGGGGTAGTTGGAGGAGTAGTGGTTATAAGACATATCAAGGGTGAGTTCATTATGGTTTATGTCAGGCCTCTCAGAGTCTAAAATAATCATACAACTAAGTCTATAGTGACATTTTGGGGAATTTGAATGGATAAGGACATGAATATCAAGACACATATTATTTAAGGAGACTCATTGAATGTGGTTAACTATCTTAGGGGTAAAACTAAACCTAATTAGACCATTCTAAATATCATCCAGGATGCTTAAAGTATTATGAAGACTTTCAATAATGTGAAAATTATGCATAATTATAGGGAAGGAAACTACTATGTTGAATGGATGGATAATAAAGGTGTATTGAGTTATAACTTCTCACAATGGAATAAGGAGGAGGATCTACTCTTTTATTTTAATAACATTATTAATATGGAAGTGAGAAACCCTTCTTGTAATCATAGAAAGTATGCTGATTGAAAATAATGATGGTTATGGGTTTTAATAGTCAATTCATCGCCCATGATAATTTAATTCAAATCATTATGAGGTTGGGTGCAGTCTATCCACATCATACCTTTTCAAATCAGGACTTTCAAATTCAAATAGGATGACATTATGGTAACAATTGCAACGAGTTTTTCATTGATCAATATTGGTTGTAAATTTGAACTCAACACTTCAAAACTTAGAATTCCTTCAATGGGTAGTGAATGGAATCTAATAGAGTCTAATTCATGTGCTAGCATCAAAATTAATAATTCCATTTTGTAGATATTGATATTATTAGGTCCAAATCCCTTCATGAAAATAATTCAGGGGCATGACTCTAAACTATCTCTAGATTTTTCTAAGGCATGGAGGGATATAAGGGTTTCCATAAAAGGTATCACCAGAACATTTTAGAAGAGTAAATTTTTGCTGCTATGGGCATGTCGATGAAAGGTGATAAGGTTTTAAATATAGACATTGGAAGAATGAAGAGGTGAATAACTTCTTTAAATTGGGTGAGAGAATCTACCTTATCAAAGATGGCTACCTATGTCATGCTATGCCTTATCCTTGGGGATATGTTTATCTCTAGATTATGAGTTATATCACTCTCAAAGGTAAGTTAAATATTATCTATTCCCACCACTTTTAATTGTTGAATCAATTTTGACACCATAATCTCTCCAACCTACCATTCTATCTGGTCATGTTCATTGAGAGACATATAATGAGCTATTAGTATAACAAGAGTGACATATTTTTCATCAAGGCATAATACTTATCCTCTTCCAATTAGGTAAGACCCCATTGGCCCCATATTTAGAGAATCAAATCAAGCATAATCATAAGGGGGAAGGGCCTATAAATTCTAATGATAGTAATGATGGGGAAGAGTAGGAGATGCTAGATCAATTCACTAAGAACAATAAAAAAACTAAGGGTGAATATATACTTGTCAAGGGTAAGAATAAAGGTATCCCTAAAGGTGGTGATTATGCTAGGAATTCGATCAATGAGGTTGATATTTATACAAGCCATCCAATTGAGGATATTAAGGGATGGATGACCAAATTTTATAAGAATTTGACTCTTTATGGGGGTATGTTGAAGGTTAGTGCCACATATCTATAGGAGGTCCTTAGGTATTTGAAGGCCATGAAGATCAAGGTTGAAGTTTTCAAAAATAATCAGCTAGGGGTTCTTAGTGTTATCAGTTAGGGGAAAGGGGTTGATGATAAACCCTTTAAAGTGGTCGAGATTGGGAAGGAGGTAGGGGATTATCATTTAGATAGAAATAAAAAGATCAAAATCACTATGGAAAATTAGGGGAAGCACGTGAGAGGCAAGTTCATGGAAATCTTGGATGGTCCAGGTAAAATAACCAAAGCCAAAAAGGTGACATGATGGTGTCTGGTCTTTCATTTATTCACTAATATTGTATGGTCTATTTATTAGCATGTGTTATGTGTAGTTATATTATTATCTAGTCTAAGTCTAGTCTTTTTTTAATGTGGAAGATTAACTAAATTTTCACTGAGTCCTAAAATTTATCATTGTGTTGTGTTTCTCTGGTTCGAACCCTAGCTAGTTCTATTTTGGTTCTTCTTCTTTGATGCCTTCTTTGGTTGAATTACATTAGGTTTTAGGGTCCTCTTAAAACTCTTTATTTTACCCTCTCTACATGAAAAAATAATTAAATTTTAACAAAAAAATTAATATTTAGTTTCCATCATTATATTTTTTTCAATTAATTTAACGTTTTATTGATTAATGTCTCTAATTTACAATACAATTAAAATTTTAAACTAAAGTTTTTAAAATTAATTTTTAGTTACCATTATTCAAGTTTTTAAAATTAATATTTAGTTAACATTGTTAAGGTTTTTAAAAATTGATATGTAGATACCATTATTTTCATATGTGTTTTATATTAAACATATATATGACATAACTATTCTTAAAATTTTATTAAAAATTGCTAATTATAATAATGCATCGAGTAACAATAATATAAAATGTGTTAATATAGAATTTTATATTTATATCTAAACATTAATTTTTGACCAAGAATGATGTTATAAGTTCTCATGAATGTATTAATTGTGGTTGAAGTAGGTTTATGATTGTTCCAATGCATGCTATGTGGGACAAATATTAGGTGTCTGTGATGTGGAGTTGAAGTAGTTGTCATTGTGAAGTCAACCTAGCTTTTAGTGGAAGATTTGATGTAATTTTCAATGGTAGAGTTTATGTAGGTAGCATAGGTGCTTCAACATACATGCAAGTGGTGGATTTGATATAGGGAAATAAAAAGTATGATTTTTGGAATATCTAGTGGAGGTAAGGGATGAAGTTAAACATCAAATTGTGTTTATTACCCTAATACTTAATTACAAGTCATTTGTCACCTTCACTAGAGTTTCATTCATATAAATATGTTAATCCCTCATATAAACATATTAAATTTCTTTAAAAATTTTGTAATGAATCAAGGATGGTGCACCCCATCTCAATAAACATTGAATCTATTTTAAAAGACTCATCTTCTATCTACATTTTGTGGAAAAGTTTCATATTATGCAAAAGAAGATTTAAATTTAATGATGATAATAATAATAACATTAAAATTTAAATATATTTAGAATATGGTGTAAAATTTTTAATTTTTTTTACTTAAATTTATATTTTCAAAATAGATTACAAGACCAACATCTTCATTCTCTAAGGATGTTTAAAATATTTGAATGCACTTGTTGCTTCTCCTTGGCTCTAAAAATTGGATTGGATGTTCCTATCCTACATAACTTCTCTTGGGTTTTGAAAATTATACCTCATATCACCTCCTCTCTACAAATTATAAAACTTAGGTGCATTATTTAGTGTCAAAGTTTCCAAATTTTGATTTGTCTAAAAATAATTTTTTTACAAAGATATTTGTGAATGATTTGATCCATATATTTTAAATATAATTGATCACACTTTCAAAGTGTACTCAATATTTTTAAACAATAAATATTAAACCCTAAACCCTAAATTATAAAACTTTAACCATAAATATCGATTGGGATTTTCACAAGTTAGATTTTAGTTAATGTCAACTAGGGTTTAGAGGTTATTATAGATCATAGTATTAAACCAAATAGAATTTAGGGTTTTTTACTTAGATAAATTATATATGAAGATTTAGTTTATAGGGATTTTGTTTTAGAATAAATGGGGATGAATTGGGGTTTTCATAAGTTATATTTTAGTGAACATGTACTAGGGCTTAAGGTTTACTATAGTTCTTAATATTTGATCATCTAGGATTTATGATCCCACTTTAGATTAGTTATGATCATTTATGTAATATAGATTTATATTTAGATTAATTTTGATGTAGGATAGGTAATATAGGTAAAAATTAATGGAAATATTTCCCCATGCCCTAGACTCAACATTCATTTGTACACACACTTTTAAACATAATACATTTATATGTGATATCAAAACTGACAATTTTTTACATTCAATGATAGTATTAAATATATTGATACATAAACATCACATTAAAATGATTTATTGAATTAAAAATATGAATATGAATATAGGTTAATTATAATCCTTCAATGGATATGAGTAATTCTTGCTACTCTCTGCTCTTACATTCACACCAAAGTTTTCCCCAACTAGAAGCTTCTCTCTTTTCACACTTACTCTTTATAAATAACCCTCCCCATATATTTATAAACTAATTAAAACATGTTTTATTCTTATTGCCTTTTATAATTCCTCTTTGAGTTCCCTTTCTCTTATAAAATTATCCACATGTCAAATTTCATCTTCTTAGGTAGTTACTATTTTTTACAACTAACATGGGTAAAACCACCACTTACTACAGGTTATAATTTTCAAAATTTACCATTAATGTAGATTGATGGTATTGAAACCTAAACCTATTTTAACTAATAATTTCATCATCTACCAAAATTAGGTTAATTTAACCTCTTAGATATGACTAAAAATTTATACACCCTAGGTTTTTGGAAGTTGTGATTCTAACAATTCGTGAATAATCACAAACACATGCCAACACATAACATATATTTTTGGGTTATTTAATATTATTTATCAACTTGAATGCTCTTACATCATACACTACAAGTAAGTAAAACAATCCATGAGATCTTATTCATGAACCTTGATTGAGTTCATCTATTGATTTTCCATACTTTGAAACCTCATATTCACTCATCCAAGTTTAATCTTCAAGTTCTCTATCCTTACACTTCACCAAGTATCCATTATACACACTAATTCTTTTTCTTTTGATGATTCTAGAGTCTATCATAATATATATTGATTATATTTCCTTCTCAATTAACTAGTGTATCCAGTATTGAGTTGAAGACTCTAAACTCACATCCTTATCACTCACTTACCCCTCATATTAAGGATACAAATATAATAAATTGAAAAGAGGATAAATATCAACTTTTAGCTCTATCTCATCAAAATTTTCTACAATTTTTTTAAGAATTTTACATGTACCAATATTTTTCAATTTTTGTTTGTTAAATGATCCTTATGTAACCCATTATTTTATGAAATGAGATAAAACAAATTCACCCACTTAGAATTATTTTTATCTTTTCTTGAGATATTAATGATTTTTTAACTTTATGAAATTATTATCCAACTTACCTCTCACCTATTGATGCACTTATTCCATATACATTGCTTAGAATTATGATTCAACACATATTCTATTGAATTTAACTATATCTCTTAACTTGGTAACACCTTTAGGGTTTCAACCATACACAATTTAGAATGGAATTTTTCTTTTACTTATATTGACTAAATTTTTTATAGAAAATTTAGCTTGTGCTAGAACCATGTCCTACTATTTAGGCTTATTTCCTACTAAGCATTAACAAAATTCCAAGGATTTTATTTACCACCTTTGTTTTCCCATTCATTTTTGGATGGTAGGCATAAATTAAATCCAAAAATGTTCCCAAAAATTTCCTCAAATTTGTCTAAAAATGACCACCAAAGTTGGTATCTCTATTTAAAACTATACCTTTTGATCACTTATACTATTGAAAGTTGTCATTGATGTCATGTGTTTATGTACTATCATTGATGTGAATAACAATTAGTAAGGTGAGTGTTGTCTTTTATGTCATATTCTTGATGTCATTGATTTCAAAGGAAGCTTGAGGTCAAGTGTTGGTTCAAAAGAAGGTGGCTATGGCCATTGGTATAAGGCTGATTGTTTGAACTTGTTAATGTGGCTTTGAGTGATCATGTGGAGTGCCTTGTGAAGCATAGAGAGATATGGTGAAATGAGTAAATATATATATGTTTATTTGATTAAGGTAGTGTAATTTTCATGTCTTTGGTGAAGATATTTAGAGCTTCATGAGTTCAGAGAGAGATTGTCTTCATGTCTAGTATGTTCAAGAAGGCTAGTTTAGTCTTGGGTAGTGACCTATATTATTTAAGGAGACTTGGTCAAAGGATAATTATGGGAGATGTTGTGTATATTACCTAAAATTTATGAATGTGAGTAGTAAGCTTCAAAATTTGTATTTAAGATCTCAAAGTGGTATAGTACCTAGTAGGTCTGTTGATAGGCTAGTTCTTAAGCATGGATATAGATTATAGAAGCATGATGGTGGTGATATGAATTTGTATGAGATTTAAATTGTCAAATTTAGTATTAGATCATGTGAAAAAGGTGTTGAGTTAGTCACATGACTCTCAGAATGAGGCAAAGGGGTAAGTTGTTCTTTAATGGTCTTCTCATGGACCTAGTCTTAAGACCCTAGGTGGCATAATGATGTATCATGATCTTATATAAGCATGGTTTGAGGTCTGAAATGTTGTTTCAAGTATTTTGGTGAATTTTGAGGTCTTGAGTTGAATAATAAATTATAAAAAGTGGATTTAAGGTCTCTTATATATGTAGAATGAAGAGATGAAGACCTGAGAAAGATTTTCTCATGCTTGTTGGCATGTGTAACTATTGCATGGGAAGTGGAGATCTTAGGGACAGATGAAAAATTGTTATAGGAGTTTTTTTAAAACATTAAGAGTTGGTTTCAGGAGTAGAGTTTTATGAACAAATTTTGAGAATCGAAACTAGTCTAAAACCCTCATAGTGACTTGATATGGAATATATTGATAGAAATAGATTAGAATGGATTGGATGGCCTATTTTAATTATTATAACATGTAGAGGAATCTCATAGGTATCTCTAGGTGGAATTGGTATATCAAAAGAGTGAGTGGAAGCCACAAGAAAATAATTATTTCTCAAAATTTTTATATAGTTGGTGGGGTTGACCGAGTCAAAGTCGCACAATAGATGGATGTTGATGCTTGTATCTTATAATTCATGACCATGGTGGTTTATAAGCAGGTTATATACTTTTAATATAATAATATGGTCATATAAGTTGGCCTATCACTAAAAAGTCTAATAGTGAAGATAGTGACAAAAACTAGGTAGAAGTGAGAATGAGATTAGGGAAGAGTTGTCATGGATTAGGAATGTATCCAATTGCATGGGGTTATTTTTAAAGACATATAAAACATTTAAATATTGGTCATATGTTTTGGAGATCATTAATTTTTTTGAAAATGTTGTTCATAAGATGACTTATCTAGTGAAGATGAGACAATGAAGGTATAAGATTCAGATATTTGTCTATATATCCCATATTTTACATTATACCTATATATATTTGTGTTTGGAGATATTTTAAAGATATAAAAGGATCATATTAATTAATTATGACTTTTTTATTGTGTCTACATAGGTGTTGGAATGTAAGATCATCATGACTGGTTCACAAGGCAGAATGACAATTCTAAGTAAGTGAGAGTGATGAGTTATATGATCTCTGCACTTAGATGATGAATATAATGAATATTATGTTGTTTATTAGGACATATAAAACCTATCCATTCTTTATATAAGGTTGAGAGTCAATTTAAGAAGTTGAAATATGGAAGCCAAAATGGTCTGTCTAGATATGTAAGAACTATGAAAGAGAAACTTAACAAATTGGTCTATAAGACTAATATTTGACACTATAAATTATGATATATCTATTGAAATATATTATAAAGGTCACATAAGAAATATTAATTAACATTATATTTCTTATAAGTTTCATTATAGGAGTTGACATCAACATTCATTAGGACTATGTTTTTGGAGCATTCAAGCAGATTTTCTATATGCTAGTAAGAGCGACGTTCTTGAGTCATTATGCTTAGTTTGGATGTGTACCAATATTATGATGTTATATATATTAAATGAGATATTATACATGAATCTAGAGTATTTCAAAGTACCTGTATAGATTTTGGTGATCAAATGACCATGACTGGGTTTTGGATCTTTTTGGTAGTTCATAGTGAAATTTTTGTAGAGGTGTTTTTAAGTCTTTAGAGATTGAGTGATGGATTATAATGAGTTTAATTATGAACCTTAGGTAATTAATTTTCCATAAATATGTGTATTGTACCTATAATGTGTTTATTCAGGGGTTTTTTGCTTCATCTTTGAAGATAGTGTTTTTGGGGTAATTAGGCCTAATAGGTCTTTAAAGGCCCTATGGAGCTTTCATGAGGTAAGCGAATGATTTATGAATTATTGAGAATGGAGGAGGTTAATTGAGGTTTCAAAACAAGTGTTTTAAAGGTTTTTTTCTTTGGTGAGGGCCATCTAGGCCATAAAGGTTCAATTTTTACTGTGGAAAGGATAGATCTAAATACATTAGATTTTTACTAAGCCCAAGAAGAGAAGGTGGTCTAAGTGAGACTGGTTAACCGAATGATGATATTAATTTGATTGATCATTGTTTGTAAAGTGTCATAATATATTTTTTGGGTCTAAACCTAATGGATTAGTTCCTTGGCCAACCAAGAGAGGATGTGAGCAAGTGATGTATATTATACAAGGCCTAATTGGGCTAATTGTATGGGATAGAGAAGACACATATGAACAAATAAGAGGGAAAAATGTGAAGAATCAGGAGGTCTTGAAGAACATAAATAGGGGATATAGACTATGATGAACATATAATTGAGTTGATGCATGTGGATGTCAAGGTCAATTGACCTAATAAGAGGCATATTGAGTGAGGAAGCCTACGAGGCAGGTTTGAGAGAGATAAAAGAGTTTGAAGAGAAAAAGAAAGTGATCATCATTAGTTGAGTGAGAAACAAGTGTCATTAGGTGATCAAATGTTCTATGTGGCTAAATTGGTGCTGAGTCACCTAGGGCATTGGTGCCTCCTTGAAATTTGGTGTTTGCTAAAGGACTAGTTGAGTTAGTGCTTGACTAGTGAGGGTTTAGTACTCCTTATGGAGTTAGTTCCTCACTAAATAGTGATTCATTTCTTATATAACTATATTCCAAGATGTGTTTTAGTGGGTTTTATTTCCCATGAGGGTTTCCCACATATATCTTATGTTCATATGTTGTATGCTTATGTGAACGCTTGTTTATGCATTAGTTGATGTATGTGTTTGAATGAATGCTTCATGAATGTTATTATCCTCGAATTTAGATGACTAAATTCATGGGATAACCCATACAAAACTTGTACATATTTTAACCCATGATCTCTAGGTATGAAAAATGAGGCAAATCCATTGGCCTCATGCACAATCTCCCCCCCCCCCAAAAAAAAAAAAAAAATCTGTCTTTTTGACTCATAATTTTTTTCCTAATGCAAGGCCAGAGAAAAAACCTGACCTTGCACATGCAAGGCTGAATATTTATTTTGCTCCAGCATGTTGACTTGACATGTGGCATTTACCAGTGGGGTTATAAATAATTACTTTGTTAATTCTTTTTTACCTTTTGATTTTTATCCTCTACTCTCACCATTTTCATGCTCACCTGCCTCTAACTCACCTATAGTTTTTCCCTCCACTATGGATCTTGGGTAAGTTTCTTCATGTCTCTCCTACTAGGTTTTCCTTTTACTTTATTTCCTTTTCATTCCTTTGCATCATTTTCCTTTTTTATAACTCTGTATAGTCATCATTTAGTTTTGTTTGAACCCTATTTCATGTATTTTAAACCTCATCCAAGCATAAACCCTATATATTTTCAATCCCCTTTCATAGTTTTGAAAAACCCTATTTTTAATGTCAACCATAAGGTGTTTTTGAAACACTATGAGTTACTTTTTTTCTATGTGCTTCAAAGAAAATTATCTGAGTAACACATTCCCTTTTTGGGAATGCATCACAAAATTTTATATGAAACACATCTTTGCATGCACCAACATACTTCTAGTGGTGAACCTTAGAGAATTTTCTCTGAAGTGCACCTAGTTCTACCCAATTTTGGTGTAGGCCAAATAAATTTCTCTGACCTACACCCAAGAACCTTAACCCAAATGCAGGTCAGAGAATTTTCTCTGACCTACATCAAAACCACATGTGGTCTAGAGAAAATTCTTTGACTAACAGCCTTTCCTACCCCATGTAATCTAGAGAATTTTCTCCAACTTAAATCATGTAGTTCAAAGAATTTTCTCTAAACTATACCCTAGAGACCTACCCAATATGTAGTGCAGAGAAAATTCTCTGGACTACACCCAATTCACTCAACCTCATGTAGTGTATAGAATTTTCTCTAGACTACATGAAGCCTCTTCCTACCCCATGTCATTCAGAGAATTTTATCTAAACTACATAATTCTAAATAGATGCAAAAACACAAAATTTCTTTCCCTTTACATATTTCCTACCAAATGAAAAATATGATAACTCTAGAAATTTACAACACTTTCATTTAGTTTCTTAACCAATGATAGAGGTTTCACCTACAAAAAGAGTCATGAAGAATAAGTTCCAAGGAGTGGTCCCTTTGTCTTTGATTGATTCAAATGTTGACCAAATTAGAGATATGGAGATTGGGCACATGGACATGACAAAATTCCTATAAAGATTGAATAAGGACCCAGTTGCACCTCACATACAAGCTATTCTAGATAGTGGCATTTGCTTGGCATCTACATTCCCAATATTAGCACAGGATTCAAAATTTGTCCTAGTAGTAGTTACTCATTTTGATAAACAAAGCATGTTAGTTAAAGATGTGGATGGTAAAGTTATGATACAACTTGACAAATAATATTTTGACAATATTTTTCATCTTCTTGATATAGAAGAATACTCAGATATAATCATGAGATCAACACAAGAGCATTATGATAAAGAACCTGACAAATGGAAGCAAAATATTAATTCTTGTTGGCTTAGGACTCCTCAACCTTCCATTGATAGATGGCCTAAGAACATATATCACAGTTAATTATTGGAATAAGTAGCAGATTTGATTACCCATTTGAGAAGAGTCAAGGAACTTCTTACATCCAACATATTTCAAGAATGGATGTATCAGTACATCTTAATCATCAAGAGGAACAAGCAAGAAATATTCTTGGAGAATCAAATTAGTGATGCCATTTATCACTAGATTTCTTAGGTGACTTCTTCCCTCAAGTTATACATGACCTCTTATTTAGTGTATGCTACGATGAACATGAAAACCTTCCCAGGTCTAACTTCCATTGGTGATAGAAGACAAGTTCTAGTTTATGATTATTATCCTCAATTGAACCTAAAGGAGATCATAAGGCATTATAAAAGGGTCAATGATGCCTTCTTCTAGAAGTATATTTATATTTTTGATAAGGACCTTGAAAAGAAGAGGGTTTTCGATGCAATATGGGAATAGGTGAATAAAATTGGTTGTGTATTCTTGTGATTCCCAACCTTCACCTACATCAAAATATGAGGGTTCAGTGAACAACCATATATGCTACCAAGATATCCAAATGATAAATTGATATTAATGGAAATATGTCAAAAAATGATGAGTGTTCATAATAAAAAAATTGAGGCTCACAAGTCCAGATTTAAGTTTTCAATTAGTATTGGGTAATACATAGTATCTACCACTCCCAAGGCCAAAATAATGGAAAGTGAGTTAGAATGGATTACTCTCAAGAAATTTAAGATCCAAAATGACTTTGATTATAGGAAGATGAAGGATAAGCTCAAATAAAACTACACTCATGTGCACAAAATATAAGATATTTGGGCTAAGTGTAGAATAGATAAAGATGTGAAGAAGCTTGATTACAACCATCTCACTCTAGATCAAATTATAAATTTGAAGCTGGCTAATGTTCTTGAAGGTATGAAATATGATGAAAATATATTGCATCCTTTGTATGAGAATAGTCAAGTGGATTCTATAAATCTTCCATAAATACAGTGGTTAGTAAAGGAATCTAATTCTATAAGGGATAGATTCCAACTCACTCTTGCTAAGACCAATGCCTAGTTGGAGGGAAAGGATATCAAGCTAAAACCCTTCAGGACTAGATTTGAAGAAGAATATGATGAAGAAAATTCTAGGAAGCGAGAGGAGCTTAGAAAAAAAAATAAGGAAGATACTTCTACTTTTACACAAAAGGTGAAATTAATTTTAAAAATAAAACGCCAAAGAGGAAAAAGTAAGCAATATCACCAAATGAGTTTGACTTTGGTCAACTAGTTATAGTAATGCCCAAATCAGCAAAGAAGGAAAAAGTAATATCAAGGGTTATTTTTCATTCATCTGGTCATAAGTATGTTAAAGTTGTAGTGCCTTCAAAGGATAAAAATATTGAAGATATACAAGTGTCTGACTATGTAATTAAATGGATAAAACCTGGTAAACAAAAAAAAAAAAGGTGCTAAAGAAGACCTATAGGTGGCAATGGCATATTTGATCAAAATGTATGATAAGGATAAGTTGATCAAGGATCAACTTAAATTTTAGGTAGAATAGTTGACCTCAGTTCTATTAAAAATTTCTTAATCTTCTGAACTAATAGAGCATGTTGGAAGTGAGGTTATTGAAAAGGCTATTAAAAAAGCATAAAATATTAGATCACAAGGTTAGGCAATCAGTGCCTAGATAGAAAGGTTGTTAACAAAAGGTGCTCAATGGATATATTCTGCTATTGAGCTTCTTAACAAATTGAGTGAAGTGAAGATAGAGATGTAATAGACACTTGATATACTTTCTAAAGATTTACAATTGATAAATACAGACATTCATCATGGACCCAACTACATCAATTAAAGTTATAACTTTTGGTTGAATAAAAGGTGATTCCAAATAGGAAGATGTTTTTAGAATACAAGGAGGCAATGAAGAACAAAAAATAAGTCCTACAAAATCTGATCAAGGATCTTGAGGAAGCCTTAGACATGTTCATAGATAATGGGCTAGATATTATAGATAATATTAGGGAACTTCGTTACCAAATGATGGATGACACTCAGAAAATCCTTCCTGTATAAAAAATTATCAAACAATTCACTTCCTTGGTACACACTAAAGTTGAAATAGGAACATTCACATTGGAATGCATTGATAAGTTGGTTGAGTTCCAAGTGATTATGGATAAGTTACAATTTTTTTTGGATAGGCACAAAGGTGTACCTATCAACAGAGTGGACTCCATCACAAGAGTCCTCACCATCTCTAGAAATACATTAGGACCAAAAAAAAATGAAGTTCAAGTAGCCTTGAAGAGATATGAACCTTACATGGAGAAGAATAAAAAGGAAGAAATTCCTGTGTCTTCAGACACTTAGATTATTTTTAAACTTCTATATGTAGTTTTTTGTATGTAAGTTACATGTAGGAAAAGTACAGAGTCCTAAACAAAATGGAACTCTGTCTAAACTAAGTCAAGGTAGTTAGAATTTCCCTATTTTTGTTCATGGCTTCTCTCTATAAATAAGAGGATGCTCTTTTGTAAATGGATCTTTTGGCTATAGAGTAGAAATGATACTACATTAAGTAGCATCTTTGTGTTCAAATTATAAATCTTTATTCAATCAATATAAGAAAATCAAGTGGCCATTCAATTTTTGTGTTAGAATAAGCTTGTGGTGTATTAGGAATGTTCTTACATCTTTTCCATTGTATTTTATTATGAATTTGATCAAATTATGGTGTGAATCTACATAAATTGAAAGGTGCCATAAATCTGATTTTGAAGTCTTTGAGCTGCAATATCATTATTGGATTTATATCTTGTGTTCATGATTGGAAGTGACTTTGGAGACTTTGGGCTATGAGTTATATTCCTTGATTATTTAATCTTTATTGAAAATAAGGTGGAGACTTTGGGCTACACTTTGTTACACCCATTTTAATTTTTAGATTAACTTAAGAAGCAACAAAGGTCTTTGAGCCTTTGTAGGTTTTTTGTGATACACACTCGCTGGTATTATTTTAGTTATTCCTACATCTAGCTAATCTAGATATCGATTATTATTGCTCCAATAAGTAGTTTTACATTTTTATGATACATTGTAAGAATCAAAAGGGCCTCTAGTATAATTTTTTAAGTGAACATCAATTCTAAAAAAAGAGAATTGATGATATGGAAACACCCACATGATAAAGTTAGTGTAAATAAGTGTAATTAATTGCTTGTTGATTTTAGTTAGTAATAAGAAGGGCACCTCCCCTTTCCTTGAAAAGAGATTTAATATCATCATACTATGTCTGAAATTACCATGCTATTACCATTTTTTAGTGACAAGATATTCACCCAATAGTTTTTGGTGACCTTGCTGGGGAACAAACATGCAATCGAGAGCTACACTCATTCGGTTGGAATAGAACTAGTACCTTATTATTTGTAATTTTTTTATAGTTCATGTTCTCTTTCTTTTTCTGGATAAGTCTATGATCTAGTGGAATAAAATTACACCCATATTATAGGGGCACTAGGACACATTGATCATATATTTGAGTTATTGCTAGAGCATAACTTTGATCTTTTGTCAACACGTACATGGCCACCTCTTTAGCATACAAGAAGTTTTCCTCCAACTAGTATAAGATATCCCATACCATAGTAATCTTTTAATGTTCATAGGGTTTTACCTATTTTACCTCTACAAATATTTTCTATTCCTCCATACAATAAACATAGAATGGCTGCTCAAGGTCTATGGGGAACTACTTTTGCTCTGTTGAATTTGACACCACCATCACATGAACTAGCTCATGGCTCACGAAAAAACTTCCTTAAGTTCCATGGTGATGGCAAGTAGCATCTAGATGAACATATTGATGCATTATAATTGCATGTAGAGTCCTAGGGGTGGAACACAAAGATGTTTCTATAATACTATTCATAGAAACACCTTCAAGGTGTTGTTGCTAATTGGTTTTACCATCTTGTAACAAGAACCATCACAAGTTAGGCAACACTTCAAGTTAAGTTCAAGGCAAGATTCAACCTAGTAGAAGATGCTCATGCCTTATTATCCCAACTCACATAAATGAAGAAAGAACCACATGAGCCCATACGTGAGTTTGTGGCAAAGTTTAATAAGTTGAGGAACACGATCCCACTTGTTGCATAGCCTACACCTGAGAACTTGAAGTGCTTCTTCATCAATTCTTAGTTACCAGAGGTTAGTTTTGTTTTTTGAAGAGTATCCCAAACTGATCTTGAATATGCTAAAATTTTTGATATTGAAGTAGAAGATGATTTGATCTTGGTGGGAAAAGTGAGAAAGGATTGAATCAAGCCTAAAGGGTAACCCTCTTCAGCTCTACCTTCTACTAGCACCATGGATCCCATGGTACAGAAGCTATCAAAAGAATAAATTGTCTCAAGGTATGTCCATTTATTCATTTAAAATAAGAACATACCCAAATTATTCTAATTACCCCAATAATCCTACAAGGAACCAAAATTAGAACAAGCTTCCTCCACCACAAGTAAGGATTGCATTGGAGATGCCACCTAATAATGCAATAGTAAACATGTTCAAACCAAAACATGATGATATTTTGGAGTTGAAAATTTGGTCTAGAGGATGATGTTAATACCTTCATAGTAGATGAATAAGTAGTAGTTGGTGATTTAGATATTTGGTTTCTAAAGTATGAAGAAGAAGAAGTTGAACAAGGGGAAGATACATATAGTGAGTCTTATGTTGTCTTCACCCATTCTCAAAACTAGCTAAATCAACAATAGAAGGTTGATAAAACTAAGTCTAAAGATGAACCACATCAAGAGGTTATGATTTACAAAAGAGGAACTCCTTTACCAATTCAACCAAAGGATACGGTGGGGGATAAACAAGTAAGTACACCTCATCATTCCACTTCTTCTCCTTCTACGTTTAAACCTAGTGCCCAAAACCCAAAACCTGAAAATGAAAATTCTCGATCTTCCTCAACTATTCCTTACCCGACCTTCGATATCATAGACCATGATAAGAAGACAAAAATTCAAATGTTTGAGGTTGAATATCTCTAATCTAACCTTGAATAATTCAAAAGATTAGTTAAGTTTGTAAAAAGGAAGGGAGCCAATTTTGATCTCTAAAAGTGTACCTATTAACCCTAAAACTAAGCATAAATAAAATAAATTGGTTATAACTCCCTCATCCATCTCTGGAAAAATAGAGCCTTTTTATATTTCCTTATTAATCAATGGTTATAAGCTCAGTAATTACATCATTGATTTGAGTGGCTCTAAAAACATGATGCCAACCAAAGTAACTACTGCCTTGGGGTTAACTCTAACAAAGACTTTCGGCTACTGATTTTTAATGGAAACTAAGCAAGTAACCCTCATAGGTCAAGTCAAAGATGCACAATTCATATTTTCCTCTTTTCCAGAGAAAAATATTAAGATGAAGGTTCTTGTAGCCGATGTTCTAGCTTCATATGTTGGGATGGAATTTTACAAAGATGTTGGTGGTGAAATAAACATAGATTGGTCTAAGGCTAGAATACATATCAAAGGTGTTATACAAAAAATTCATCTAGAGAAGCATGAAAAATATACTATGATAAAGACTAAGGATACAAAATCTCATATTCTCTTTTAAACCTCTAGAATGGGCACTTATTTCCTGACCATAGATAAAGATCTAGTATCATCAAATGATATTTCAAATTAAGGTTAGGAAATATATGAATCAACCTCTTCAAATTGAGAGTTTTAGATTTTGAGACAGTCGATGTAGAAAGTTCAAATGACATTTGGACTTTTAAATTTTATGGTAGTTGCTCTTCAACTAGATCTAAAATTGGGATAGCCCTTATATCTATAGAAGGAAAAATCTTCCCTTTTTAGTTCAAGTTTCAATTTGATAATACTAAAAATACTACAGAATATGAAGCCTTGTTGTTAGGGATGGGTGTTGCACAAAAAAAAAGGAATTAGAAATCTCCATGCTCAGGGTGATGCTAATTAGTCATCTATCAAGTAAAAAATTCGTATCAAATAAATAATGAAAGGCTAAGGCATTATCACAATCATGCTTGGGATTGCATTGAGGATTTTGATGCCTTTGATATATCAGTAGTCCCAAGAGAATACAATGATAAGGTAGATTCATTGGACATTTCACCCACCCTCCTGATTCCTCACAAGAATTTCCAAGGAAACAAGTATACCATCAAATTGGTATTCTAACCCAATGTTCCTGATAATGCCAATCATTGGAAAGTTTTCAATAGTGATGAGCAAGTCATTGACTTTTTGGAGAAGGCAAAAAATTGTAATGAATTATAATTTTAAGGGAGTGACTCTACTCCTCAAGAATGAATCTCCAAGGTAAATGAGGAAACTGGTGAAGAAATTTTACAGTGGAAGGGGAATAAGATTCAAAAAGGATTGGTTTCTTTGGAAAGACTCTTTGATAAACATGATCACTTTATCAAATGATAACAGTCTAAATCAGATTCATTAGTAGAAGTTGAGAAATTCAATCTAGGAGCATAAGATGATCCCAAAATGGTAAATATTGGGAAATGTTGCTCATTGGAGGAAAGAAAGAAGTTGGTGATAATTCTATAGTAGTACACTGATGTGTTAGCATATTCATATGCTAATTTGAAATATTTCTAACCCAAGGAAGTTCAACATGATAATCCTCTCAAATTTAGGTCTTTACCTCACAAATAGAAAAAACAACAATACAATCCTAAAATCTCAAGTACCATCCTTGTTGAGATCCAAAAGATGCTAAATGCTAGAATAATTTTTCCTATACATCAATCAACATGGATAGCTAAAATCATTCCTATAAGGAAAAATAATGAGGAAATTTGCACTTGTGTTGATTTCCATAATTTGAACCAATCATCACTAAAGGATAATTACCCATTACCAGTAATGGATTAAGTACTACAAATAGTAATGGGTTCAAAGATGTTGTTTATGTTAGATGGATTCTTAGGATATATCCAATTAGAGGTGTACTATGAAGATCAACACAAAATGACCTTTACTACTTCATGGGGCACCTTTGCATATTGGATAATGCCTTTTGGGTTGATCAATGTTGGTGCCACCTTTCAGAGGGTGATGGACCTGGCTTTTTGGGATGATATGGGTAAGTTCATTGTGGTCTATCTTGATGATTTAGCTATTTTCTCAAAGAAATGTTAAGATCATTATGATCATTTAAAACAAGTACTTAAAGGGTGCCATCAACATGGGATATACCTCAATCCCAAGAAATCCATTTTTGGGGTTACTAAAGGTAAACTCCTTGGGCACATTGTGTCCAAGGAAGGAACCAAGATTGATCTTGAATGATTCAAGTCTATTCAAAATCTTACTCTATCATCCAATAATAAAGGAGTGCATTCTTTCTTTGATAAGGTTAACTTCTTACAAAGATTTATATGTAATTTTGTTGAGAAGACATGTCATATTATTGATATGATGAAAGAGAAGTTAATTTTCTATTGTAATATAGAAGCGAAAGTTTCCTTTCATGAAATAAAAGAAGCAATGGCTCATGCTCTAGTCTTAGTATGTCCTGACTATACCAAGGACTTCATCATGTACAGTTACACTTCTAAGCACACTTTATCTACCATTTTGGTACAACTGAACAAATAGGGGATTGAATCTCCTATAGCTTTCATGAGCTATCCTCTAAAGGCTCATGAGATCAAATACTCACCCATGGGGAAACATGCTTCTACTATGGTGAAAGTAGTTAATCACTTTAGGTATTACATCCTCAATTCTCATACCATAACACTGGTATCAGATTATACAGTCAAGTCCATCCTGACTCAGAAAGAATTTGGAAGCAAAAGAGGTAATTGGATCACCAAGATCCAATAATATGATATGAAAATTAAACCTATAAAGCTAGTGTGTGGAAAAGGTTTTTATAAGATTATTGCAGAAAATAAACTAGAAGAGGTATCCAGTGATAAGGGAGATACAAAAGAATAACTTCCCATAGTCTTGTTCATAAGCACAATGAATGAGTGGTACTCTAACATTACTCATTTCTTCACACATGGAGAATGTATAGAGAATTTATCTTACAAAGATAAGAGGACAATCAAGCTTAAAGCTATGAATTTAATTCTTTGGGACAATGGTTTGTAAAAGTGAAGTATTGATAGAATTTTTCTATGGTGTGTAAACAAAGCACAACAAGCCAAGTTGTTGGAATATTTTCACAACGTGGCATGTGTAGAACATTTCTCAGCTCTGATCAAATCTCACAAAATTTTATGAGCAAGGTACTACTGGCCAACACTTTTTTAATATGCATATGCTTGGGTGTGTAAATGTGAGTTATACCAATAATTTGTGGAAAAACCCAAGTTGGCAACCCTACCCCCCAAGACAGTAGTTATTGAAAAACCTTTCCAGCAATGGGGTATTAAATTCATTGGCACAGTGAACCCATTGTCAAGTGTGGGTCATAGTTATGTTCTCATGGCTACTGACTACTTCACCAAGTGGGTGGAGGCAATCGTAGCCAAACATGCCACTTCAAAATTTGTTTACAACTTCCTCAAAGAAAACATCATCTCAAGGTTTGCAGTATCTAACAAGATAGTAACAAAAAATGCTACTTTTTCCTCATCCCATGAGATAACTAAGTTTTGTTTTGAATATGGGATCACTCTATCTCACTTCTTTGACTATTACCCCCAAGGAAATGGTCAAGATAAGTTTAGTAACAAGAACTTGGTCACTATTATCAAGAAGTTGGTAGAAGAAAATCATAGATCTTGTCACAAGGCATTATATGATGCATTGTGGGATGATTGCATCACTCCCAAGTGAGAAATTGGTATGTCCCCAATTCAACTTCTTTATGGATTGAATGTAGAGATACCTATCACATTAGAGTTATTTACTCTTAAATTGGTTAAAGCAATTGAGGATGAGATGTTTGAAAGTTCCATAGACAGGCTTATTATGTTCATTGTTGAACTAGAAGAGTAGTGTACAAAGGTGGTAGACTGCATTGTTGAACACTAGAGCCAAGTCAAGAAGCTTTTTGATAAAAAAAAGTCAAGCCATAAGATTTATAAATTGGGGATCTAGTTATTTTGTGGGACAAGAGAAGAGAGTCGAAAGGAATGCATGAAAAGTTTGATTCCTTGTGGAGGAACCCTTTTCTTATTCATCAACATTGTGGAAAGAAAAATTTCATTTTATCATACCAAGATGGAATACCATTCCCGATGCCCTGAATCAAATAACATCTAAAGCTTTTCACTTAGTGAAGTTCTTATCTATATAGTCTCTTTATTTTGTCTTTAATTTAGTCTATCACCTAAATCTATGGCCCAATGGATGAAGGCACTTAGAGTTCTGGGATTCTTTTTCCTTCAAGCATTTCAAGGAATGCTTGAAGAAAATTCCCTAGTTGGAGCTAGCTATTATCCTCAAATTTAGCTGACTCAATTTATGGGATAACCCATACAAAACTTGTCAATATCGTAGCCCACGAGCTCTAGGCATGAAAAATGAGGAAAATCAATTGGCCTCATGTGTAATCTTCCCCCCCCCCCCCAAAGAAAAAAAAAATTGTCTTTTTGATTCGTAAAGTTTTTCCCATGCAAGGCCAGAGAAAAAACTCGACCCTGCACATGCAAGGCCAAAGATTTTTTTTGCTCTAGTATGTTGACTTGACATCCAAAATTTAATGAGAATTTATTATTAGTGGGGTTATAAATAATTACTTTATTAATTATTTTTTATGTTTTGATTTTTATCCTTTACTCTCACCATTTTTGTGCTCACCTACCTGTGACTTGCCTATGGTTTTTCCCTCCACTATGAATCTCAATTAAGTTTCTTCATGTCTCTCCTACTAGGTTTTTCTTTTACTTTCTTTCCTTTTTGTTCCTCAACTTTTGCATCATTTTCCTTTTTTCCAACTCTGTACAGTCATTGTTTAGTTTTGTGTGAACCTCGTTTCATGTGTTTTAAACCTCATCCAAGCATAAACCCTATATGTTTGCAAACCCCTTTCATATTTTTGAAAAACCTTATTTTTAATATCAACCTTAAGGTGTTTTTAAAACCTTATGAGTTAATTTTTTTATGTGTTCTTTGAATAAAATTATTCGAGCAACACATTCCCTTTTTGGGTACGCTTCAGAGAATTTTATTCGAAACACATCCTTGCATTTAACAACAAACTTCTGGTGGTATAATTTGGAAAATTTTCTCTGTAGTGCACCTAGTTCTGCCCAATTATGGTGTAGGATGGAAAATTTTCTTTGACTTACACCCAAGAACCTTAACCTAGATGCAGTCTAGAGAATTTTCTCTGACCTACATCAAAACTTCATGCAGTTTGGAGAATATTCTCTGGCCAACATCCTTTCTTACCTCGTGTAATTTGGAGAATTCTATCTGACTTACAAAAAGCATGTAGTTTTGAGAATTTTATTTGAACTACACTCCAGAGACCTACCCAATGTGTAGTGTAGAGAAAATTCTCTGGACTACACCCAAATCACTCAACCTCATGTAGTGCAAAGAATTTTCTCTAGACTACACGAAACCTCTTCCTACCCCATGCAGTTTGGAAAATTTTCTCCTAACTACATAATATCTAAATAAATGCATAGACGCAAACTTTATTCACCTTTGAATTTTTCCTACCAAATGAAAAATATGCTAATTTTGGAAATTTCCAACACTTTCATGTAATTTTTAAACCAATGATAGAGGTTTCTCTTACAAAAAGAGGCATGAAGTATAAGTTCCACGGAGTGGTCCCTTTATCCTCAATTGATTCAAATGTGACCAAATCATAGATACTAAGATTGGGCACATGAAAATGATGGAATTCCTATAGAATTAAACAGGGACCCAGTTGCACCTCACATGCAAGTTGTTCTAGATAGTGGCATTCACTTGGTAGCTGTATCATAGTTTTGACATAGGATTCAAAATTTATCCTAGTAATAGCTCCTAATTTTGATAGACAAAGTAAGCTAGTTACAGATAAGGATGGTAAAGTTGTGATATAAATTGACAAAGAATATTTTGACAATTTTTTTCATCTTCTTGATATATAAGAATACTCAGATATAATCATGAGATCAACACAAGAACACTATGATAAAGACCCTGACAAATGGAAGCAAAATATTAATTCTTGTTGGCTCAGGACTCCTCAAACTTCCATTGATAGATGACCTAAGAACATCTATCACATTGAATTCTTGGAAGAAGTAGGATATTTGATCACCCTTCTGAGAAGAGTCAAGGAACGTCTTACATCCAACATATTTCAAGAATGGATGTATCAGTACATCTTAATCATCAAGAGGAACAAGCAAAAAGTCTTCTTGGGGAAGCAAATTAGTGATGCCATTTATCACCAATTTTTTGAGGTGACTTCTTCCCTCAAGTTATACATGACCTCTTATTTAGTGTATGCTACGACGAGCATGAAAACCTTCCCAGGAGCATAAAAACATTCCCAGGTCTAACTTCCATTGGTGATAGAAGGCAAGTTCTATTTTATGAATATTATTCTCAATTGACCTTGAAGGAGAGCCTAAGGCATTGTAAAAGGGTCAATGATGCCTTTTTATAAAATTATATTTATATTTTTGATAAGGACCTTAAAAATAAGAGGGTTTTTGATGTAGTATGGGAATAGGTGAATAAAATTATTTGTGTATTTTGACAAGCTTATTATGTTCATTGTTGAACTAGAAGAGCAGTGTACAAAGGTGGTGGACTGCATTGTTGAACACTAGAGCCAAGTCAAGAAGCTTTTTGATAAAAAATTCAAGCCATAAGATTTATAAATTGGGGATCTAGTTATTTTGTGGAACAAGAGAAGAGAGTCAAAAGGAATTCATGAAAAGTTTGATTCCTTGTGGAGGAACCCTTTTCTTACTCATCAACATTGTGGAAAGAACAATTTCATTTTATCATACCAAGATGGAACACCATTCCCAATGCCCTGAATTAGATAACATCTAAAGCTTTTCACTTAGTGAAGTTCTAGATAAGTTTGTATAATTTTTATATATCTATATAGTCTCTTTATTTTGTCTTTAATTTAGTCTATCACCTAAATCTATGGCCCAATGGATGAAGGCACTTAGAGTTCTAGGATTCTTTTTCCTTCAAGCATTTCAAAGAATGCCTGAAGAAAATTCCCTAGTTGGAGCTAGCTATTATCCTCAAATTTAGCTGACTCAATTTGTGGGATAACCCATACAGAACATATCAATCTCATAGCCCACGAGCTCTAGGCATGCAAAATGAGGAAAATCAATTGGCCTCATGTGTAATCCCCCCCCCCCCCCAAACAAAAAAAAAAAAAAAAAATTGTCTTTTTGATTCGTAAAGTTTTTCCCCATGCAAGGCCAGAGAAAAAACTCGACCCTAGACATGCAAGGCCAAAGATTTTTTTTGCTCTAGTATGTTGACTTGACATCCAAAATTTAATGAGAATTTATTATTAGTGGGGTTATAAATAATTACTTTGTTAATTATTTTTTATGTTTTGTTTTTTATCCTTTACTCTCACCATTTTTGTGCTCACCTGCCTGTGACTTGCCTATGGTTTTTCCCTCCACTATGGATCTCAAGTAAGTTTCTTCATGTCTCTCCTACTAGGTTTTCCTTTTACTTTCTTTCCTTTTTGTTCCTCAACTTTTGCATCATTTTCCTTTTTTCCAAATCTGTATAGTCATTGTTTAGTTTTGTTTGAACCTTGTTTCATGTGTTTTAAACCTCATATGAGCATAAACCCTATATGTTTGCAAACCCCTTTCATATTTTTGAAAAACCTTATTTTTAATATCAACCTTAAGGTGTTTTTAAGACCATATGAGTTACTTTTTTTATGTGTTCTTTGAATAAAATTATTCGAGCAACACATTCCCTTTTTGGGTATGCTTCAGAGAATTTTATTCGAAATACATCCCTGCATGCACCAACAAACTTCTTGTGGTATAATTTGGAAAATTTCCTCTGTAGTGCACCTAGTTCTGCCCAATTATGGGGTAGGATGGAAAATTTTCTTTGACCTACACCCAAGAACCTTAACCTAGATGCAGTCTAGAGAATTTTCTCTGACCTACATCAAAACTTCATGCAATTTGGAGAATATTCTTTGGCCAACATCCTTTCTTACCTCATGTAATTTGGAGAATTTTATCTGACTTACAAAAAGCATGTAGTTTTGAGAATTTTATATGAAC
Organism: Torreya grandis; assembly: GCA_037957365.1. NCBI lineage: Eukaryota > Viridiplantae > Streptophyta > Pinopsida > Cupressales > Taxaceae > Torreya > Torreya grandis. Next base: position 1,054,214 of record JARHVA010002336.1, read on the forward strand.
TACACTCTAGAGACCTACCCAATTTTTAGTGTAGAGAAAATTCTTTGGACTACACCTAAATCACTCAACCTCATGTAGTGCAAAGAATTTTCTCTAGACTACACGAAGCCTCTTCCTACCCCATGCAGTTTGGAAAAATTTCTCCTAACTACAGAATATCTAAGTAAATGCATAGACGCAAAATTTATTCACCTTTGAATTTTTCCTACCAAATGAAAAAAATGCTAATTTTGAAAATTTCCAACACTTTCATGCAATTTTTAAACCAATGATAGAGGTTTCTCCTGCAAAATGAGGCATGAAGTATAAGTTCCACAGAGTGGTCCCTTTATCCTCGATTGATTCAAATGTTGACCAAATCATAGATACTAAGATTGGGCACATGGAAATGATGGAATTACTATAGAGATTAAACAAGGACCCAGTTGCACCTCACATTCAAGCTGTTCTAGATAGTGGCATTCACTTGGTAGCTGTATCATAGTTTTGACATAGGATTCAAAATTTATCCTAGCAATAGCTACTAATTTTGATAGACAAAGTAAGTTAGTTATAGATAAGGATGGTAAAGTTGTGATATAAATTGACAGAATATTTTGACAATTTTTTTCATCTTCTTGATATAGAAGAATACTCAGATATAATCATGAGATCAACACAAGAGCATTATGATAAAGACCCTGACAACTGGAAGCAAAATATTAATTCCTGCTTGCTCAAGACTCCTCAAACTTCCATTGATAGATGGCCTAAGAACATCTATCACATTGAATTCTTGGAAGATGTAGGATATTTGATCACCCTTCTGAGAAGAGTCAAGGAATGTCTTACATCCAACATATTTCAAGAATGGATGTATCAGTACATCTTAATCATCAAGAGGAACAAGCAAGAAATATTCTTGGGGAAGCAAATTAGTGATGCCATTTATCACCAAATTTCTGAGGTGACTTCTTCCCTCAAGTTATACATGACCTCTTATTTAGTGTATGCTATGACGAGCATGAATATTATGCTCAATTGACCCTAAAGGAGATCCTAAGGCATTATAAAAGGGTCAATGATGCCTTTTTCTATAGTTATATTTTTATTTTTGATAAGGACCTTAAAAACAAGAGGGTTTTTGATTCAATATGGGAATAGGTGAATAAAATTAGTTGTGTATTTTTGCAATTCCCAACATTCATCTACATCAGAGTAGGAGGGTTCAGTGAGCAACCATATATGCTACCAAGATATACAAATGATAAATTGATATTAATGGAAATGTGTCAACAAATAATGAGTGTTCATAAGAAACAATCATAGGTTCACAAGCCTAGATTTAAGTTTATAATATGTATTGGCTGATACACAATATCTACCACTCTTAAGACTAAGACAATGGAAACCAAATTGTAATAGATTAGTCTCAAGAAGTTTAAGAGCCAAAATGACTTTGATCATAGGAAGATGAAGGATAAGCTCAAAGGAAACTACACTCATGTGCACAAACTATGAGATATTTAGGTTGAGTGCAAAATAAATAAAGACATGAGGAAGTTTGATTATAGCCATCTCACTCTAGATCAGATTATAAATTTGAAGCTAGCTAATGTTCCTGAAGGTATGAAAGATGATGAAAATATATTGGATCCTTTGTATGAGAATAGTCACGTGGCTTACACACCTCTTCCACCAATACAATGGTCGGTAAAGGAATCTACTTCTATAAGGGATAGATTCCAAGTCACTCTTACTAAGACTAATGCTTGGTTAGAGGGAAAGGATATTAGGTTTAAACCCTTCAAGACTAGATCTAAAGAGGAACATGATGAAGAAACTTCCAAGAAGCGAGAGGAGCTTAGAACAAAAAACAAGGAAGATACTTCTACTTTTGCATAAAAGTAGAATTTTGTTTTCAAAAGTAAAGGCAAAGACAAAGGCACCCACATAGAAGGAAAGGATATTTAGGCTAATGTAGAAGAAAATCCTATTATGGGTAAGCATCAGTGTATCTGATGACTTCCCAAATAAAGGCTCCCCAATTATTGTCTTCTACTCTTCCCCTAATCACTCTTTTTGTATCTAATGCCCCTACTGTACCCCTATAGACTATTTATTCATCTCTTTCTTCACCCACTAGTTACTCACTCTTTCAATTTCCTTATCATGGCACTTTGGATCAAGTATTTGAATCACTTTCTTCCTTACCTAGTCCTAAAAGATTATCAGGTTCACCTTCCAATCCATATATCACCTAGTTGGACAATGATATGTTCATGTCGATTTCATCATCCAAATTGGCAACTAAAGTCTCATCCACTCCTATGCTCAATATACCAGTAGAAACCAAATTTTTTGTCATATTGACCCAAATGCCACCTATCATTACCACCACTCCATTGGTATCTAATCCATTATCAAATACCTTCATTCCACCTTCCATTCTACCTACCTCACAAACCATTTATCCTATCCCATGATCTAAAAATCCAAGTTATAACAACCTTTACAGTCTACTTGGATTATATTTAAAATTAAACTAAATATTTTAATTTTTAATTTCTCTTTTTAATAAATTCAAAAATTCAATTACAAAACTTCTATAATTTTAATAAAGAAAATTGAAAGGATTTATGATCATAGATAGGAAATTAAAAACATAATATAACATAGAAGATTATTTATGGGGTTCACCAAATGGCTACATCCCTGAGTCCACTCTATGAGTGTTTCGATCTTATTAAACTCTTTGAGTTTGATTACAAAAAATATCTTTGAGTAAATAATTATTTCCATACCAGATATCTATTTGTGCAATAAAATAAACTTCCCAAAAGTTATGCTACCTCTGTATTTAGATATCTCTATATGCAATTTTCTCAATACAAATATCTCTATCTGCAATTTCCTCTGTACAAATCCATTGCTTCTCTGCCAAAATCATATTCCCCTCCATAAAATAACCTTGTAGTTATATCTATATTTCTCATCAATAATGTTGGCTGAGCAATAACAAATTTCCCTAAGGTACTAACAATTTTTTCAATTGAAATTTTTCTCGTTTCAACAACATGGCATTGACTCTCTAGGATTTATAAATTCTTGAGTATAATCTTGCACACTCTGACCTTTATTCTGTTTCAAAGTCTACCAATCCATAGTAGCTTGTTGCATATAACCCAAAGGATAATATTGCTTTCTCAGTTTAGAAATAAAATCATTCTAGGAAGAAATTACCTTACCATGTTGCTTGAGATCTTCCTGAATCTTACTCTCCCACCAGATGAGTGTTGTGCCACTCATACAAAGAGTATCCAACTTAATCTTGGCTTCCTCACTAAGAATATTATGAATCCTATAATATATCTCAATCTGCTTGACCCAGTTATCCAATTTATCTACACTAAGCTCACCATTATAAACTGACAAATCAAATTTAACATCTGATTTAAAATGTGGGATAGTTTTATTGTCTACAGAGGAGGAGGCCTTATTGAAAGGTGATGAAATAGGAATTTCTTCTTTTTCAGCTTGATCTTCCTTTGCTTCTTTGCCTTTTCTATGTTCCTTATACATTTTTTCAACCATATTTTTCATGTTGAGAAAGGCATGTTGGAATTCTCCCTGAGACATGTCTGCTCCCATATTTAACTGCTAGCTTGCATGTCTTACACTAATTTTAGGATCAATCTCTGTAAATTCCCCTTCACCATGTATTAATCAAGACTTGGTTAACATATAAGACGGTTACAATTGCTAGACAATTTATTAAATGACCTTCATCACAGGGTCTGATACCAAACTGATCTAAAAATCTAAGTTATAAAAACTTTTACAATCTACTTAGATTGGATTTAAAATTAAACTGAATATTTATATTTCCAATTTCCTCTTTTAATAAATCCAAAAATTAAATTACAAAACTTCTTTAATTTTAAGAAAAGAAATTGAAAGGATTTCTGATCATAGAGAGGAAATTAAAAATAAAATATAACACAGAAGATTGTTTACGGGGTTCACCAAATGACTACATCCCCAGGTCCACTCTATAATTGTTTTGATCTTATTAAAACTCTTTGAGACAGATTACAAAGAAGCTCTCTGAGTAAATAATTATTTTCATACCAGATATCTATCTGTGCAACAAAATAAACCTCTCAGAGGTTTTGTTGGCTCTGTATTCAAATATCTCTATTTGCAATTTTATCTATGCAAATCCACTGCTTCTCTACCAAAATCTTATTCTCCTCCATAAAATAACTCTGTAGTTATATCTATATTTCTCAACAATAATGTTGGTTGGGCAATAATTTTTTTTCTCAGGGTACTAATAATTTCCTTGAATTGGGATTTTTCTCATTTTGACACCATGACATTGGCTCTCTAAGATTTCCTGCTACTTATATTTGATTTTGCTCTGCAACTGATCAAAACCAAAATCCTAAAATGTAATTCAATAATAGAAGGATATACATGTAGTTGGGCATGGATAATTGTGTAGGATTAGTGCCAACACTAATCCAATTATTGAATAATTAAACTTCCCTACATAAATGCATAATTAATACACAAAATAGCGAATGGTTTCATACTATATTATTACTCAAAATCTTTGTTACATAAATCAAGATTCCAAGATCAAGAAAAAAAATACCATAAATAAAATTTATAATTCTTGATTAATTCAAGATTTCTCAAAAATTGTAATTTTTGATTAAATCAAAATTTCCATGGAATAAAATACGAATCAAGATTCCATAAACAAGACTTTAATTGATGATAAATCAAAATTACCATGAGATATCTCAATTAACATGCAACGCTTAAAGTTCCATGCTTATCCATATATGTCAACATATCCACTTAAATATTAACGCCACACTCTTTAAAATAATATTAACCCACATGAAACTTAACACCACTTAAACTTCTTTTAAAAAGATTTTACGCATGTTTTAATAAAGTCACCTTTCTTTGTAATCTCATGGGTTTTTGGCGCTTAAACTTAAAGACTTGTGCCAAAGATTCCCAAAAACAATGCCATGTGTCATGAGGATATTTTTAAAGATAATCTTTATTTTCTTTAAATATAACCTTTATAAATGGTATGGAGTTTTTTTTAAAAAAAATAAAGAGATTAATTATTCAATTAAAAAATATATTTATTAATTTTTAATAAACATATTAAAATATATAAATATTTAATTAAATATTTTAATAGAAATATATTAATTAATAAATAATAAATATATATTATTGGTAGTAATTTTTTAAAATTAATTATAAATATTACGGGTAGAGGTGTGATATTATTGGCTAGATAATGCCCCACTTACATTCACAACAATAATTAAATATTATCATTATTGATCAGAATTTTTAGTGGAAAATCCTCTGGATCATTCCTCCCTACTGAGAACTTTTGGACTTCCAAAAGTTGGATTTAATTATCAATCGAGGCTATTTTTTCCTCACTTTCTTGATTCAATCCATTTTGTCTTATTTAGATGCAGTCTTTTCAAATCCACATAAAAATATTCTATATCACTCTTTCGTGTAGTTCTAATTTTTCTATTAATAATAACATCTACCTATAACTCATTAAGAGACTCAAGAGCAAAATCATCAACATTAAGAACCTGAATACCCTCATCTTGATCTATGATCATAAGAGGTTCATACAATTTTAAGTTTTCCACATTAACCACTGAATAAATATGCATATAAGAAAGCAAATCTAATCAAAAAGCATTTGTACCAATCTTTTCTAAAATCTTGAAAGGACCATACCTGATTGGTTTTAATTTTTTGCCTTCACCTTTCAATCTTTCTTTATTGATGTGAAGCCAAACTTGATCAACCACTTTGAATTCATGATCAACTCTATGTTTGTCATGCCTAGCCTTATATTTAGCTTGGCTCTTCTCCAACTATTCTTGAACAACCTTTTGAATCATTTGGATCTCAGAATAAACTTTTTAGTTTTCTTAGCATCACTATTTCCACCCACCACTGAGTTAGATTCATTTTCAAAAGAGAAGTCCAAAGGAGACTTAGGCAGATAACTAAAACAAGTCTCAAAAGGAGACTTTAAAGTAGAAGAATGCAAAACACGATTATAAGAATGTTGCACATAATATATTGTTCATCCCATAGTTTAGGATGTTTACTAAAATACCCCTTGAGCAAATGTACCACTATTTGGTTGACCACTTTTGTTTGTCCATTGGTTTGTGGATGAATGGTTGTACTTTTCTTTAGCTTAGTATCCATCAAATCTCACAAAGCTGACCAAAACTCACCAACAAATCGAGCATCATGATTAGATATAATAGAAGTGGGTAACCCAAAATGGATCCAAACATTTTTGAATAATAAATGTGAAGTATCCTCGCTTGTAACTTATTTTGTACAAGGAACCAAAATACATATTTTGATAAATATATTCACAACCACATACATATAATCATGTTTTCTTCGTGACATAGATACCTCCTACAAAATCCATAGAAACACTTTCCCAAGGATGTTTAGGAACAAGAAGAGGTATATACAATCCTAACTTTAGGTTACTTGGTTTACTTGTGGAGCAAATAATGCAACCTTTAAGATATTTAGATACATTTTATGTCATACGAGGCCAATAACAATATCTTTGTAACTGTTCAACTGTCTTACCAATGCCAAAATGACCAGATACAAGAGAAGTGTGTGCTTATCTAATCATGTGAACTCTTTCATCCTGTAGAATACATATTTTTCCAAGATGATATAATATTCTATCATGCACATGATAGTCAAATGCTTCTACTAATTTACCATTCATTAAATCTTCATAGACATCCTTAAAATTAACATCTCTAGCATATTGTCCCTTATAACTTTCATTAACAAAAGGACTATGCTGAAAAATAGTAGATGCTATAATATGAGGTATAAAAAGCATATCTACAACCTTATTATGTGTTCTTTTTTTGTACCTGATAACAAGATGGAATTGTTGTAAAAATCCCATCCATCGGAAGTGCCATGATTGTTGTAGCTTGGATTGTGATTAAATGTATTGTAAACACTGATGATCCATATGGATGATTGTCTCTTTGCCCATCAAATAGTGTTTCCACTTTTTCACGCTCTACACCAAAGCATACAACTCTTTATCATAAGTAGGATAATTTTTAACTGCACTTGTAAAGGTTTTTGAATGAAAACACACCAATTTTTACTTTTGCATTAACACTACCCCCATTACATACCAACTAGCATCAATTTCTATTTCAAAATATTGTCATAAATTAGGAAGTGCAAGAATTGGAGTTGTACTTATCTTTTCTTTCAAGGTATTGATAACTTTTTCATGCTTTCCTCCCCATTGAAAGCCCTGTTTAACACTTTTTAAAACATGTAAAGGAGATGCAATATAAGAGAAGTTAGCAATAAATTTTCTCCAAATTTGAACTGCTCCAAGAAAAATTCTAACTTCAGTTACATTATTAGGCCTTGGCCAATTTACTATGGTTAAAATTTTTGTAGGGTCTATTTTTAATGAGCCATTCCCTACAACATTGCTAAGTAAACCAAAGATATTTTTGCAAATTCACATTTTGACATCTTTAGAAATAATTTCTCCTTTTGCAAAGTATCTAAGACTTTCCTGATGTGTTTAAGATGATTTTCCCATTTGTTATTAAAGCTTAAAATGTCATCCAAGTACACAATTACAAAATCATCAAGAAATGGTCTTAACACATCATTCATAACCTGCACAAATGTGGTAGGTGCATTAAAAAGCTCCAAAGACATAACAAGCCACTCAAAAAGACCTTGTTTAGTTTTGAAAGCAATTTTCCAACTATCACCATCACTTATTCTTATTTGATGATAGCCACTTCTCAAATCTAACTTAGTAAAATACTTTGCATTTTTTAATTGATCTAACAAATCATTAAAATGAGGAAGAGGGTAGTGGTTTTTAATCATGATTTTATTCAAAGCTTGAAAATCCACGCACATCCACCATGTACCATCTTTCTTTATTACCAAGACAATAGGTAAATCATATGGAGAGGTACTTGGGCAAATGATTCCTTTCTCAAGTAACTCCATCATTTGCTTCTTTATTTCTTCATTCTCTACTACTGATAACCTATACATGCCAATATTAGGGAGAGAGGCATCCTACTTTAATTGAATCTCATGTTGGATTTCCCTCTTAGGGGGTAAACCTTATGGTTCCTTGTAGACCCATAGCAGTCACTTTTGTTTCATCACCATAATCTGATCCTAGGTCCTATTGGATTACAACATGAGCCTTCTTTTCTGTTTTATTCTAGAACCTCTTTGGCTTGAGTTCTGTATGGAGTTTCCAACACTTAGCCTCATCATGATTCTTTTTGTCGTGATTGCAGAAAGGTTTTTCTTCTTCTTTTTTAACAATGCAAGTAGACTTACCCTTACCTTTTTCTTTACCTTTTCCTTTAATTTCAATTGGCTTGGGATATTTATTTTTATAGCCTTCCTTGGTCATATTACCCCTAGCTTCCATGTGGGTAGCTTGAACACAGACTTCATCAAGGTTAGAAGGATTAAACATGAGAATAATAAGTCTCAAATAACTATGAAAACCTTCTATATACTTCAGTAATATTTTTAAACTGTATAGAGAAATGCCCAACATTAATGCCATTTTTTTAAACTCTTGAGCATAATCCTGCACACTATGACCTTTATTCTATTTCAAAGTCTGCAAATCCATAGTAGCTTGTTGCATATAACCCAAAGGATAAAATTGCTTTCTCATTTTAGAAATAAAATCATTCCAGAAAGAAATTACTTTACCATGTTGCTTGAGATCTCCCTGAATCTTACTCTCCCACCAGATGAGTGTTGTCCCATCCATACAAAGAGTAGCCAACTTAATCGTGGCTTCCTTACTAAGAATATTTTGAATCCTATAATATATCTCAATCTACTTGACCCAGTTATCCAATTTATCTACACTAAGCTCACCATTATAAACTGATAAATCAAATTTAACATCTAATCTCAAATGTGGGATTGTTTTACCGTCTACAAAAGAGGAGGCCTTCTTGAAATGTGAAGATGAAAGATGAATTTCTTCTCTTTCAGCTTGATCTTCCTTTTCTTCTTTGCCCTTTCTATGTTCTTTATATATTTCTTTAACCATATTTTTCATGTTGAGAAAGGCATGTTGGAATTCTACCTGAGACATGTCTGCTCCCATATTTGACTTCTAGCTTGCATGTCTTGTACCAATTTCAAGATCAAACTCTGTAAGTTCTCCTTCACCACATCTTAATCGAGACCTGGTTAACATATAAGACTATTGCAATTACCAAACCATGTGTTAAATGGCCTTGATCACAGGTTCTGATACCAAATTGATCTAGAAATCCAAGTTATAAAAATATTTACAGTCTGCTTAGATTTGATTTAAAATTAAACTAAATATTTTAATTTCTAATTTTCCCTTTTAATAAATCCAAAAATTAAATTACAAAACTTCCTTAATTTTAATAAAAGAAATTGAAAGGATTTCTAATCATAGAGAGGAAATTAAAAATAAAATATAACACAAAAGATTATTTATAGGGTTCACCAAATGACTACGTCCCCAGGTCTACTCTGAGTGTTTTGATCTTATTAAAACTCTTTAAGATTGATTACAAAAAATCTATCTGAGTAAATAATTATTTTCATACCAGATATCTATTTGTGCAACAAAATAAATCTCTTGATGGTTCTGCTTCCTTTGTATTCAAATATCTCTATCTACAATTTTCTGTGTGCAAAACCACTGCTTCTCTACCAAAATCCTATTCTCCTCCATAAAATAACCTTGCAGTTATATCTATATTTCTTAACAATAATGTTGGCTAGACAATAACAAATTTATCCAAAGTACTAACAATTATCTTCGAACTGAGATTTTTCCCATTTTGATAGCATGGTGTTGGCTCTCTAAGATTTTTTGCTCTCAAAGGTTCTACTACCTTTGTATTCAGATATCTCTATCTATAATTTTCACTGTGCAAATCTACTGCTTCTCTACCAAAATCCTATTCTCCTTCATAAAATAACCTTTCAGTGATATCTATATTTCTTAACAATAATGTTGGCTAAGCAATAACAAATTTCTCTAGGGTACTAAAAATTTCTTCGAACTGGTATTTTTCTCATTTCAACAGCATGACGTTTGGCTCTCTAGGATTTCCTTCTCCCTGTATTTGGTTTTGCCCTACAACCGATCAAAACCAAAAGCTCAAAATGGAATTCAATTGCAGAAGGATATACATGTCGCTGGGCATGGATAATGGTATAAGATTAGTGCCAACACTAATTTAATCCATTGAATAATTAAACTTTCCTACATAAATACATAATTAATACCAAAAAAAATTGAACAGTTCCATATCATATTATTACCCAAGATATTTACTACGTAAATCAAAATTGTAAGATCCAAAAAAAATACCATAAACAAAATTAGTAATTCTTGATTAGTTCAAAATTTCTCGAAATTTATAATTCTTGAATAAATCAAAATTGCCATAAAATAAAATAAAAATCAAGATTCCATAAACAAGACTTTAATTCATAATAAATCAACATTACCATCCAATATCTCAATTAGAACATGATAAACGCTTGGAATTCCACGCTTATCCATATATGTCAACATATCCACTTAAATAGTAACGCCACATTCTTTAAAAGAATATTAACCCACATGAAACTTAACACCACTTAAACTTCTTTTAAAAAGATTTTATGCATGTTTTAATAAAGTCACCTTTCTTTGTAATCTCATGGGTTTTTGGCGCTTAAACCTAAAGACTTATGCCAAAGATTCCCAAAAAAAAAAAAAAATGCCATGTGTCATGAGGATCTTTTTAATGATAATCTTTATTTTCTTTAAAGATACCCTTTATAAATGGTACGGATTTTCTTGTTTTTTTATTTCTTTTCTTTTTTTAAAAGAGATTAATTAAAAAATATATTAAAATATATAAATATTTAATTAAATATTTTAATAGAAATATATTAAAATATATTTATTAATAAATAATAAATATATATTATTGGTAGTAATTTTTTAAAATTAATTATAAACGTTGCGAGTGGAGGTGTGGTATTATTAGCGAGATAATGCCCCACCTACATTCACAACAATAATTAAATATTGTTATTATTGATCAGAATCTTCAATGAGAAATCTTCTGGATCATCTCATCATCCCAGTCCTTGATATCATCAACATAAGAAGATTCATCCACCCTTCCCCCTTGGATAATTTTTCAAATGCCAAAGAGGAAAAAATAAGTAGTATCACTAGATGAGTTTGATTTTGGTCAACTAGTTCCAATAAAACCCAAATCAACAAATAAGGCCAAAGTAGTATCAAGGGTTATTTTTGATTCATCTGGTAACAAGTATGTTGAGGTTACAGTGCCTTCGAAGGATAAAAATATTGAAGATATCCAAGCATCTGACTATGCAATTGGATGGATAAAACTTGGTAAAAAATGCATGAAGGTGCTAAAGAAGACTTGCAAGCGATAATGGGATCTTTGATCGAAAGGTATGACAAGGATAAGTTGATCAAGGATTAGCTTAAAGTTTAGGTAGAATAGTTGGCCTTAGTTTTATTGAAGATTTCTCAATCTTATGAACCAATAGAGCCTATTGGAAGTGAGGTTATTGAAAAAGCTATTTAGCAAGTAGAAAATATTGGATCACATGGTCGGGTAGTCAGTCCCTGGATAGAAAGGCTATCAATAGAAGATGATCAACATATACGTTCTACTATTAAGCTTCATAACAACTTGAGTGAAGTGAAGATAGAGATGCAACAGACACTTAATACACTTTATCAAGATTTTCAATTAACAAATAAAGAGATTTATACGTGGACTAGATGCATCAATTGAAGTTGGAACTTTTGGTTGAATAAAAGGTGATTCCAAATAGAAATATGTTTGTGGAATATAGGGAGGCAATGAAGAATACAAAAGAATTCTTCCAAAATCTGATCAAGGATATTGAGGAATCCTTAGACATATGCACAGATAAGGGGCTGGATCTTACATACAAGATTGGGGAACTTCCTTACCAAATGATGGATGACACTCAAAAAATCCTTCCTACAAAAACCATTATCAAAGAATTCACTTCCTTGGTGCACACTGAAGTTGAAATAGGAATAGTCACATTGGAATCCATTGATAGGCTGGTTGAGTTCCAAGTGATTATGGATAAGTTACAAAGAAGTTTGGACAAGCATAAAGGCATACCTGTCAACATAGTGGACTCCATCACAAGAATCATTGCCATTTCTAGAAATACATCAAGAGCAGACAACAATAAAGTTTAAGCAGCCTTGACGAGATGTGACACTTACATGGAGAAGAATAAAAAAGAAGAAATTCCTGTGTCTTCAGACACTTATATTATTTTCAAAGCTTTCTATATGTAGTTTTGTTTTATGTAATTTACATTTAGGAAAAGTACAAATTCCTAAGCAAAATCAAACTCTATCTAGAATAAGTCAAGGTAGTTAGGATTTCCCTATTTTTGTTCATGGATCCTCTTTATAAATAAGAGGATGCTCTTTTGTAAATGGATCTTTTGGCTATAGAGGAGAAACGTTGTTGTATTGAGAAGCAAATTTGAAACTTTATGTTCAAATTGTAAATATTTACTCAATCAATACAAAAAAATCAAGTGGCCATTAAATCTTTGAGTTGGAATAAGCTTGTGGTGTATTGGGAATGTTCTTACATATTTTCCATTGCATTTTCTTGTGCATTTGATAAAATTATGGTGTGAATATACATAAACTGGAAGGTGCCATAAATCTGATTTGGAAGTCTTTGAGCTGCAATATCATTACTGGATTTGTGTCTTGTGTTCATGATTGGAAGTGACTTTGGAGACTTTGGGCTACGAGTTATTTTCCTTGATTATTTAATCTTTATTGGAAATAAGGTGGAGACTTTGGGCTGCACTTTGTTCCACTCATTTTTATTTTTTTAATTAATGTAAGAAGCAACAAAGGTATTTTTAGCCTTCGTGGGTTTCTTGTGATACGCACTCATTGGTATTATTTTAGTTATTCCTATGTCTAGCTAATCTGGATATTGGTTATTATTGCTCCAATATTTAATTTTACATTTTATGATACATTGTAAGAATCAAAAGGGCTTCTAGTATAAGTTTGTAAGCAAACATCAATTCTAAAAAAAGAGATTGGATGATATGGAAACACCCACATGATAAAGTTAGTGTAAATAAGTGTAATTAATTACTTGTTCATTTTTATTAGAAATAAGAAAGGTGCCTCCCTTTTCCTTGAGCAGATATTTAATCTCATCATATTGTGGCTGAAAGTACCATTCGATTACCATTTTGTTAGTGACAAAATATTCACCCAACATATGCTAAGTGGAATTGAATGAATGTTTTTAGGGCACTGATTCACCCCCTTCTTAGTATCTATACTTCCAATATTTGGTATTAAATTCTAGTCCTTTGGAGAAGGCTTGATAACTTGAAGGTGATCCTAGACGCACAAGATGGATAAATAACTAAGGAAAGATAGTCAGCTTCATGACTATAAAAAGGTCAATAAAAATGGATGAATCTCTTGAATTTATGGTATTTTAAGATCCCTATGAATTAGGGTGATTATATTAGGCTTAATAGAGGCATTCTTTAGTAAATCGAAGCATGAGAAGGTAGTTGTGATAAGATAAAATAGAAGACTATAGAGTTATGTTTTTCAGTTCATGAGGAGTCATGATATGGTGTGCAAGAGGTAGTTTCTTGGCCTATAGGTAAGATAATTTCTATTATATATCTTTGTATGCAATGTATCTCTTTAGAAGTGACCTAGGAGAGAAGTATCTTATCTTGAGTAAGAAAGAGGTCCATGAGGGCTAATCTTGTGAAGGTGAGTTGCAAGATCAGTATGTTTATGAGCTTGCGGAATAAGAAAGCTTGGTGGATGCTTATTGAGTATTGGCAGGTGTTGCATAAAAATAAGGTGTTTGTATCAGTCTCAATATAGAAATAGAGAATTTGAAGACAACTAAGAAGTCTAGTTGTTTACATGATCTAGGTCATGGTTGAGGTTTTCATAGAGGACTACATGATAAGACAATGGGAAGATAGGTTGAAGGAGTTAATTTGTTTGAAGGTGTTCTTGAGGTCATCAAAGGCATTCCAAGGTGGTCTACATGGTCAGCTAGTATGGTAGAACGAAGGTGTTGTTTGGTTTATGTCTACACCTAGACCTAGTCTTAGATCCTTCCAGGTCTATTGAAGATTGATGGGTAGTTATAGAAGCATGAAAGATTATGTGATTCTTTGATATGCTTAGACAAGTTGTTCTGAAGTTGTTCACCAAGTTTGATGTCTTGGTTTGGATAAAAAATATCTAAGGATGTATCATCCAAGTGGCATGAAGATATATAAAGGTGAAGCATGGAGTGAAGGGGAGATAACTTAGGTCTCTTAGAGTGTAATATGAGATATGGGCATGACTCTTGTGAGCAAAGAGTTAAGGAACAATTATTTGTTGATTATGTGGTCATGATCTAAGGTTTGATTGTCTAAGGTAGCTGTGTTTCCAATGTCTCCTATATGATATGTAGAGTTCAGTAAGTGTTAGAGGGTTTGAGTGAGAAGTTTTCTTTAGAAAGTATCATACTTGCAATGTATTTTTGAGCTCTAGTTAATGTTCAAAAAGCAAAGATCAGAACAAAGGCTCATGATAATTGTTGATTGGTTTATAAGACCAATGCCATTTTTGGTAGAGGTATTGTCAAGGACTAGAGATGATCCAAAGAGTAAGTTGACAAATTATAAGTGCCTTGAATAAGTTCAGTGATCTAAGAATGATAAATGTTTTGAGTTTTTTCATAAATAGGGTCTTGAATGTGTATACTAAGTTGATTCATTGAGTCAATATGAAGAGTATATTAAAAATTTCAATGGTCTAGGAGTTTGAATATGACCTTAGGGTCATGTTTGATATATTTACTTATTTTGGTAACTTGTATTGATTTTATTAAAGGAAACACAGTATATCAAAAGTATGACAGACACTAGCTTGTTCTCACAGACCTATTTGACTGTGTGTTTCCATGAAGATGTTATGAAGTTATCTAATCCATGATGACTTGATAAGCTTGAAGAGAAGTATATATGGACAAGGGGGATCTTACTAGCTCTATGAGTGGTCAGGTCCAATGATCAGTGGACTATGTGTGGATGACATTGTGATAGTGTGTATGACTCTTTGTCATTAATGTCAAAGGGAGAAAAATTTATTGATGTTAAATTTCTTGTGGGAGAAAGTTCTTGATGAAACTGTTTAGTTTGAGAGAGAAGAAACTTGATGAGATTAGTGTATTTTGAGAATGATTAGTTCATTTTTTGTTTGCCATTAATGTGGTTTATCGTCAATGACAAAAGGGGAGATTATTGAAAGTTGTTAATGATGTCATGTGTTTGTATATTGTCATTGATGTCAAGAAGGATCAGTAAGGTGAGAGTTGTCTTTGATGTCAAAGGAAGTTTGAAGTCAAGTGTTGGTTCAAAATAAGGTGGCTATGGTCATTGGTATAAGGTTGATTGTTTGAGCTTGCTAGTATGGCTTTGAGTGATCAAATGGAGTGTCTTGTAAAGCATAGTGAGGTATGCTCAAATGAGTAAATATAGATATGTGGAGTTGCTTGAGGGAGTGTAAGTTTCATTTCTTTGGTGAAGATACATAGAGCTTCATTAGTTTAGAGAGAGATTATCTTTATGTCTTGTATGTTTAAGAAGGCTAATTCAATCTTGGGTAGTGACCTATATGGTTTAAGGAGACTTGGTCAAAGGATAATGATGGGATATATTGTGGATCCAATCTAAAATGTATGGAGGTGAGTAGTAAGCTTTATAAGGTGTCTTGAAGATATCAAAGTGGTATAGTGCCCAATAGGTCTATTTGATAGACTAGTTCTTAAGCATGGATATAGCTTGTAGAGGCATGATGGTGGTGATATGAATGTTTATGAGATTTAAATTGTGAAATGTATTGTTAGATCATGTGAGAAATGTGTTTATTCAGTCACATGACTCTCATAATGAGCCAAAGGGGTAAGTTCTTCTTTAGTGGTCTTCTCATTAACCTAGTCTTAAGACCTTAGGTGGCAGAATGAGGTATCATGATCAGGTTTAGAGGCTTGTGAGATTATGTAAGATTTTTTTGAGGTCTAACATGTTTTTTCAAGTGTTTTGATGAATTTTGAGGTCTTGAGTTGAATAAGAAATCATAACAAGTACATTTAAGGTCTCTTGTATGTGCAGAATGAAGAGATGAAGACTTGAGAAAGATTTTCTCATTCTTGTTGGCATGTGTAACTATTGCATGGTAAGATGAGCTCTTAGAGAGTGATGTAAAATTTATTTAGAAATGTTTTTCAAGCATTAGGAGTTTGTTTTTAGGGGTAGATTTTTATGAATAAATGTTAAGAATGAAAACAGATCTGAAACCCTCATAGTGACTTGATATAGAAGATCTTGATAAAAATAGCTCAAAATGGATTGGATGAAATATTTTTATGATTGGAGAATGTAAATAACTCTCCCAAGTATCTCCATGTGGCATTTCTCTATAAGAAGAGTGAGTGGAAACTATAGGGAAACCCTTGTTTCTCAAAAAGTTTGTATAGTAGGCAAGGTTGACTGAATCAAAGTTGAAAAATGGGTGGAGGTTTAAGATTGTGATTTATACTTTAGGCCCATGTTGTATTATAAGTATGTTATTGACTTAAAATATACTAAACTAGTCATGGAAGTTGGCCTATCACTAAAAAGTCTAATAGTGAAGACTGACAAAAACCAGGCAGAAGTGAGAATGAGATTAGAGATGAGTCCTCATGGATTAATAATGAATATAATTACATGGGGTTGTTTTTAAAGACATAAAACATTCCCATATTGGTTATATGTTTTATATATCATTAAACATGTTGAAAATGTTGTTCACAAGATGACTTGTCTAGTGAAGATGAGATAGTGAAGGTGTAAGATTTAGAGATTGGTCTATATATGTCATATTTTCCATTATAAATCTATATGTTTGTGTTGTGATATGTTATAAATATATCCAAGGATAATATTAATGTAGCATAACTTATTTATTGTGTCTACATAGGTGTTGGAATGCAGGATCATCATGACTGGTTCACAAGGTAAAATGATAGTTCTCAATAAGTGAGAGTGATGAGTTGGAGGATATATTCACTTATATGATGAATATAATGAATATTATGTTATTATTTAGGACCTAAAATACCTATCCATGATTTATATAAGGTCTAGAGTCAGTTTGAGAAGTTGAAATATTGAAGCTAAAATGGCTTGTCTGGTTGTGTAAGAACTATGAAAAAGAAGCCTAGTAAATTGGTCTGCAAGACCATTATTTGGCACTTGAATTTGTGATATATATATTGGAAGATTTTATAGAGGTAAAATAATAACTATTAATGATCAAGATATGTCTTGGAAGTATCCTTACGGGATTTGAAGATAACATTCATCAGGACTGTGTTTTTGGAGCATTTAGGTAGTTTTTTGTATGCTAGTAGGAGTTATGTTCCTGAGTATTATGATCAGTTTGGACGTGTTAATAGATTATTATGATGATATATATATATTCCATGATGTATTATACATGCATATATATTATTTGAAAGTGACTATACAGATGTTGGTGATCAAATGACCATGACTGGGTTTTAGAGCTTTCTAGCAGTTCAGAGTGAACTTTTTGTAAAGGTGTTTTTGAGTCTTTAGAGATTGAGTGATGGAGTGTAATGAGTTTAATATGACCATTATGTCATGAAGTTTCCATCCATATTTTTATTATACCTATAATGTGTTTATTTAGGTTGTTTGAGCTTCATCTTTGAAGATAGTGTTTTTAGGGTAAATTACGCCTAATAGGTCTTTAAGGCCTAATGGAGATTTCATGAGGTAAGTGAATGATATGTGAATTATTGAGAATTAATTATGTTATTTTATGTTTCCAAATAAGTTTTTTAAAGGTTTTTTTTCTTTGGTGAGGGCCATCCTGGCCACAAAGGTTCAAGTTATTTCATAGAAAGGATAGACCTAAATACATTAGATCTCTACTAAGCCTAAGAAGAGAAGGTGGTCTAAGTGAGTTTGGCAGACCAAATTATGATCATAATTTGATTTATTATTGTGTTTAATGTACCATAAGACATGTTTTGGGTCTAACCCTAATGGATTAGTGCTTTGGCCGATCAAGAGAGGATGTGAGTAAGTGATGTTTATTTATATAAGGCCTAATTATGTGGGGTAGAGAAGACACCTATGAAAAAATAAGAGGATATATTGTGAATAATAAGGAGGTATTTAAGACAATAAATAGGGGAGAGATAATATGATTAACATATAATCTAGTTTCTACATGTGGATGTCTAGGTTAGTTGAGTTAATAAGCCTAGTAAGAGGCATATTGAGTGAAGAAGCCTAAGAGGCAGGTTTGAGAGAGATAAAAGAGTTTGAAGAGAAAAATATGGTGAAAATAATAATTTGAGCGAGAAAAATGTGTCCTAAAGTGATCAAATATTCCATGTGGTTGATTTGGTGCTGAGTCACCTATGTGTTGGTGACTCCTTGCAAGTTGGTGCTTACTAAAGGACTAATTGAGTTGGTGCTTGACTAGTGAGGGGTTGGTGCTCCTTGTAAGGTTGGTGCCTCACTAAATATCAATTAATTAATTGTAGGAATATAGTACAAGATATGTTTTATTAGGTTTTATCCTCCATAAGTATTTCCCACATATCTCTTATGTTCATATGTTGTATGCTTATGTGAATGCTTGTTTATGCATTAATTGATGTATGTGTTTGAATGAATGCTTCATGAATGTTAAGTGGAATTGAATGAATGTTTTAAGGGAACTAATTCAACCCCTCTCTTAGTAGCTATACTTATAACATGTACAACCTTACTACTTACTTGAAAACTATTTTTTCAATGTTTATGACATCATTAATATTATTGTATGCTATGAATTGTGTCATATCTTAATATATTTTAATATTAAAAATAAATATAAAATCATCAATTTTTTATTATCTTGGAAAACCAAGAATGAATTACATGCTTATGTCTTCTCACAATATTTTTAATATTTGTAATGTATTATACAAACCTACATTTTAAATTTTACCCTTTGAATGTTATCAAAATTTATATATTTCATTTATTTGTTCATATCCACATTCAACTTAGGATAATATTATTTCTCACTTAGTTGTTCTAATTTTTTATCATCTATAAAATGACTATTTATTCCTCAACTATGCTTTTCTCTTATCAAAATATCCCTCATTGATCCTTGAATTATACATAATTATTGTGCTTAAAAAAATAATCCATCTTATAAAAATAAAAATAACTATGGATTTATATCCATATTTTTTGGGATCTTTCACCCTACCCAAGAATCTCAAAAATCAAAATCATCCTCCTATACTTACTTTATTAAGTCAAACCCAAAAACCCCTACTCTTATCTAATTCAACATAATAAATCTCCTACTAAATCCATCTACAACTATATTTTAATTTTCACTTCTCGATTAAAAAAATGAATAAATTTGAAGGAATTTAACCCATTTTTGTTTTATTTTTGTTAAATATTTAAATATCATGAACAAATTAATAAATCACCCAAGGGTGAAAAATAGTGGTACTACCATATAGGCAATCAAATGTCAACATCCAACCATATATCAACATTTTTCTAAAGTTAACGATATGTCAATATAAATATCCTCATACAAGAAGAATCAACAAAAACTAGCAAAAAACCAAAAACCAATATATCATCAGGATGACATTATCACCCACAAATAAAGTTAACCATTCAAAGTTTTAGTGATACCAACAATAGAATTTATACTCTCCAAATCAGGTCCTAACTACTCTATTGCCTCACGTCTCGTCTGTGAATTCTCTTCAGTCATATCCTCTAGCAGGAAGTATCTGTCAAATTTTTCCAAAAGAAGACTAATTTTATTAAATATGATAAAATTCATTACTTCATTTATCTCTTGTATACCACCTGTATCTACCATTTTTTCCAATTTGCTTGTCAATTCTTGAAATTTATTATGAAAAGTTTTCCAATTCTATTTTTGCTCTTCAATTGGGAAAAGAAGAGACCCTAGATGAACCACATAATTATGATCTATGAAAGTATTATCTATGAAGATTACACTAGTATCTAAGTACATTTTTTTCTTGACTGACATACTACCTGTAGAATTGGGTTTTGCTGCGCTGAAGCATCTAATGAGTTTCATACATTCTTTTGTCACATCTATCCAAAACTTAGTGTCATTCTTATTTGAATTAGAAGAATACATTTAGGATGGAATGAGATTGTTTTCCTGATCAAATTCATATTATTTTATACATGACCAATCGTATTCTAAAATAGTTACCTCAGCCTTAGTAGGATTGGAAAGGCTTTAATTAGGGTGCAAGCTAAGTTTGGGATACCCTATAGTGTCCAAAATGTAGTCAAAAGTTACTTTCAACAAAACTATTTGAAGGAGGCACTCCAACTACTTTTGTATAATCTTCAATTATAAATATATTTGCACAATCACAATTCTTACAATGACTTCAAATATGAAGTCATTCAGTACACTAGTTCTACCTTGAAAATTCTCATGGTTCCTTTGCTTCCATATAAACCAAAAAATATCATTAGAGAAAACCAACCAAGACTTGTGAAAAAATGGATGAATATTCTTTATAGAACAAACATATCCAAAGGCAATATTAAACCACTTAATTTCACAGTAAAAAATAATTGACCAACTATAGAGACACCATTTCCAAATCTTAGTAGTATATTAGCAGGAAAATAAAACATGTTTAATTGATTCTACATCACTACACACAATATAAAAAGGGGGAAAATCACCACATTTAGTAAACACTTTACCAAAAACTAACTTATTATACAAAAAAATTGTATAAAACAAGTTTTTTTTGGTTCAATACAGGAAGCCCAAACCACTTGAAATCTAAAAGCCCAACTACAGTAAGAGTCACAGACATTCCACATATGATTAAGAATTAAATATAGGGGATGAGTGGAGGAAAGTTTAAGATAAATCATCTTGGTTGAGAACTCATGAAGGGGATTCCATTTGATACCATCCCAAAATTATTTTTCTTCTTCTTTTGGTTAAACTTAGTTTGGATATTTATAAATTCTAGTCTTAATGATCCATGTACAAAACAAACTCCTTTTTAAGATATAAGTGTCTTCATTTCTTGAGAACTTGCACTATGGCATAAAAATATTGATCAAAAACTTAATAATTCCACTTTGAATCATTCAAATTTTCACTAATTTAAGTAATTGGCCTACCTTTTTGTCTAAAATTTATCTGGTTAGTATCACAATCAACTTGGAATACCTCTTTGAAATTTAGCTATTCAAACACTAGTTATTCAATCACCTTATTATTCAAATTATAAAATATAATATTAGATTCAAATGTACATTTTAATCCTATTCCATCACCTCTCATTATATTTATAATGGGTTCATATCCTCAACTAAATTTTCTAATGAACATTTTGTATAAACTAGCTAACACATTAAATCTTGTTGTTTCAAACATGTTTTTTGGAGATAGCCACTCAATAATGGATTTTAAATTTTTTAGGTCCTTTATAAGTCCATCATGTGAGACCAAAAACTCTAAATAAACCAAATCTTCCTTGATAAACCCATACTTATTAAAGCTAACCAAAAAAATTACTTTTTTCAACTTTTGATATGCTAATGTCATATGCTACAAATTCATTTATTTATTCTTTCATTTTACTAAAAATAAATGTATCATATAAATATAGAATAAAAAATACTTGCCAAGATATGAATACAACACTTATTCATGGGTATCATGAATGTGATTAGTTCATTTTTAAAACCAAATGGAATAACCAACTATCATCTTGAATGTGGTATTATATCCATCACCTTCCTGAATACTAATTATGTGATACCCACTATTGAAATCAATATTTTTAAATTAGATTTATCCACTCAAAAAATACGTCAAATGTTTTATCTAGATATTGGCTTTTAACTAGAGCCAAAATCGGTTCTGGATCACAATGAAAGGTTCAATCTCCCAAAAATTTTAAAGCCATAAACAAAAAATTCAAATCAGCGAAGATATTGATTTAAACCTAAGATCCATATTTATTACCAACATCTAATAAAACATCAAAGCACATAAGGAATTCTCTATCCTGAAACTATACCCATACAACAAAGATAACATTTTAATCATCCATTTGCTGCTTGAAATATTCTACCCTTATCAAAGACTCTATAGTCCATTGAGTACTACCAATAATACAAGTCTGAGCATCCATCTAAAATTTTTGTGCTTCCATTTTCCTACCTCTCTTCCCTTTCTTATCAAAGTTAGGAGTCTTCAGATCATATGACCTCTTAGCAATATACAAAAAGGCCCTACTTTCAAGATTTTATTTTTCATTCTCCCATATTTCCCCTTCCTCTTTTGAAACTTCCTTATTTTAGAAAATATCCACTAATGGAGAAGCTTTGTCTACTTACTCTGGCCTAGATTCCATAGCAACTGCTTCCTTTACTAGCTTGGATGATGAAGGCCGACCTTACTCCAGATCAATTCATTTTTCCTCTATTGCCCACACCTCATTATTCTATAGATTATCTTGAACCTTTTGAAAGGTTTCTAATGAAGGGGGATAAATAGATTTGGATTTAGCCTTGAGTTTTAGACTGTGAACCAAATCATGATTCGGGCACCCAACCTTTCTTACCCACTTCTAAAGAATCAAAGATTGGGATCCTTTGAAAACCTTCTCGGGATAAACAACAATCTTATGGTCATTTTTATTGCATTTAAAGCATCTAAAAGGAAGACCTTAAAAATTAATAAATTGAGACCACACTCCTTGAGAGGAAGAGATTTGAATGCAATGGTACAAAGGTTTGGATAGATCAACTAAAACACACACTCTGAAAAAACTTAGTTTAGCTTCAATAGATTCATCAATATTATCAAAAACACCCAACTTAAGATGAAAACTATTTTAAAAGACCATGATTATGCATAACTAAGGGAAGATTATAAAATCTTACCCATACTAGGGCTTGCAAGATAACCAAACCATTTGGGTCAAAAAATGATTCTTAGGGGTTAAAAAACACCCTATGTTTACCCACAAACCAAGACCCATTATTACATACAAAATCTCTATCTTCTAGAGATTGAAACTACAATAGAAAGAAACCATTTTATTGCAATGAAATAGGAGTTTTTAACTCAGGCTAGGAACCAAAATCCCACTATTGAAGATCTTCCCAAGATGGTTATTTCCTAAAACATTTGGAAATCAAATATTTACTTCCCCTTTCCATATCAATCTCTAAAATCTCTAAGTTTGAAATTTCTAGAATAGGAGTATTAGATAAAATCAGGGGAAAATCACCAAGAAAGCCCATTTTTAGAGCCTTCTTCTGATAAAT
Source organism: Torreya grandis (assembly GCA_037957365.1). NCBI lineage: Eukaryota > Viridiplantae > Streptophyta > Pinopsida > Cupressales > Taxaceae > Torreya > Torreya grandis. The sequence continues at coordinate 1,077,854 of JARHVA010002336.1, forward strand.
TTCTACTTCTAGATTCCCCTTATCACCCTCCTTATGAACTCTTTACTCAAAATATTTTTCTAAAGGGATCTGGATTCTAGGGATAAGAATTAGATTTGAACTAGGTTGAGCCTTGAGAATAACTTCCTTGAAGAAAATGCCATAGGTATGAAATGGGTTAGAGTTATTAATGCAATTGACAAACACTAGAGACTTAGGTAAAACCCTTACCACCCTTGTCAAATCTCTAAAAATTTTATTCTAAAAAAAAGAGCCACCTATTGACATATCACTATCTTCAACCAACTGATCAAACCCTAAACCATCATATTAAGAATTAAAACCTGAAATAAGCTACTCGAAGGAAGACAAAACTTGACCAAAATAATGATTTTTACTCTACCCCTACCTTGGTTCTATCTGAGTAGTGACCCACTCCCCACCAGACTAGCCATAACACTTGTTCCTACTTGATCTAATCCATACTCATCCTCACCTTCCTTCTCACTCATTTGCTTGATTCTATACCTGCTACCTTGCTTATGTCCCTGCTCACCAACATCTTCCACCGCCACTACTACCATAGTTTTCCCCTTCACCTAAGCTTGCTATGCCATTGATGTCACCATTAATAAATAAGTCATTTTAGGTCTTATGAACACAATAATAAAAAAATCCATCAATTAATTCATATGAGGAAATGTAAATTTTTACTTGATTATAATCTTGTTGATGGATGTTAAATTCATGCACAAACACCATTTTTCACCTTTATTTTATGCTAACATTGTTATAACTACACATGAGCTCAATATTTATCTTTTTAAACCCTTATATAATAACTATTTAATTTACCTCTTCATTTATTCCATTATCCATAGGTGTCAACCTATATGTTACCTTGTTTGCAAAACTAGATCTGGGAACCAAATCCATGTGATGGTTAAGGCTTATTAAGGGGAGAAACACATCCAAAAAATTTGTAGAAATAATCCCAACATATTCTTCCAAATAATCCTTCACTTAAAGTAGAGTTTCTATCACATTAACCAATGTTACAACTTACATGGGTTTGAGAATGAAAAAAAACATGCCTTCACCTTATTTAACTGTTTCAAAATTGTTTTCTAACAATAACCAAAAAATTAGGGCTGGTGTGCACTCCTTTCTCACTATCAATTAATATGCCAAAAGTATATATCCTATCATACTTCACAAGCATGTAGTTATTTTATCTACCATCATGTATATCCTTCTTATCAAATTTATAAGGCCTACCTAGAAATACATGGCATACATTCATGGGAATAATGTCATATAAAAAATAATATGTATATAACCCAATATAAAAAATAACCATACATTATTCATTCACCAAAATTTGATGTCCTTTTTGTAACCAATACACCTTATACTAATTTGGGTGTGTCACTTTTTTCAAACCAAGATTCTATATCATCTAAATAGACATCAAATTATCCATGCTACCACTATAAAAAATAACCTTACAACACCCACCTTGATATTGTCATATGATTCATAAAATATTTATTCTTTTCACTAGTTAATTTTCCTCATTAACTAGTGTTAGCATCACTTGACCATAAATAGGAACCAGAACATGGAAAAATTCTCATGATAAGGTGAGATACTTATATAATGTGATTGTTAGCTTTGTTTCTTTTAATGATTTTTTATGCTTATGGTAACTCAAAGGATTTATGACCATAATATCCACACTTAAATCATGTATCCATGAAACCTATACCATAATTTCTCATTCCTTTTCAATGATATTCTCTTTCTCTTGGAGAAATATTTTTATTGTGACAAGTATTAGATTTTCCTTCATGAGTATGATGTCATAGTACATTTATTTATTGACCTTTTATTCTTAAAAACCTTCCTCTATGTATTTCTATATATATTTTTTCTCCTTGACAACTTTTCTTCAACTTTAAAAACACATTGATATGTTTATTCTACCAAATGTAACTTAATCATTAAAACTCATCTTGTATGGCAAAATAAAGATAATTATTGTCAGGGGATCTGTAGCTCTACCAATTAGAGCACAATTGATTACTATCTTATATGCAATTAAACACGAAATTATACCAGAATGATAAAGTAGCTAGAAACTTGAGACAACAAAGAATTTGAGAGACAATACACACTCTTTGTATTAGATATTACTAGAAGAAAATACAATAAGGAAGATGCCACTTCTTCCTCCACCTCAAAGGCTTGCCACACCTCAAGACCTTCTTCCCTCTCTCTCTTGCTCAACACAAACCAACTCTAAACCCTGAGTTGCTATCCCTCCTTGAATGCTTCCGCTGATCTCCTTGACCTTACACCTGTAGATCTCCTTGACCTTGCTAGCTTCAATGCTTTTACTTGCCTTAGAATTCATTTCAATACATGCCTTATGGGTCTATAAATAAGATCCCATGTTTAAAAAAATAGAACACTAACTACTAAAATTAGACACACAGCCCGCGACTTAAATTAGCCCCTTAGCATGCAAACACTCAGTTCAACTAACTGACTGTTCGTCAACAGCAGTTTCAAAAATACACAGGGGACCGACGCCGGTCCCTGCTGGTCTGGTGCTGCCGACGTCGGCTGACTTCTGCCATTGCCGGTCTCCTTCTCCACCTCACTTGACCGACGTCGGTCATACTGCCGACGCCGGTGGCTCTGGTTCTTCAGCATCCTTCTTTGTGTGTCTGCAAGCAGTTGAAGTGTTTAGCTCCACACCACAACAATTATTATATGTTGAGATATCATCTTCTTAATATTTAAAATGACAAGTTCAGATTTTGATCTTGCAAAAATATTATATGTATTCTTTTACACTCATTTATTTTTACCTCAATATTAGAACTTATTCAATAAAATTAATTGATAATCATAATACAACTTACCATTTAAATTTGCAACCATATTATCCCAATTCTTGATTTTTTATTTTACCCTTCTAACCAATTTCAGTTGCACATGACCCTAACATAAAAAATCATGTTCCTAAAACTTAGTGTGTAAAAAAATATTTCTCTTGGGTTCCTCTATTTGATCATAGTAAAATTAATTTTCTAGCTTCATGATCTAATAAATTACATCATTGAGGCATAAATTTCTTGAGTAGCTAGGTTTTTCCAACTTTTTCTTGCCTCTTATTTTGGAAATGACCTTGAAAAATATATCCTCTAATTCATCAACCAAAATTAAATTTTAAAGCTTCTCCTTTATCTCCCCTCTTAACTATAAAAACTTGTTTCTATTATGCATTCTCCATATAGTCCAATCTATCTTGGATTCCTCTCAAAATATTTACCAAATTTGCTACTTCTACCCTTGATCCTTTTTTTTATAGGTACTCCTTGGTGTGCCATTTCATATTCCTCAAAACTCTCAACAGTGCATGACTATTTCATAACCTATAACTAACTCAAATAGAGTCTAACACACTCAACTATGCATGACATAACCATGTTTAATACCAAATGATGCAAGATGGTACTATGGGGCCAAATTAATGGAAGCCTTTCTTTATATCTTAGATTCAATAATCATATATGGACACACTCTCAGACATAACATACTCATAAATTATATCCAAACTCACACTTTATTTCATTCAATTAAAGTATTACATAGATTGATACATAATCATCACACTTGACTTTCTTATTGAAACATAAACATGAAGATGAAAGTAATTCAATTACAATCCTTAAATGGACATGAGCAGTTCTTGCTATTCCCTAATTTTACATTCACACAAAACTTTTCCTAAAGTGGAAGCTACTTATTTTATATAAAATTACTCTCTTTAACTAACCATCCTTAGTTATTTCCTAAGTGATTTGAATTTCTTATTTATCCTTACTAACTCCTATATTTCCTCTTTGAATTCACATGTTCTTATAAAATGGCCCACATGTGAAATTTCATCATCCTAGGTAGTTACTCATTTTTTTACCTTCAACATGGTAAAATTACCATTAATGATAAAATAGTGATTTCAAAAGCACTGGTTAATGCAAACTAGAGGTTTCAAAACTAATAGCTATTTTAGTTAATGGTTTTATCATTTTCAATAAAGTGGTCAATTGTATCTCTAAGATATTATTAAAACCTACTACACTTTATGTTTTTAGGGTGTTAGAGTTATGAAGATGTTTCTTGGACTTGTTCTAATCATCTTTGGCATATTTAATAATGCTGAAACTTTCCAAAAGTTTTGAACAAGCACAAACATATGTTAAGACATAACATATAATTTAGGTGATGTAATCTTTATTATTGACCTAGATGATTATGTATTTGGGGTGATTGGGTTTTTTTAAAGTTAGAGAATAGTAGATGTGCATTATGGTTTATGGCTTATAGTTTATATTATTGGACCAACTAGGATTTTAGGCTTCACATTTAGATCAATTATGCTTATTTATACACTAGGGATTTAGATTTAAATTAATGTAGGGTGAATTATAATTTTTTCAAGTTATATTTTAGATAATGGGTACCAAGTTTTATGAGTAATTATAAACTAGAGTAATGGAAAAACTATGATTTATGTCTCTATATTTAGATCAATTATGGTAGTTTAGTAATAAGGATTTTATTGAGAGTCATTAGGGTTTTTTTAAGTTATATTTTAGTAAACAGGTATTAAAATTTATTGGTTATTATTTTAGACACCTAAATTCTATCACATTTGGTGTCATAATTAACTTTGCTTAATATTGACACAATAACCCAACCATCATTCTAAATTCAAATTTCACCACTTATATAATTTCCATCATTTTTTTAATAATTAATTAATCCATATTAAATAATTAATCATGCACACATAATTCCACAAAACTAATTAAAATCCAAAATTTTCAAGTCACTAAACATCTTCCATACTTATCTCAACCAAATGTTGAGTCATGCGACTACTTCCTTAACTTCCTCAACCAATTATTGAGTTGTCATTGAACATTTAAACTAAAGTTTTGATTCATAAAATTACCTTGAATCATTCATAAGACATTTTAAACTACCAACTAACTTACCCATTTTATCTCAAACACATTAGCAATTTGTCTCTTCCACATGGATAAGGACTCAAATCTGACCATCCAAATTTAACATTATCTAATAAATCTAGATTTATCCAAACCATCTATTTTCTCACCCAAAATACTATAAATAGAAGTGTCATCATCCATTATCATCATACACATTCAATATATCAAATTGATATCAAAATTATCCTATACATCTATTTAGAAAATTAAGATCATACATCCATATGTTGCTAAATTTCCCTTTGCTTGGAGAATTGAATTGAACATCCACATACACATTTACAAGATCAAATAAAATAAAGTTGATGGAGAAGGTGATGTATTTAATATTCATGATGGTATTGTAAATATTTAATTTATTTTCCTTTATGTGAATATTTAAACATAAGGTTTTAGTTTAGATTTATAATTAAATAATTTTGGGAAATTGGTGTATTATTCCTAATTTAGTTAAAGGGTCTGAGTAGTAAAATCATTAAACAAATATGTAATAATTAATCTAATGATTTTTGTAAACTAGATTGAAATTTTGACCTTTCTAAAAATAGTAATAAGGGGAAGAAAATAAGACTTAGCTGAAAATTGATTGATCCAACTGAGACAGAGGCTAGAATTCACTATGTAAGACTAGGACACTATTGCAAACTAAGATCTAAACTTCATTTTATGATTAGACAACAACACCAAAATTGGATAGGAGTGGCACTAGCATTGTATTCCACCTCTACCACTATTGTCCTAAGGATATAAACTTTTTGGGTTTTGTTCGCTATGTCTGTGTGACCATGTCTGTGAAGTTTTAGCAGTTGAAAGTCTATATAGCTCCTTATCGAGAAGATTTTCTCTTCAAACCCTATGTTCCATTATGATTTTATCAATTTCAAGAAAGAGTAGGGTTAGTGTGTGTAAGATTCATTGGATGTAGATCCACACCCCTTGTATGGGCATGCTACCTACATACCAATACTTCAAAGAGGGATCAAGCCATATGTAGTTCTCCCATTGATGTGCTTTATGAAATTATGTGTATGAAGATGAAAAATGTTAAAATATATATTTTTGAGGTGGCTAGGGACTGGTATAAGGATTTGAATAATCTAGTAAGTGTGTTGGCTGGTTGTATACAGAGCATAAGGAAGATTGCTTGAGTAGTTTTGCTTGTATTCTTGATTGCTTAGTGATAATTGCCAACCCTTTATAAATGATCTTTGAATGGGATTTTATAGGGATCTATTGGTAATAAGTTGAATAAGTTCACATTAGGTTGATAAGGAGAAGGATGGGGAATTGGAAGAAATTAACCACTATGGCTAGACATGGATTTGGACAAGAGTGCCAAAAGTGGATAAGAGTGGCACCGACACTATAGTCCTAATGTGGTGTTATTGTCCTAAGCAGATGAGACATGGGGGAGTTGATTTGTCATGGAAAGAGGAGTTTGGATCAGTTGGGATCATGTCCAAAAGGCTATAGATGATTGGGGATCAGTGAAAATGATGCCTATGAGGGTTACGAGAGCAAGCAAGAGGGACCTAAGGGTTAGGTGTCATTATCCACTCTCAAGTTACCAAATTTTGCATTTTATATGACTAAAATTTAGTATAGGAATTTTCATTTATTTATTTTACTAGCTCACATAGAATTATAAAATTTATCTTTCATATTTATGGCACAACCAATGGAACCTTCCCACATATTTCTCATAATAATTGCATTCCTTAGATTTTTTTAGTCATTTATAGATTCTTTCAAGGTGCATAGTGTTAGGAAAATAATGACTATTTATCACATTTATTATTGTGGGTGGTTATATAGTTATGTGAGTTACAAAAAACTCACATAATTAGGAGGTTTGATCCAAGCAGCAATTTAGGCGACAATTTGGGTGACATTTCCACCCCAATTGATGACAGAACTTCTGGGAGCCATAAATTTTACACTAGCTCCAATTGACTCACCGTTTGAATCGTTGGAAAGCTAAGAATGAGGAGAACACCATGATATGGTATGGATCTTTTTATCAATGAAGTTTGACCCTCTAAAACCCAATGGAAGTGCCCCAAATTTTAATTTTAGTAGTGCAGTCTAAAAATAGTAAGTTTCTAAAAATAGTAATTCCTTGAATTCTATTTTATTTTAAAGCGTGGAAGTTGAACCACTTAATCTCCCTTGATATTGGTGACCTTACACATCCTCTCCCTAATTTCAAAATGGGTATAAATGAAGATGTAACCTGAAATGGAAAATTAGACATCTCTTCCTAGAGATAAACATATAGTTGTATTGTGATCTTGAGTAATAATACATCTCTTCTCAGAGAATTGATTGTTACTATGTTATTTATATGTTCTTGAAATATTTATCAACCATAAATTCTATGTTTTGGATCAGTGGTATCAGAATGGTTTGTCTTGAGAGTGTATGATCTTGAGGATGAGGTCAGGCTACAAGAAGCTTAGGTGGAAAACAACAGAGTTTCCAAACTATACACCTATTTGCTCCAAATGACTTTAAATGTCAGACGACACTAAGACATTTGATCCTTTCAAGGAAATAGTGAATGAAACCTTCTAATGGTAATAATCATAGATGCTACAATAATTTTCCCAAATTCTTCAATAAGTCTCGATGGGAAATTCTAGCTCCTCAGCTGCACTTCCTAGCTCCTCATCCATGAAACATCCTTTCAGTGACCCAACACCCTTCAAGGTTTAGGTGAATTTTGATATTCCTAAATTTGAAGGTAAAATCAATGCTGATGTAGTAGAAAATTGGTTAGATCAATTGTCTTCCTACTTATCTATAAACAAATTCACCGATGGAGAAAATATCACTTTTACTCTTTTGAAAGCATCATTACTCGTGAAAAATTGGTGGAAAGTATACAAAAAGAGGTTCATTATAGATGGAATTGGCCTTGAGGTAGAACCTACCTGGGATGATTTTGTGGAAGCAGTGAAAGAAGAATACTATCCCATTGGAGCATATGATGATCTGTACATATAGTGGCAATAACTTCGCCAAGGTAAGGACCAATCTATTCAAGATTACATAGATATTTTTCATTCTTTGTCTGCAATATTGGGCATCAAAGAAAGTGAGAAATATAGGACTCTCAAATATTGTGGTGGACTACAATGGTACATATAGGGGGAAATGGAACTCTTCAATTTGGAAACCCTTAGTGAGACATACAAATTTGTAGTGAAGATTGAGTAGAAGCATGGCAGAAAGAATATGAAGAGTCTTTAGGAATCTATCTTAATGGATTTTATCTCAGGTTTGCCCACTTTAAAACATGGTAAGGATTATATTTTTGTGGTAGTTGAGCATTTTTCAAAAATGGCTATCATGATTGCTTATAAGAAAAATACATCTGCTGAAGAAACTACTCAACTATATTTTAGTCATGTATGGCTCCATTTTGGTCTCCCCAAGTCCATTGTCTCAGATCGAGATAATAGGTTCTTGAGCATCTTTTGGTCCACTCTATGGAAGATGATGGATACTAAGCTGATGAAGTCCACAGCCTTCCATCCATAGACAAATGGTCAGACAGAGGCGGTGAACCACTTGATTGTTCACATGATTCAGATGTATCGCTCTAAACATCAATGAACATGGGATGAGGGGATTCTGTTCATACAACATGGATACAATTGGGCCCTACATGGCTTGATCAAGCACAGTCCATTCCAAGTATGCTTCGAGTTCTAACCCATGGCACCAATTGATATAACTATTCCATTCTCCACCATGGAATATACACCTCATAGAAGATTTGAGGCAAAAAAAGCAATAAAGTTCATTGAACAAATGCAACACATCCAGTAACAAGTTCATGACATCATGGAGAAGATGAATCAAAAGTATAACCAATGCCAGGACAAACATAACATTTCACACCATTTTGTTGTGGGTGATAAGGTTTGGTTGTGGATTTAGAAGGATTGACTTGTAGGCACACACATACAAATTTAGCCTCTATGATATGGTCCCTACACCATCACTAAAAAAGTTGGAGAAAATGCTTTTGAGTTGAACCTACCAGCCTACCTTGGTCTGCATCTAATATTCAATGTGGAGCTCTTCAAACCATATCATCCACCTCTATTAGACACTTAATTCATAGCATAACAAATCAACATTGATGATCTTGATCCATAGAGTTTTACTCTAGTGGAGGAGGATTAGATTATGGACACTTGGATGAAGACAACAAGAGGATGCTCTATTCTGCTTTATCAAGTGGTCAAAAGGGGCCAGCTTAGCTACCAAGGTGAGTGGTTCATAGAGAATCAAATCAAGACACAACTACCACACCTAATAAGGAACATTGATGCAATGGGGACCATTGATTTTCAAAGAGGGAGGTATGATCTGGGGAGCAATTTAGGTGACAATTTGGGTGATAGTTCCACCCTAATTGATGACGAAACTTTTGGGAGCCATAACTTTTGCACCGTAGCTACAATTGACTCACCATTTAAACCGTTGGAAAGATAAGAATGAGGAGAATTCCATGAAATGGAATGGAGATTTTTTTAATGAAGTTTGACCCCCTAAAACCCAATGAAAGTTCCCCAAATTTCAATTTTAGTAGTGCAGTCTAAAAATAGTAAGTTTCTAAAAATAGTAATTCCTCAAATTCTGTATTGTTTTAAAGCATGGAATTCAAACCACTTAATCTCCCTTGAGATTGATGAACTTCCACATCCTCCTCCTACTTTCAAAATGGGTATAAATGAAGATGTAACATGAAATAGAAAATCAGACATCTCTTCCCAGAAATAAGCATATAGTTGTATTGCGATCTTGAGTAATAATACATCTATTCTTAGAGAATTCATTATTACTGTGTTATTTATGTGTTCTTAAAATATTTATCAACTAAAACTTTTGAGTTTTGGATCGAGGTTTGTTTTAGAGATATTTTATGTTTGAATGGTTGAAACAAATTCCTTGATTATAGGAACTACTTCACCTATATGTAATATGAGTCTTCTCATAGAATATTATTGAAAGTGAATTATAATTAAGTCTGCTATATAAATTTGTTCAATTATTTTTTCACTTGGTACCAGATCCATTATTAGTCCTCAGATTGTTATGTGTTTTTGAGATCCATGAGAGTCTTTCTCGGCTAATCATCCACATAATTGAATAACACCTCATTAGAAATGGACATGTTTGAGAACCAGATGAAAGTGTGCTATTTTGTGTTGAGCATAAACAAAAATCTCATGTTGCTCCATGCTTATTGTCAACATGCTCAAACCTAATCACATCAAGTAGACAAGTTTTTAAATACAAAAGAATCATTCCAGAATACAAATTTTGCTAAAGCTAAATACAAATTCATTGATCTCAACCTAATTGATTAGACTAGTAAATTTATTAACACATCTCTCTTCCATTTTGGGTCAAATTTGATCTCTTTCTCATCTGACTCAAACATTCATTGGAAGTAGATAATATAAAAATCTTATTTTACCTTGGATCTATATAAATTGACATTACACCCATCCAATTTACTCCTATTCATTGTTTAGTCTTCCTATGATTTGAGTCTCCATTTATATTTTGTGTGCATAATTGGATCGATGCATATAGATTTCTACATTCAATACTTTATCTCCATTTTGTCAAAGAGAAGTATGATTAGTTTTTGAGTCAAAACTTACAAGTGGGTAAAGTTTTTTTAAAGTCATTTGGGTCATTTGTCTTACTTCTAAGTTAATAGTGTTTTAATAATTTCATTTTTAGGCTTTGTAATTTTAGTGGATTATGTCTTACATAGAGTATATGTATTAAAAATTAATATTTAATTAATTTTTAAATATTATTTGTCTAGTCTACTATATAGTCATTGTGTTTCAATATACCAAGATGATACTTTTCAAAATTATTTTGTTGTTCAAAATAGTTTTTATCATCTATAGTCAAAGTTGTCAATTTTAGTGTTAAATTCTTCTTTTGTTTTCATTAATTCAATAGTAAGATTCAATTTGTCATCAAAAGTAAAAAAAATAAAATAAAAAAATTCCCTTACAAACACATTTTCGATGGAACCCAATGTTTGATTTGTAAGAGGCATGTACATGATCCTCAAAGTCATATCCACTAAGTAAGTATAAAATTTTACTAGAGGTTGCAGGACATAGGAGGATATAGGACAACCAATGACCTCTTATCAGTTGCCAATGATGGGGCCACAACAATGATTTGGTGACATATGTAGTGTGCTTTTAATTTTTTTTAGTTGTGTGTTTAATTTTAACAGTGTCTAGTTTGTGGATACTAGAGAATACTTTTATTGGAGAGTATATGACTATAGATAGCCTCTAACTATGGTGATCCTATAACTACTATACTTTATTGGAAGATGGTCAGCTAGGCTAATATGTTCACTAGCATTGGTGACCATGTGTAACAAGATCTAAGACAACAAGATCCAATAAATAGTATCCAATATGGTATAATTTGATTTTTAGTGTTCTTATGGAAATTTCATAGTGTGGGGAAACATATCTTTAATGTTCCATTTATATTCCATGCTAAATCATCTAAAGTTAAGGGCAAGTTCTAGTGGTAGTGGCAATTTCCTTTGCTATTCAAGATCAAGTGGCAGTGATCGACAACAATGGCTACAATTGAGAACATTGTGTTCTCATAGATGTAATGTGATATCTTTTTTAGTGTGAGTTTTATTATTTAGATTTGTGATTTGTAGGTTGTTTCTTATATACTTCCCTGATGTAGAAGCATAGTGGCAAATAAAAGCATCAATGTATGTCAGTTCATGGATCTTGAAAGGATTTTTGGGAGGATCTAGAAAACCACACGAGGTGGATAGTTGATGGGGCTTATTCATGTCAAGGTTTGTGGTAAACCTATAAAACCATGGGAGGAGTGAGGCTCTCTTTGTATCAAGGTCATGATCCAAATAGGGCATGCTACAATGGGTGAGCATACTGTAGATAGAGTGTGAATATTTTTCTACCATGTTCACACTAAGGGGGGGAATGTTAGGAAAATAATGATTATTGCTCACATTTATAATTGTGGGTCTTTATATAGTTATGTGAGTTAAAAACAACTCACGTAATTAGTAGGTTTGTTTTAGAGATATTTTAGGTTTCAATGGTTGAAACAAATTCCTTAATTATAGGAATTGCTTCACCTATATGTAATATGAGTCTTCTCAAAGAATATTATTGAGAGTGAATTACAATTAAGTCTGCTGCTTAAATCTGTTCAATTATTTTTTCACATAGTTATTTAATATTAGTTTGTAAGGTCATTTTTTGCAATTTTTAGGTGCATTTTTGGAAGATTCTATGTTCTTATATGTATGCCTACAAAACAAAGGACTCATCTTGTGGAACAACATGTTTGTCCTATAGAATAATGGTTTATGTTATAGAATGGTGGTTTTATAGAATATTTTGGTGGTTTTATTCTTAATTTTTTGAGTCTTTCTAACTGTTTCTAGCTTTTTATTTTGATTTTATGGCTTTCTTTTCTTGCTAAAATTTTATTTTTATCATTTTATGTTTCTACACTATTATATTTTCTATTTTTTGGTCTTCTATAGAATAACAGTTTTATAGAACATTTCAACAATTTTGCAGAACACTTCACCAGTTTTGATACACTTTGCATTGAATTCATGAATACTTTTAGTAGTTTCATCCTACGTAATAGTGGGTTTGTAATTCCAATGGTGGTTTTGTTTATTGTGAATTTTTATTTATCATTTCCCAACTTTTTATTTATGTTTCTAGTTTTTTCTTATCAACTTTATAAACTCATTGTTTGCTATTTTTCCTATGTCTACCTTTTCTATTTCTATTTTTTCTCTTATATAAAACATTAGTTTTTTATAATCTAATGATGAATTTGTTACTCACAACAACAATTTTTTAGAATAGTTTGATAGTTTTGTCTCATATTTCAATAGTTTTGACACATATTTTAGTAGTTTTAAAAGTAGTGTTTTTATTTTATTTAATGTGGTTTTTCATTGTCTTCTAACTTATTTTAAATTTCTATCATTTTTTGTCTCTGCATAACAATGGTTTTGTTCTAGATAGTTATTTTTTTGAGATTTATATTTACTTCAGCTTTCATTTTTGGATAAATTATATATTCCATGGATTTCCTAAATCTTTGTATACAAATTACTAATAGTTTTTATGTAGGATTGCTCACCAAAGAATAAAAAAGATAAACAAAAATTTATTTTATTTATTTATTGCTAACCTTATTTTTATTTTAAGATTTGTTCAATTAATCAAGTAGTAATTAAATTACTTTCTTTGAAAGTTTATGTTATAATAGCTGCATATGATCTTTATTTGCATCACATTAGTGATGATTCTTGGAAATAAAAAATAATTCTTGTAAGTTGCCTAGGCTATTATCGCATATACTCTTTTCATGCATCACATTGGGAAAAATTCATGGAAATAATAAATGAGTCTAGTATCTTTTTTTATATTTTATAGGGGCTCTATTGATAATGGATTTCACCACCATGTAGTAGGTTAAACCCCATGTACCAGTGGGGTATAAAAATTAAGGACCCACTATTTCAATTACCTAAGTGGTTGTGTGTTTTAAACACACTATGATGTGAGGGGATTTCATCCTCCATTACTCAGGGTTTCAAAAATGACCTCAAAGTCTAAGTTTTTTGACATCACTCCACTATAATGTTATGGCTAGAGTAGGCACATAGGGACTAGACCCTTTTGTGTAAGTCTGTTAATCAACTTATTCCATGGTCTTGGGCCTCAATGTATTGTAAGGTATATAGAGGAAATACCTAAATATACCTTAATATAACCATTTATCCATTTAAATTGTAGTGCATCAACAAGCAGTTAGCTCCTAGAAATTATTCTCAACTTACCCTCAAAACTAGGTTAAGTGGGTTATGGGTATGGTTGTACCTCCATAGTTAGTTCTCTAAAACATTAGGATAACACTTATAAATGAATGAGATAATATGTATGATAGCCTACAATTCATTCAAGTCTAGTTGCATATATTTTATCCTTATATGTGACTTGCATGTTTCTTATTGTTAAAATAATAATTGCTTGTATATCTTTGATTTTTTTATATATCTTTATGAAATCCATGTAGTTGAAGTATTTTTTATTTGAAAATAAAATTTTTAAATCTTCTAAACAAAATCATTAAACAAAGAAAACCTTAATTAAGAAATTCTAAAAAATCAAGTAACTCAAAACTTTTGTCAAAGCATTTATATTTTTAGTTTTGAGTTATACACATTTTTTGGAGTCAACTAATTAAAAAAAAAAAAAAATCTCCTATCATACAACACTAAGCCTTATTGAATAATCCTAGGTTTAAAGAAGAAACTTTTGGAAATAACCCTTTCCAATTTGGAAATCAAGAACATCATATTGATATTAGTGACAATGATAAATATGAGGGATCCATTCAAGTTGAATATGAACATGCTATTATTTTGCCTAAGGAATAACCAACCCAAGTCACTGATTATCTCTTAGAGAATAAAAATGAAGTCTTATTATAACTCTTATGGATAAGATCCAAGTTTTCACCTAATTTTGATTGTAAAGACTTGTCTCTCTTAATTGTCAAGAGAAGTGAAACACCTCTTATACAAGATCAAGTAACATATAGTGATTCTCTAGGAAATAACATGGCCATCATAGGATCCTCCCATACCAATTATGAAAAGGTTTCCCAAACATATATGGATAAAGGAAATGTGGTTATAAATTAAACCTCCCAATAAATCCATGTCTTTATTATTGAATAACATGTCAAATGGTTATAAAATTAATTAGGTGATATTAAATCCAACATGTCAAATAATCCTTCAAACAATAAGTCAACTGATCCAAACATGAATTATTGAGGTATGATTCCTTTTGTTATTTTTGAAGTGTTATTGTTGTCATTTAATTCATATTTAATATAGATGTTAGTTATGTCAAGGTCAAAGTTGAGTCCATGCATGGTGAGATGATATGTGTCAAATAGTCTCATAACAAGAGAAAATTTAAAGGAAAATTCTTGTATCTATATTGAAAGATAATTTTAAGGAAACATAATAATAATTTTAAGGTTAATTGCATGTAAAAATCAATATCATGATACAAGGTAAGCTAGTGTTGTGTTCTAGGTGTCTTGAGAAACCTAGTCCAGCCCTGAGAGAAAGTTTATGCATGAAACATAGTAAATCTTGGTGATTTGTGTCAGTAAAAGAAT
Organism: Torreya grandis; assembly: GCA_037957365.1. Lineage (NCBI taxonomy): Eukaryota > Viridiplantae > Streptophyta > Pinopsida > Cupressales > Taxaceae > Torreya > Torreya grandis. The sequence continues at coordinate 1,093,192 of JARHVA010002336.1, forward strand.
GAGAGTATAAAAATATATGTAAACATGAGTAAGAGGCAAATAAGTCTTCAGATGAGTTATAAGGTCAAGATTTGAGGCTTTGTCCTTACTTAAGAGACCTAGTGAGGAGGCACAAGCTTGGTAGCATGATAAGGTGATGAGTATGAGACTTGAGAGTTAGTGGATGGTAGTGTGTGAGAAATGAATGAGGTCATTTGACATGATAATAATATTTAAAAAAAAATATAGGATGTTTCAAGGTATGATCATGGTCTAAGTATAACTGGCAGTTCAAGGCCTAGTATTCAAATAGACCTAATATGTCCTAATGAGGGGTCAAGTTAATTTCCCAAGGTGAAAAAAATCTTTAATGAATTAAAAAAGGTTTGAGAGGATGTGTTAAGTGTGTTTAAATTTTTTTATTTTATATTCTTAATAAGAAAGCATGAAAATTAGTGTTTAGATCCCTTGTGTGCATAGAATGGGGTGTTGTAGACCTGAGAAAGAATTTATTATGCTTGTTGGCACATGAAAAATTTGCATGAGATCCTAATAATATCATGGAATTTGGGTAAGCTACATATCTTGATTTTACTGGCATTGGTTTTGTATTTGAGGGACAATCCTTTATGAATGATTACTAAGAAGGGAAACTAATCAAAACCCTCCTAAAACCCTCATAATGCCCTAATAGGAAAGATATTGTTGGTTATGGATTAGAATGGGTTTATTGACATAGTTTTATTTTGTAAAATGTTAATTAATCTTTCATGTTCCTCTAGGTGGTTTTGTTTTGTCATGATAGTGAGTAGAAGCTATAGGAAACCCCTAATTTCTTAAAATTTTGGTGTAGAAGGTAGGGTTGACTAGGTCAAAGAATGAAAATGGATGGATGATGATGTGTAATAAGTTTTTTTTATTACCATGAAAGTTTTTTTATCATTTTTAATACCTAAAATGTGCTAAAATAGTCATGGAATTTGGCTTATTGCTAAATAGGCCTAATGAACAAGATAGTGAGAAAACTAGGCAAGAATGAGAATGAGATTAGGGATTGGTTGTAGAGGATTAGGTATGGATAAAAATGAATGGGTTAATTTTTAAATATTTATAAATCATATAAAATTAGTTGATATGTCTTGATTATGTTCATACACAAGCAAAAATTTGTCCTCAAATTGCCCTGTCTAACATAGTGAAGTCTATGTAGGGAGAAGATGTGAGATTGGTCTATAAAACCAATATTGTTATTGAAATTTGAAAAATATATATTATAATATGTTATAATTATGATTAATTATAATAAAAATCCAATGTAAGTTTATAAAAGTATTAACATAGGTGTTTTAAATCTTGATTCTCATAACTATGTTTTTGGAGCTATAGGTAACTTTTTGTGTGTGAGTGAGAATGATGTTTCTGAGTCATTTTGAACTGAGTTAAAGGATAAAATGATCACAAAGGTTTTTAAAAATTCTAATAGGTTCATCTTAATTTATTTATATTCATGATAATTCCATATTCAAGTATGGAGAGTCAAATGTTCTTGACTGTATGTTGACAATGTTTGGGAGTTTTGAGTAAGCCTTTTACAGGAGTGTTCTTGAGGCCTTTTAGCATATGTGGTTAATAATAAATCACTTGGGGATGTTTTTAAGGTCATAAATATACTATAAATGTTATTTTATTTTTGGGTTATATGGTTAATATGGTTTTATGCTTTAGTTATGTAAGATAAACATTTTGGTAATAAGAAGGCCTAATGGTGAGTAGACCTAATTGGGTGGTTCAAAGAGTAAAGTGAGACAAATGGTGTTGGGGACATAAGGTGAGATTATGAAGGGTATATTAAAGTTACATTTGAAAATTTTTATTAGTTTTTTGAGGCTCAAAGTGTTCCAAATAGGTATAAGTGAAATGTGTGCTGGGAGAAGCTCTAATTGCATTAGGTCTTTATTAGACCTAATGGTGGTTTTGGCCCTTAAGGGTAATGACAGACCTATTTGGTGGTTTTTTAAATTGTAAAACATGTGTATTGATACATTTAAATGGATTTATAAGTATGGTAAGGTTCTTTTCTGACCAATATGGGTAAGAGCTAGAGTAAAGTATAAAGACAAGGCCTAATAGGCCTAATTTGACTAGTTAGAAAATTGAGCATATGAGAAAATGGTATAGAGTTTTGGAAAATAGGTAAATGGATTGAATATCATAAAATATGTGTGATAAATATTCCATACATATTTAAATATAGTTTTATATGTGTTGATCAAGGTCATTTGACCTAATTCTACCAAGGAAAGGGATAGTTGAGTGAGAAGGCCTGATAAGCCATTTGAGAGAGATAGAAGAGTGAGAAGAGCAAAGTAAGGAGGTCATATTAAATTAAGTAATAAATATGTGTCCAAGGGTGATAATATATTCAAGGTAACTAATTTATTATCATGTTACCTAGGGGTTGGTGCCTCCTTGTAGGTTGGAGCTTGTTAAAGGACTAGTTGAGTTGGTGCTTGACTAGTGAGGGGTCGATTCTCCTTGTGGGGTTGGTGCCTCATTAAAATTTTGATTAATTTATTATAATATTACATTCCAAGCTATGCATTAGTGGTTTTTATTACCCAAGATGGTTTCCTACATATATTATGTTGTTTTCTTTTATATATGCTTATGTATGCATTACCTAATGTATGTATGTGAATGAATGCTTCATGGATATTAAGTGAAATTAAAAGATTGTTATTAGACAACTGATTCACCCCCCTCTTATTATCTATACTTCTAACACAAATATGAGTTATCCTATCAATAATACCAATAACCTAGGATTAACTCACATCAATCAACATCCAAATCTAAATTCAAAATTCAAATTCGTATACCAATACAAATCCAAACATAAAAAAAAATAAAAATAAAAATTTGAATTTAATTTCAAATCCAAATCCAAACTTTAATCAAAATCAATCAACAAATCAAAACCCAAATCTAAATTAAAATTTAATTTTGAATTCAAGTCAAAACATTAATAAAAATCAAATAGTAAATTCAAATCCAAATATGGGTTCAAATCCAAACCAATTTCAATTATGAATCCAAACTAGTTTGCCAATCTAAATGAATTCACAAATCAATATCAATTTTTAAATCTAAACCAAAGTTTAAATTAAATCCTATACCAATCATCACTACTTAAGGATATGACATTTGCCTAAGAATTACAAAGTATGAAGGATTAGATAAAAGGATTATAAGCTGAAAACTATTCCCAAAGTAAAAATTTTTAGTATGAAGATATTTTTCCACATTCCTTTTACATTAATACAATGATGGTACCTTTTACTTCACATTTTGAACCCCCAATGTTTGACAATTATCAAGGAAAAGGATATCCTAGAGAACACCTTAAAGAGTTTTATATGGTATGTTTAAATGTTACTTATAGAAATAATTATCTATTAAGACTCTTTCCATGTATGCTAGGGGGCCAAGCATTAGAGTAGTTCTTAAACTTACCTAAATGATCCATCACAACCTTTGAATACCTTTTTGAAAAAAATGTACGACACTTTTCCTATAATGTTTAATGTGAATTTACCATGTTAGATATATACAATACTAAACAATGTAATGGGGAGAGATTCTCCTCCTTCTTACATATATGGTAGATTTAACAAGCTAATTCCCATGGTCACCTCCTAAAAAACAACTTATATCCATATTTACAAAGAATATTATTTCATAATTGGCCTATCAATTAAACTCCATTAAAGTACATCATTTTATGACATCATATAAAAATGAGTTCAAATTGAAAGGGAACTAGTTGTGAAAGGTACCATCAAAATCTTCAAACAAGACAATTGATCTTCAAGTCAAAATGAAAAACCCAAGTTTTATGCAAAGAACAAAAACATGGTATGGGATGGTGTAAATGATATTAATAAAATATAAATCACTCAACCTATCAATAAAATTACTGTACCTAATGGTCAAATCCAATAAAAAAATTAAAAAAGGAGATTCACTCCTTTGGGAGAACCACTCAAAGCAACCTTTCAAAAAATTAGTTTCTGCAAACATGATCACCTTTCCAAATACTAAACCCTTTGATAAGAATGATCCAAAAACTGAGTGCTATAGAGATAATGGATATTTACACTAACACAAAATTAAAAGGAATTTCACCAACTATTTTATGAGAATTGAACACTATGTATAAGATTTAATTGATCATGGTGACATAGAAGTAGAGAATCATGCATCAACTTTTGACAATAAAAAAATAGAGATATATCAAGATACATTCCTAAATCATGAAAAAGGGCATGCTAATCAAAAACATAATCAATACCAAATGAATAATGTCAATTAAGCCACTCATCCCTTTTATTATATAGTCAATCACATTAACCATATGGATCATCATGTTTATGTTATCAAAATTAAATCCCAAGATTGTGCCATCACCATTAGGCAAGAAAATATTATAATTAAAAACATCCATTTGCCTAACATTGAAGGAAAATATAAAATTATAGATAAAATTGAGAAAACACTAACCCAAATTTCCATTTTGGACCTTCACAAGACATCTCTCACTTATAAGGACATTTTGTACAATTTTTTTCAAGAATCCAAGGTTTTGGAAGACATAAATACATCCAACTTCCAAGCACTTATAAGAAACTTGTCCTCCAATAATCAAGTGACTTTTTATCATTCATAAATTTCACTAATAGGTTCATCTCATAATTTTACAATGTACATAAAAGTCTTTATTTTTAGGTATAAGGTAAAAAGGGTGTTTATAAACAATGGGTCATGCGTAAATCTGAGCACATTAGGTTAAATAAAGCATTTGGGACATTATACAACAAACTATAGCATAATACCTTTATTATAAAATCATATGATGATGATGATGATGATGATGATAATAATAATAATAATAATAATAATAATAATAATAATAATAATAATAATAATAATAATAATCAATCAATGGGAACTATCTATCTTCCACTCATGGTGTGGCCTATCATCTAAGAAACCCTAATTCATGTTCTTGATCTATTTCTCCCATACAACCTACTCTTTGGTCATTAATGTTTGAAGTTTTCTCACTATGGTATGGAAGTTACCATTCCATGTGATCCTCAAACCTTTTTATATTTCAAACTATTGGAAGGGAGATATCAAAATTCTAATTATTTACCATTTACCAAATATAACTATGAAACTATCAAGGATTAACCCAAGTTTTCCAATTATATTCATCTTGATGACTTACTTTCTACATCCACCAATCACCCATCTACATATAAAAAATAACCATCCATGTTTAAGTCTACATTTCCACCATCTAGATTCTCCATTATAGATCTAGTTATGGGAAAATATGAAATCTGTGATGCCAATTATTTAGGAAAAAATCACATGTCCACCAATAGTCATGACAGACTCCATCATAGGAAAAAAACACAAGTGGTTTGTAATTTTGGTAAAACCTATTTTGTCAAAGGTGGGTTCCTTTATGACAATTAGGTTTAAGATTCTAATTTCTCTTGGCTCTACTCTGATGAATTCGCTACATGTTTTCAAAATAACCAATATCTTATACTTAAATCCATTATGTCCAACATCATGAAACTATAAAGGAAAAGGTCTTGGTCTCCATGAACAAGGTCTCATCGAGCCTATAATATCCATAACAAATAAAGCATTTCAAGGTATTGGATTCAAATTATCTACTATGAGATTATGCAATTATGATAATGATTCTTCCACCATATCCGAGGAATCCTCTTTAGACATTGAAGCAATCTCCATTTATAGTTATTTTGGGACCTATCCATCATAAATATATTTCATGATGACATTTTTTTTACCCTTAAACTAACCTTTCCATGGGTTATCCTATGGGACCAAGAACAACCACCCTCGCTTGATCTTTTTCAGAATGATGAGACCATATATAATTTTTTTGAGAGTTAGAGATCATGTCCTAGTATGAGATTATAATAAAGGATTTTCAATTTAATTGGATAATTATACATACTTTTAGGAGTTTTCAAAATCAAATCATTCAAAAAAAATTCATATCCATACAATTAAATCCTCTACAATATTAGATGAAGACATTCTTAATTAGAAATATTTTGAGGAACTTAATATTCTTCTACCTAAAACAAAGTTACAAGAAGAATCCTCTCTATTAATGTAAAATACCATCAACATCAATTTTTGAATGGAATAAAATCCTAAGATTATGAAACTTGTTACTTCCCTCAATCTAGAATAGCAGTCTATTTTGACTCTACTCCTTAAGGAATTTTTAGATGTGCTTGCATGGCCATATGTGGACATTCTAGGGTTGGATCCTTCACTAGTTATTTTCTACCTTAATTTTACAAAGATGTAAAATGAGTCAAATATAAACTTATAAAAATTCATTCAAAGGTCGCACTAATTATGAAGGAGGAGTTTCAAAAATAGTTGGAAGTTGCATTTATACAACCAATAGAATTCTAAGAGTGTATATCTAATATAATACCACTAATTAAGAAACCAATAGGGATCAAAGTATACATATATTTTTGGGATATCAATAAATCATTTCCTAAAGATGACTTACCTATACCAAACATATCCATGATTTTTGATTCCATAGTAGGTCATGAGATGTCCTTAATATATGGTTTTCTGGGGTAAAGTAAAATCAAAATATATCTTAAAGACTAACATAAGATAAAATTTATCACACTTTTGGGAAAATTTTGTTAACAAGTACTTCCTTTTGGCCTCAAGAACATTGGATCCACCTATCAACATGAAATGACTGGTATCTTTTATGATATGCTTCATAATATCATTGAAGACTATGTAGATGATATTTTGGCAAAATCAAGAACTATAAAAGATCATCCTATGGTACTAAGCATTTTTTTGAATGATTGAGAGAATACAAGGTTCATTAAATCCAAATAAATGTGTGTTTGGGGTTACTTTAGGTATTATTTTGGGATTTATTACATCACAATGAGGTATGTAAGTGGTTCCTATAAAGGTTATATCTATCATGGAAATGCCTCCACCAAGAAACCTCAAGTATATTCATAGTTTTTAAGGAAAAATTTAGGCCATCTGTATATTCATATCACAACTTACAAACATATGTCATCCTTTCACATTTATTCTAAAAAAGAACACCAATTTTCATTAGAACAAGGAATGTAAGCAAGCATTTTCAAATCTTAAATTATATCTAACAAATCCACTGGTCCTAATGCCACCAAATCTAGGGAAACCTCTACTAAGATATATTTTAGTGACAAAATATACATTGGGGGAATTATTGGCACAACATGTTGAATATGGGGTATAAAGAGTAGTATACTATCTGAGTAGAACCTTGGTATCATATGAACTGAAGTATTTATTCCATCCAGAAAGCATGTCTAGTAGTTATTTTTTCTTCCCAAAAATTTCACCATTATATGCTTAATAATCGAACCAAAATCATTGTAAAGATTTATCCACTTAAGTATCTCCTTTTCAAATCAACTTTAATAGGGAGAATGGATAAGTGGGTTAGGATTCTAAGCAAGTTTGATATAGATTATGTTATCAAAAAATATATCAAAGTAAAATTAATTGTAGATACCTTGGTATAATCATCATTGATGGATATCAAACCTCTCATTATGGATTTTATAAATGTGGCAATCATGTCGTTAAATAAATCATTAGAGTGGTGATTTTACTTTGATGGGTCTTTCATAAGTCATGGCTTAGGGGCATGTATTTTGATCATCAATCCACAAGGTGATATCATTAAAAAATCTTTTTATATATGTTTCCATTACACTAATAACATATTAAAATATGAAGCTCTTATATTTGACCTCAAGCTCATAATTTAGTGGAACATCTGGTATCTCCTATTTTTTGGGATTCGTGGGTAATCACAAAATAAACAACTAATGAATATTAAGGTAAATATTATAAGATAGTTAATTATTATTGTCACTTTTATATTTAACATTTGAGGATGTGAAAATCTCTCCTCATCCAAGTGGCACAATGGAATCACCTCTAGGCTTTTGGGCAACCTAGGGAATGAGGTGAATCTCTAGAGAGGGCTAGCTCCCTTGATGTACCACTTTTGATTGCAACTAAAACTAACTTTGGGGGGTTAAAAGGGAGAGAGATAACTAAAAATAAACTAACCTAAGGGATGTAATACACCAAATTAACTGATGACATCCAACCATATGCATATTACACTTGAAATCAAAGGATGAACTAAGCATACACTTCTATAATCTTCATCTTCTCACATCAATGCTACATTATGGGGTTATGGATGGATGTGCAAGGATATGAAGACTATAAAATAGGATTTTAATGGCACTAATGAAAATAATAACTCACTTAATATTTGACATCTCCTAGAACACTTCACATTCCCTACAAGATGGATGTGCAAGGATATGAAGACTATAAAATAGGATTTTAATGGCACTAATGAAAATAATAACTCACTTAATATTTGACATCTCCTAGAACACTTCACATTCCCTACAAGAAGAAGCTACAAATAGGTGAGAGAATGTGACAACTTGTTAAAGAATCCATAGTCCTCACTAAGCAAATTCAACATTCAAGTAAAGCACACTATGAAAAGTCATGTAAGATGTAAAAATTATTAATTTTATTGATCAAAAGGTATACAAATGAGTAGGGATTCACCATACTTAGGTGGAGCATAAAATACAATGGTCAAAATGGTTAGTTCTTATAGAACTTGAGAGAGAGAGAGAAGAAGAGAATTCAAAGGGTCATAAGGAAACTTGTAAAGCTGATAAAAAGAGTTAATTTTACATGTGGAGAGGGTATGGGATGAACCATGCAAGGTTAGGAGCTATAAGTGTCAATCCAAGTCACAAACTTCATGAAAAGTGGCAAGAAAACTCCTCAACTGGCTCAAAAAAACTACCTTCATGATTGGAGATATTTAAACATCCTATAACTAATGAATAGTAGTAAAAATTATTTTAATGTAGTTTAAATAAATTATAAATTCCTATCCATTCATTAGTTGTAGGATTAGTCATTTGGAATCACCTGGAGAGAAGTAATCATCATCTACTATCTAGAAAACTACTCTTCAATGTACCTTGCCCACTTGGCTTCCAAATTGGAATTGGTTTCTCATGAAAATATGTGGGAGGAATTTAATTACACCTTTAAATACCATTCATTTCCTTATAATCACCAAGGACACCTTAAAAATCCATTCTCTTGAAGTTTTCACACTTCTCCCTAGCTTATTTATTAGGCCAGTTTTGACTGGCTAAAATGAGAGCTATTGTTTAAACCCTTAGGTTTTTTTATGGAGTATTAAATTTACATGATGGGTTATTAAAAATATATGTATTTCTCCCAAATTTGTTTTCATGTTTAAATTCCTCTTGTATCCTGCACAACACAAAAAATGGTCAAAATAGCTTGTTTCTACCATGTCCATATAGGTTCATACATCCTAAAAGAGTGTGGAGTATATTTAGGGAGTAATAAAAAATTTATAATAGGTTTCATGGTCATAATATGCCATTATATTTCATTTCCAACTCCATTTTCACAAACTAGTCCTTGCAAGGGTTTATGAGGGGTTTAGACATGTTTTCCTTCTTAAGGTTCATTCATAAAGTTTGGATGTCAAAAATTAAAAAAAATGCCATAAATTATTTTATAGGTACCTCCTATAAATCCTATAAACTTCTCTGGTTCCCATCCAAAGACTCCAAAAAGATGTGTATCAAAACCTGACCTATCAAGCTCCCTTCCTTCGTTGCACATGCCTAACAATGGTCTCAAGCCAAAATCGATTATCCGAAGGTTTTATTTGTAAGTTCAAGGTTTGGAAAAATATATTGATACCCAATTAACATGTTAAAATACATTATAATTCTTCCCAAATATTAGAATTGAAAGTGACTCCCTCATCTAACACTAGGCTTGAACCTTGTCTTTAGGCCTGATTACAAATTTTGGTGTTGAGACATCCTTATTGGGTTTATTTAACTTAAAAAAAATAAAACAAATCTAAAATTATCCCATGTACATGTTTTAATCCACTATAAAGCTTCATTCATGTGAGAAGTGATAGCGACTATCAATTTGGCTTTTAAGCCAAAACCCTGCCCTTTAGGCCTAACTGCAACTCCTAGTGTCTAGACCACCCTATTTGGTTTTTTTTATTTGTGATTAGATTCCATGATTTTAATAGGTATTTTATATCTTCCCCAACATTATTTAAGGATCTATACACCTTTTATCTTCATCTTTTGTCATTTTCCTTCCAATCTATCAGGGTTTGCATTGAGGGGAGTGCCCTCTATCTAAGACAAAACAAAGGTAACTTCCCCTATATGTCTATGAAAATTAATTATTTAAGGGGATTATAAAACTCATATATAACTTATATTACAATTATGGGCTATTGATCAGGTCAAGAGGTCCCATTATTCCCTCAATCTTCAAAACAACTGTGTGGGAAGGCAAACTGTGCAGGGGTGTTGGAGAGTTGACTGTAGATACTTGATCAAGGTATATTTTACATCTATTTTTATGATATTAGATTTTAATTAGGGATAAATTTACCATGTTAAAATTATTACCATTCTTTCTGACCGATGCTAAACCCTTCAAGTCACACTCTTAGGTTGGTTGTTTAAGGTATAGACTATGTGTAGGGTTCTCAATATGTACTATGTGTACTTATTTAGAACCCTTTGTTTAATGGATTAGTGTATGATAGGATAATGATGAGACACACTTATTTATTATTCATTAATTACCAATCCATTCATCAATCTAACTCCTAATTATTATCCATATACTTTGTCTAGCTTTCAAAACTGTGATTACAAAACCTGACTATGTTGTTCTTCAGAACCTTACCTGTAGGTGAATTCCTTTCTTTAATGGGCACCTAGCCATGTTGCTTAAAGATTTTATTAGAAACATTTAGGTCTAAAAATTTATTTTCATACCTTCACTCACCTTGAGAGTTCCAAGACACCCCTTAGATGCAAACTACCACCCCACTATCTTGACTGAGACACTTCTCTTTTAGACCTTTCTATAGGTTATTTTAGTTCATTTGGACATGTTCATGATTGTGAAAAGGCTTTCATTTAATATTGATAACCACCTCTCATCTTCATTAAATTTTGACTCATCATTAATGGGATAAAATAACTTTGAAGTATATAAAACTAGCTCACTATCTGAGACAATCATCTATAGTGGCTGTAGGTGAGTATTTCAAGCTTATGTACGGATAGGGTGTGTGCTTGGGTAACAAAAACACCTAGTTTCACTCCATTTTCATGATATTTATTCCTCCAATCTTCTTGTCAACTATTTGAATCATCCACAGATATTAACAAGGTCTATCTTGTAAATTAGGTAGGTAAGAGGCCTTCCTTGGACTCAGGCCTATAGGTGAACATTACTTGCAAATAGTGGTTTGAGTGCCCTCTTTAGACCTAGAAATAACCAATTTCCCTTTGTCATCAGTAATTTATATCTTGAAATATCATATAACTATGTAGAGACTACAAGATAAAGTCATTTTGAATCATTGAAATACTTTGAAACCATGTCTTATGATATCTCCAAAAACCCTAGGCCTCTATTTTACTCTTTTAGGGAAAGTATCCCTATATCAGTCATCATGTTTGGGAGGTAATATCCCCTTAAAAATTCCAAATTATCCATTAAAATAGGGTTACCATGGTATATATCACACATTATCACATAAAATAGGTTTCCATCTCATATTCTAACCTCCCGTATAGCCATTTGGTTCTTTGTTAACACCTTTTAGGGATAGTGTTCTAGAATACTCAGTCATCCTCTTGAATGTAGTTTTAACTTGATCTTGATAAAACAACATTACAAATTAGTATATCATGATTATATATCAGTGTTATAATTGAAAAATAATCTCATTACTTATTTTATCACCGTAAAAGATTCCATAACTCTTTGCTTAAATCACCTGTAAGTGGAGATTTAGTTGTATGAAGGTAGATTGTGAGCAAGGTTAGTGTAGTGGCACAACATTTGGCCTTTAATGGATTATAACCTACCTTCATACCTCAAAATTAATTATTTTAATTTTAAACACTTGTAATAAGTGTTAACACCCTTTATACAATGTGGATTTGAGCTTCATGGCACTTGCAAGTGCAGTTCCATGGTGTAGACTTGGAAAAGGTAGGGATGACTAGTTATTACAGTCTTCATAATGCCAATGAAAGATATTTAAATTGATTAATTATATAATTATGATGTGATAAACACTTTAATACCTCTACCATAACTCCATGAACATGATTAAGGACTTTGTACACTCCACTTTGCTGACTATATATGGTAGTCATAGGGCAAATTGACTATTTGTATGGTAAATGATCACAAAACATGAAGATGGATTGGAAAATGAACTTGAGATATCATGATATAATTTTAACATGTTGGAAACATTTTAAATAACCTATAAAAACTATATGAAACCATGGAGAAACACAAAGTTCCTAAAAATGGTGAAAACTGCCCATTACACTCAAAAGAGACCAGTCTATAAATTTGAGATTATTGGCTCATCCAAACACCAAAAAATATTAAAAAAAGTATGGGGATAATTTGGGAATAAATTAAAAATAATCTAGAATAAACATCAATAAGTGTTTTGTACGGTCTAGAATGAAGCTAAACCTACAGGGTTCATAGATTTGCAAGCAGACAAACATAGTCAACTTAAAATAGATAATTCATAAATCAAAATTGATCATTAATAAAAAATATTATATTTAAATTAATTTATTGGATTTTAAAATAAACTACCAATATAATTTTCCCTAAAACATCCTGAGCTATCCGTACTAAGCAAAAACCTATAAGTCACTTTTGCTTGCCAAGAAGGGCTAAAAAAGAGATGAACAATTTTGAGCAAGAAATGACACATATGAATTCAAGCATGGATATGAGTGTGGGGAAGATTAAGAGTCACATTTACACATTTACCAATTGGCACACTTCCCAAGAAGGCCGTACAAGTGTCATTTTCTTCCTTTTCTTTAAGAAAACTAACTTTTCTTTAAACAACCTACTGTATTTTAGTTACTGATAGTTGGTTAAGACTTATAATGACACATGGGATATTATATCACCTATTATAACCCTCACATTTCCTAATAAACCTGTATAAATCATTAAATGCACCCTTTTTGACCCTTAAAATGACTCAAAATGATAAATGAACATAAAAACTAATTGACCAAAGCCCATATAACATTAATTTACATCAATTAACCTATGAAACACCTAATGACAAGATATTATACCCCCTAAAAACACATAATCCTTAATATTTTACCTAGGGATGCCCCAATTTGACCTAAAATTCAAATTTGGTCAACAAATTGGTGACTCATAGAGGTAGTATGCCTGATATACTAACTAGACCAGTAGCCTTATTAGTTCATTGGGATTATGGATTCATCTAAGTATTGAGACAAATAATAAAAAAGTTGACCATTTTCTTTAACTTTGATGAATACAATGACTACTAAAAGACTACCTCAACCTCACAAAGCAAAGGACACACAAAACAAAGAAAGCAAACACACACACATGTGCTTAAGACACTTAAGGGAATCTGAAAACAACTATTATATACAACTAACAATCAGTAATACCTCCCTTTTTAGGATCAAAAGGAAAGTTTCTTGAGTCTCCTTTTGCACGAGATGGATGAGAATGCCAAGCATGTTGCTCTTTATATTGAACACTAGATGGACAAAACCTATTCCTTGGCACTTCATTTGACTTGTTCTCAAGTATACCATCTTCACATAGGTCTCCAATTAGACATATTCCTCTTGAAATTATACACATACTTCAAATTTATGCCCACTCTCTTTCTTATGATCAACTTTCATCTTCTTTGTAGGCATGGTCTCAAAAGGAATGATCTCTTGTTCTTTAAAAGATGGAAGCCAATAGAGGTTTGTCTTGAGATCTAAAGGCTGATGTGAAATATGCTCTTACTCACTTATGATATATTGGACAATTTCATCTTGCTCATTTATGACATCTTTGACAATGTCATCTTTCTTACCATCACTTGTAACCAGCCTTAAAGGAGTTGTAAACCCCTTGAGAGATTCAAATTCTTTGCAAATGTCCTTAGATATTTTACATAAGTTATCATATTCAATTTTATCAGCATCATTAAGGGGGAAAACAAGAGATACTCCTTTAACTTTTTTAGATTCTAAAAAGAGCTCTTCCAAGTTTCTTCTTCAACACAAGGAGTGTATGCTTCATCATCAACCAAACTAAGAGATCAAACACAAGAAATCACCTCTTCTTCATCACTTAGGACCTCTTTAGAGTTATCAAATTTCACCTCATCTATCACAATCTAATCTTATTTATCAAGGGCTGCAACATCCCCAATCTCATTCTTAGTGATGCCAAGACTAGGCATCTTGAAATCTAGTAACCTAGCCCAATAATGCTACCAAAGAGTTGCAATTTATTCAATTAAGAGTTATGAATTTTCGTCAAACACTTTATCTTCTTGAGGTTCCCACACCATAGGTCCAACAAGACAAAGGGTGATGGGATAATGAAAAGGAACTCATTGGTGGACGTGGGACATATGGCTCAAAATTAGATTGAGAATGCAAAGTAAGAGGTTCTTTTAGAAGCTCTTGAAGAAGGGGAGGCAGACCTTGGGATAAAATAATTTGATTTTATTCCTTACACTTCCAAAAAGCTTCATTCACATATAATTTATCTTGAGTGCTCTCTTGAGGAAAGGTAAATTGGGTGTGTTTAGGAATATGATCTTCTTTTGGGTCTAAACCTTCTATCTCACCTTGACTTAGCAATCTCATCTTTGCCTCTAACTCTTCAAGATAGGTTCTCTTAGAAAAGTATTTCTTGAAGATTATAGGAATCATCATGAGTATGGGGAATACATGAGAGATGACATGGAACATAAGAATATTCTTGAGAAAGGGTGGGAGGGACTTGTAAAGGATCAACCTCATCCTCTACTCCACACTTCTTGACAATGCTTCTATCTTCTTTCTTTCCCCATGATTCCACTATCTTACTCCAGCTTAGAATGTTAAGATTATAGGCCTTTTCTTGATGGATGGTAGGAGGAGATTGTGTAAGATCAAGAGACTTCTCAACTTCACATTCTTTGTCAAGACTTTTCTCCTCTTTCTTTCCCCAATACTCTACTATCTTGTTCTAACTTAAGACATTGGGATTATGAGTCTCTTTTTGATGTGGTGGTGATGAATTGTGAGAGGGAAATGAGGGATTTAACTATAATTCCTTTTAAACCAATATGGACTACTGCATATTCATATTTTCCAACTCAATTTGACTATCAATATTAGCTTCAAACACAAGATTTTTGCTTTCAACTCTCTCTTCTAATTGATTAGGAAGAGAATGACTTTGATATCTTTGATTTAGCTCATAAGTAGGGGTCATGTGTGGCTGGTAGGAAACTTAGGGAAGTGGATATGAAGGCTGATAGGTATTCTGAGGTTTCCTTTCATGAAATCCTAGCCTATCCTTTAAGGAAGAAACTAGACCACTCATTTCAAACATCTCACTTGTGAGCCTCTACCAATTGGCTCTCTCAATAGGTACACACTCTCTTTTGATCAAATCAAATGCTTCTTTCACCTTATTAATAACATTATTAGGAACCTCTATACCACATACCCTCTGAGTATCAAGATCCAACATATATCTCTCATAGCCCAAGAGTGTCTTCTTGAAGGTGGAAATGGGTTGGCTTGAGGAGTGGCTAGGTTGACTAGGAGGAGTAAAATATTGAGAAGGCTGGTTATATGAAAGATATAATTTATGCATGGGATGAAAAGGATCATGTTGAATCTTATTAATTTAATATTTAGGTTGATAAGGATCATCATAATATTTACCAAGGACTTGTTCATATTGATATGGAATGGTACAAGCATAAAATGTATCACCAACTTGTAGAGAACAAAACTCAACACCAAATTTAACCATGAAACCTCATTAAAAGAAATAAAACAAAGGAAAAACATTACCATAAATATTAAAAGGATAACATGGGATGATTTACCATCTGAGATATCTTTGGATTCGCCATTGATGATTTGATAAATTCTTCCAAACGCTGATTATTAAGAAACAACACTAAAAATCTCTCAATCTCTTGGAATAAGAGTCCCCACTAGGCATGCCAAAAACTATTGTCACTTATATTTTCACCATTTTATGATATTTAAATCTCTCCTCATCCAAGTGTCACAATGGAATCACCTCTAGGCTTGTGGGCAACCTAGGGAATGAGGTGAATCTCCAGATAGGGCTAGCTCCCTTGATATATCACTTTGGATTACAACTAAGACTAAATTTGGGGGGGGGGAATGGAGAGAGATAACTAAAAATAAATTAAACTAAGGGAGTTTATAAACCAAATTTACTGATGACATCCAACCATATGCATATTACACTTAAAATCAAAGGATAAACTAAGCATACACTACTCCAATCTTCCTCTTCTCACATCAATACTACATTATGGGGTTATGGATTGATGTGCAAGGCTAGGAGGACTATAAAAGAGGCCTTTAATGAAACTAATAAAAATACTAACTCACTTAATATTTTACATCTCCTAAAACACTTCACATGCCCTATAAGAAGAAGCTATAAATAGGTGAGAGAATGTGACAACTTGCTAAGGAATCCATAATCCTCACTAAGAAAATTCAAAATTCAAGTAAATAACACTATGAAACTTAATGTAATAGGTAAAAATTAGTAATTTTATTTATAAAAAGGTATAAAAATGAGTAGGGATTCACCATACTTAGGTGGATCATAGAATACAATGGTCAAAATGGCTAGTTCTTATAGAATTTGAGAGAGAGAGAGAAGAAGAGAAGTAAAAGGGTCACAAGGACAATTTTAAAGCTGATAAAAGTAGTTAATTTTGAATGTGGAGAGGTTATGGGATGAACCATGTAAGGTCACGAGATACAAGTGTCAATCCAAGTCATAAACTTCAAAAAAAGTGGCAAGAAAACTCCTCAACTAGCTCAAAAAAACAACCTTCATGATTGGAGCTATTTTAAAATACTATAACTGATGATGAGAAGTCAAAATTAATTGAATTTAGTGTAAGGAAATAATAAATTACTCTACATGTATTAGTTTTAGGCCTGGTCATTTGGAATCACCTAGAGAGAAGCAATCATCATCTACTATCTAGAAAACTGATCTTCCATGCACCTTACACACTTGGATTATAAATTGGAATAATTTGCTCTTGAAAATCCATGGGATGAAGTTAATGAAACTTTTAAAGGCCCTATATTTCCTTATAAGCACAATTACACCTTAAAAATCTATTCACTTAAAGTTTTCACACTTCTCCCTAGCTTATCTATTAGGCCAATTTTGACTGGCTGAAATGAGAGCTATTTTTATATCCATTAGGAGTTTTTATGGAGTATTAAATTTACATTATGGGTTATCCCAAGTCTATATATTCCTCCCAAAGTTTTTTTAATGTTTAAAGTCCTCTTGTAGCCTATATAACACAAAAATGGTCAAAAATATCATGTTTCTACCATGTTCATATAGGTATGTGCATCCAAAAGTTATGTGTATCATATTGAGGGAGTCCTATCCAAGGTTTAATAGGTTTAATCATTATAATATTCCATTATCTTTCATTTCCAACTCCATTTTCACAAACTGGTCCTTGCAAGGGTTTAGGAGGATTTTAGACCTATTTTCCTTCTTAAGGTTGGTTCATAAAGTTTGGACATCCAACCTTAAAAAAAATGCCACAAATTATTTTTAAAGGAAATCCTATAACTCTTATGAAATTATATGGATCCCATGCAAAGTATCCAAAAATATGTGTCTCAAAACTTGACCTATCAAGCTCCCTTCCTTCATTGCACATGCCTAACAATGGTCTCAATCCAAAATCGATTCTCCTAAGGATTTATTTGAAAGTATTAGGTTTATAAAATATTTTTATACCCCATTAAAATTTTCAAATACATTATAATTATTTCCAAATATTATAATTGAAAGTGACTCCCTCATCTAGCACTAGGCCTCAATCTTGTCTTTAGGCCTGATTGCAACTTTTAGTCTTGAGACTTCCCTATTGCATTTATTTAGATTTAACCTTATAAAACACATAAAAATTATCCCATGTAAATTTTTAAATCCACTATAAATCTTCATTAATGTGAGAAGTGATAGTGATTATCAATTTGACTTTTAAGCCAAAACCTTGCCCTTTAGGCTTAACTACAAGTCTTGGTGTCCAAACCACCTTGTCTAGTTTATTTTCTCTATGATTATATTACATGCTTATATTATGTGTTTTTAATATTTACCCATTATTTAAGTGTCCCTACACCTTTTGGCTTCATATTTTGTGATTTTCCTTCCAATCTGCTAAGGTTTGCATTGAGGGAAGTGCCCTCTATCTAAGACAAAATAGATGGCACTTCCCCTATTTTTATATGAAAATTATTAATTTAATGGGATTATATAACACATATATACCTTATATTACAATTATGGGATATTTTTCAAGTCAAGAGGTCCCCCTTTTCCCTCAATCTTAAAGATAACTATGTGGGAAGGTATACTGTGCAGGGGTGTTGGAGAGTTGACTATAGATACTTGATTAAGGTCTCTTTTCCATCTATTTTTATGATATTGGAGTGTCATGAGGGAGAAATTTACCATGTTAAAATTATTACCATTCTTTCTCACTGATGCTAAACCCTTCAAGTCACACTCTTGGGTTGGCTACTTAAGGTATAAACTGTGTGTAGGGTTCTCAATATGTACTATGTATACTTATTTAGAACCCTTTGTTTGATGGATTACTGTATGGAAGGATCCTGATGAGAAATCATTATTCATGATGCATTAATTATAAATCCACTCATCAATATAAATCATAATTATTCTCCATATAATTTATGTAGCTTTCAAGACTGTGATTACAAAACTTGATTATGTTGTTCTTGGGAATCTTACCTGTAGGTGACTTCCTTTCTTAAATGGGAACCTGGTCATGTTTCTTGAATATTTTATTAGAAACATTAAGGTATCAAAATGTGTTTTCATAACTTCACTCACATTTATATTTCCAAGACACTCCTTAGATGCAAACTACCAACCCACTATCTTGATTGAGACACTTCTCCTTTAGACCCTACTGTAGGCTATTTTAGCTCATTTGGACTTTTTCATGATTGTGAAAAGGCTTTCCTTTAATATTGATAACCAAATATCATATGAATTAAATTTGGACTCATAATTAATGGGATAAAACAACTTTAAATTATATAAAACTAGCTCATTGTCTAAGACAACCATTTATAGTGGCTGTAGGTGAGTATTTCAAGCTTATGTATGGATAGGGTGTCTGCTTGGGTAACCAAAACACCTAGTGTCACTCATTTTTGATGATATTTATTATTATAATATTCATGTCAACTATTGGAGCCATCCACACATATTAAAAAGGTATAAATTACAACTTAGGTAGGTAAGAGGCCTTCCTTGGACTCAGGCCTGCAGGTGAACATTACTTACAAATAGTGGTTTGAGTGCCCTCTTTAGACCTTGAAAAAACCACTTTCCCTTTATCATCAGTATTATATCTCTTTAAATATGATATACATATGTAGTTACTTCAAGATAAATTCATTATGAAGTATTGAAATACTTTGAAACCATGTCTTATCATATCTCCAAAAACTCTTGGGCCTCTATTTTACTCTTTTAGGGAAAGTATCCCTGTATCAGTCATCATGTTTGGGAGGTATTATCCACTTTAAAATACCAAATTAACCCTTAAAATAGTGATATGATGGTATATATCACACATTATGATATCAAAGAGGTTTCCATCTCATATTCTAACCTCCCATATAGCCATTTGGTTCTTTGTTAACACCTTTTAGGGACTATGTCCTAGAATACTCAATCATCCTTTTGAATGTAGTTTCAACTTGATCTTGCCAAAATAACATTACAAATTATTATATCATGATTCTATATCAATTTTATAAATTGAAAAATAATCTCATTATTTGATTTATCACCACAAAAGATTTCATAACTCTTTGCTCAAATCACTTGTAAGTGGAGATTTAGTTGTATGAAGGTAGATTATGAGCAAGGTTAGTGTAGTGACTCAAAATTTGGAATTAAATGGATTATAAAACTACCTTAATACCTAAAAATTCAATATTTTAATTCTAAACACTTTAAATAAGTGTCAAAACCCCTTATACAATGTTAATTTGAGCTTCATAATACCTGTAGGTGAAGTTCCATGGTGTAGGCTTGGCAAAGGTAGGGATGAGTAGTCACTACAGTATTCATAATGCCAATGAAAGATATTTTAATTGATTTAATCTATCATGATAATGTGATAAATTTTTTAATTCCTCTACCACAACTCCATGAACATGCTTCAATACTTTATACAATCCACTTGGTTGACATTGTATGATAGTCATAGGGTAGATTGATCGTTTGTATGGTAAATGATTGTAAAACATGAAGATGGATTATAAAATTAGATTTACATATCATGATATCATTTTACCACATTTTAAATTTTTTAAATGACCTATAAAAACTCTGTGAAACCATGGAGAAACACAAAGTTCTTGAAAATGGTGAAAAATGCCCATTGTACTCAAAAAATTTGAGGTTATTAGCTCATTAAAACACCAAAAAACATGAAAAAATTATGGGAAGAATTGGGGAATAAATTAAACATCTTATATAACCAACATCATTAAGTGATTTGCATGGACTTGCCCAGAATGAAGCAAAACATGTAGGGTTCACAAATTTACAAACAGAAAAACATAGTTAACTTCAAATGGATGATTCATAAAGTAAAATTGATAATTATTCAAACTTATTTTATGTAAATTAATTTATTGGAGTGTAAAACAACCTAATAAAATCATTTTCCTTGAAATATCCTGAGCTATCTATATCAAGTAGATACCTGCAAGTCACTTTTACTTGTTAAGAAGGGCTAAAAAGGAGATGAAGGGTTTTGAGCAAGAAATGACACTTCCAAATAATTCAAAGCATGGAAATGAGTGTAGGGAAGATTAAGAGTCACATTTACAGCTTTACAAAGTGGAACACTTTCTAAGGAGGTTGTACAAGTGCCAATTTCTTCCTTTTCTTTAAGAAAATTGACTTTTCTCTAAACAATCTACCATGTTTTAGCTACTAACAGTTGCTTAAGAATTATAAGGACACATGTGACATGAAATCACCTATTATAACTTTCATATTTTGCAATAAACCGATACAAAGCATTAAATACACCCTTTTTGACCCTTAAAATGACTCAAAATGATAAATGGACATAAAAACTAATTAACCAAAGCCCATATAAAATTAATTGACATCAATTAAGCTATGAAACACCTCATTACAATATATTAGACCCCCTTAAAACATGTAAACCTCAAATTTTTACCTAGGGGTGACCTAATTTGACCTAAAAGTCAAATTTGGTCAACACTTATAAATGGATAGTGTATAGTATTAAATAGTTTTTTAGTCCATATAATTTGAGAAAGTTCTTAGATTCAATAACAAGATATTTAATGCTATGGCCATAATTGGTTCACTCCTTGACATGCATCCAGATGATAGTCACAGTCAATTATTTTTTGAGCACTTGATGTGTCTAACATATGATTCTCTAAAATCTAAAATGGTATATGAAGATGTTGGTCCTGATTCCCCTTAGTAATAGGACATATACACATACCTCTATGAAAATATGATCCTTCCCAACTTATCCCAAATCATGATAAATCTTTCATTCAATGAGATTATTGTTTTACCATCCTTGGAAATACATTGTATTGTAGGTGTTAGGATGGAACTTTATTATGGTGTTTAAAATTTGAAAAGGTGGATTTAGTAATTAAAAAAGTCCACAATGATATTTTTTGTTCTCATAATAGTGGTATGGTATTTACAAATAATCTTCTTAGAACTAGATATTATTGGCCAATGATGGAAACTAATTCATGCTAATATGTCAAGAAATTAATCCCATGCCAATAACATGGTGACCTAATACATTCTCCATCACAAGCCTTGAAACCCATTACAACTCCATGAAACTTATCCACACAGGGGTTGGACCTATTTAGAAAAATTAATCCCAACTCTTTTGATGGTAATAAGCATATAATCACTGCCACTAAGTACTTTACTAAGTGGGTCCAATATATTCTTTTAACCTACATAATAGACAAATATATTTCTAAATTCATTTTAAACCTTATAATTTTCCATTATGGTATTCCTTCTACCATCATATTAGATAAAAAAAAGTATTTCATAAATAAAGATGTTAAGGTCCTTTGCAAAGAATACAACATCAAGCTCAAATGGTCCACACCCTATTATCCCTAAGGCAATATTAAGATAAAGACATCAAACAAAAACATTTTCAAAATCCTTAATTTTATTATCAATGATTCTAGTTGTGATTGGCAATTACGTATTTACCCTACAATGTGGGCTTACCATACTAGCATTCTCTCACCCACATGGGTAACCTCATATTCCATTATTTACATCACTGAGTCCATATTGCCTATTGAAATTGATCTTCCATCATTATTTATCTATTTAAATAATATTGTTGATGATGAAACATGTTACATCTCAAGGCTACATGAGATTGATCTTCTATATGAGAATTGTGTTAATGCCCTTAACCTTTTACAAGCCTATCAAAACCATCCCCATCATAGATATAAAAAGAAAATCAAATCTCGAGAGTTTAAAATTAGAGACCTTATTCTGAAATATAACCAATGGAACACCAATGATGATCACAAGGCAAGTTTGAAGCTAACTAGTAAGATCCATAAATCGTCATTTCCAAATATGGATCAGGTGCTTATAAACTAGCTATAAAAGAAGGTGATGAGATTTATGAACCAATGAATATCATGAGCCTAAAGCAATTACATAGTCATTTAGATCTAATGTTGTTGTATATATTTAAAAAAATAAAAAAAATAAATAAAAACAATATGTCCAAAAGTGAAAACCATTCTTATGGTGCTTTGGATAAGTACCATGGTGAAAACTAGTATTTGGAACCATGTGTAAACCATTGTCTATGTACATGATAGTTAGTTAGGGGCATCCCATAACATTATCCAATTATCCATTTTTAATTTTTACTTATCCCTATTCATTTATATATATCTAATATTTTAAACTAGCTATGACATTTTAGTTTAGGGTTTGATCTTCATAGTTAAGCATAGACACTTTTGCTCTTGTATCAGTAGAATCTTATACATAATCCTTAGATAAATCACTCATCCATCTAGAAAAACAATACACATATATAATAAAACCCCATAATATTTAATCATTTATTGAGAGGTACCTTTCATATAATCATCACCATCATACCTTATATCACCACTTTCCATTTCTTACCTCATTAGGAGAAATACATCAGCCTGAGGTCAATACAAACTATGTAGGCAGTGTTCATTTACATTGGGTTTCTAAGGTTATCTTGGACATCATCACCCACACATATACTAACATCCAAAAAATTATAAAATCCCCAAAAATACAAAAAAAAAACAAAAACCAATAAAAAACCCTTGTTCTTAGTAGCATACCCTAGTCATTCCTTATGTAGATTACTCATCGAACAATTATCATTGTCAAATATCTAATATGAAAAATGGTTTTAATATAATGAAGGACATCCAACAAGACAGTTATTGAATTTTTTTGTATAGTTAATAAATTTTTTGTTTGTACATATTATGTATTTACTTGTACAATTATTATTTACTTCCTTATATGTTTTCTTTGGTTTTATTGTTGCAAATGATTTTTGATCTTTTTTTCATTATTTCTCTTTGTTGAGTCTAGATCACTATGTGAATTACAAATGATGTTATTATTATATTCCATATCATGATGCATTAATTCTTACACTTGTGACTCTATCAATCCCTATGCATATAACATAATAGACATCATGGTTTTTTATACCATTGGTACATATTATCTTACACAACATAAAAATAAAGGTTTCTCAAATAATGCTAGAACATAATGTTGTAAATCCAAGAAAATCCTACAAAAGGAGTTATTTAACCATCTCTCTTTCAAAAATACTACCATCATAACACTAAAATAAAAATTCTAACACAAGTCAAATATCAAATGTAGAAGAGATAAAATCTTTTATCCATCTATCCATCTAATAATCTATCAAAATAAAACATCTATAAACATAAGCCAATCCATAAAAAAATTCACATGAATCATAAACCTTGTATATATGTGTGTGTGTGTGTGTGTCTATATATATATATATCATGTGTCCCTCAATACATCAAATACATTTCATGTACATCTAAAATACATATAAAAAATGTTTATCTATCATATACCATCTAGCTCTCACTCTACCTTTTTGTAGGGGTGATCTTGGCTGATGTGGTTTACTTCATGGAGGCCACATGGCATGGTGGTATGATTGGCATACATAGTGCTCTGATGTTGTGATCAGTGTTGTCCTTATTCCTAATCCATATTTATTACTACTAGTTTAATCTATGAATGAAGGTACCATTGCTCTAGTGGCACCACTTACTTGTATAAACTCTTGTATTATGTTGCCTACTCCATCACCCTCATAAAATCTAATGGGTCCTTCAAATGTATTAATTTAGTCAATATGTCCTTTTCCATCTATATATATATCTAAAGGCATACCTCTCTATGCAGTATCTTTGTACAAGTCCTAAATCATCCTTTATCTATGTACCCACATCAAAATTAACAAGAACCTCCTCTCTACTCCTAGCCTCTATCCTCATCCTATCCACCTCTACCTATAATATCACTATTTTTTTTTACCTATTTGACCCCAAATATCCATTATATCACCATGCATGCCTAAAATATCCACATCTCTCTCTAATAACCTCATGTAGCCTCATAATCAAAGCCTCATCTTCCACTGATTATGTTAACCCTAATGGCTTAGCCTTATCATCTCCACCAATATGGATCTCTAGGGCAACATGCATCCTTGTGTCCTCTCCATATCCCTTCTTATCACTATCTATCATAATCATATGTGTATCTCTTCCTAGTCTATCTCCTTCAACTTCCTCAACCTATACCTCTACAACTCATGCCTCCTTAATGTGCAATCCTCCCCCAAAGATTATTCTCCATCTCCTAAAATAAATACCTACACAAGTGCCCTATAATGTCTTTTTCCCTATGGTTTTATCCTAAATACCACATGTAATGTCTATATCCATGTCCTAAGTCTCACATAAGGAATTGTTAATCTAATGTGTCACATTTTATCCCACTGTGTTATATAGGCATATGTCATCCATGCATCTAATATATCCTTCCTAGGCTAGTATGGTATAGTTTTCATCTATACCCAACAATGCTCAATAACCCTCAAGTTTATGTATGGTACGCATTGGGGTATATCTTACACTACTCATGCAAAGATATGTGGCCTTGATGGTACATCCTATCATATTCCAAACTGACTCATAACCATGTCTAACTTGTAACACTCTATAATATACTCATATAAACCAATTATCTAATAAGGTGCCAATATGCAATCCATATGTAATGTATCCTATGCCCACTATGGATCTACCGTCCATGCATAGTCTCCATGTAATACTTGTTATCCCTAACTCAAAAATTTAAAATCTCCCATATGTTTCTTCCATTAACCTATCACAATGTACCATCTATAAGAAAAAGGCTCTCTAGTTGATATATATCTCAATTGTCTTATAAGCCTCTCCACCAAATATGCTCCCATTACCACACCTATATTAGTATGGATGGACATATGCTAGATGACCTATTTTACATGACTATATGTAAGTCTCTATATAAGTATGCCAAAATGTAAGGTCCACATGCAAACTATGTCACGCTCTCCAACATATTTGTAATAACATCTAGTAAACCCATAGAAAACAATGTCTCACTCTTGTCTAGTAGCATTATGCCACCAAAAAGATCCATCAACACTAAGGCCATTCATTTTATCTTCTCTAGTGACATGCAGGCATCCATTTCTATCCCATAGTCAATCATAGGGATAGTGTCCTCCCAAAACACCCTAGATAATGATAATGCCTTTGTAGTCTCTCTTCAATAAACTTTCACACCCTTCATAGGGATTAAAATTATCCTACATACATTATCTAAGGTCACCATCATATCTCCTATTAGTAATTATAATGTGATCATATCTAAATGTTAAAGCTTTGCCAATGATGTAAGTAATGCCCTATTTACATGAATATTTGACATATCTACAATATATTCCAACCCCACTACTTTCATCAACTTGGAGTTTCACCCTTTAGAGAAGTGGTTCCAAATATTCTCCCTCCAATTGATATAATGGGATCACTCTAAGGTTATGGGTGACCTATGGTTGGAGTGAACCTACAGAGAGGGTTGGATCCCCTTGATGAATCACATAAATACAACTATCCTACTACTACAAAAAGGAAAATGGAGAGAGAAAAAAAGTTTAAATTGAATCTAAGACCTAAATAGAGTGATGCACCATGATATTGGTCACTTTCACTTTTTAATACTTTTACAATGAAACATCAAAAATATTGATATGCTTAGAAAATTCCTATATTTACACTCTTGCATAAGTATTCCATAAGAAGGCCTATGATAATGGCTAAACCAAGAGGAATAACACCTATTCACAACTAGTTTCTTACCAATAGCTAATTTCACATAACTTATGACCTATAAAGTGAAGCCTACCTTACATTAAGGTGAGAAAGTTAGAAAATAACCAAGGAAGAATAACTTTCAATCATAATATTATATTGACAACTCCATGATATCAAAAAGAATACAAGCATAAAATAAGGTAAAATAGTCTCTTTTTATTGATTCAAAGGCAAATTATCTTATTTGGGTAGAGACTTGTCACACCTAGTGGAGGGATATAATGAGAGGCATTCTTAGTGAAATTTGTATGAAAATGAGTTGGAAATCACTACCAAGCTGCATAAATGTAACTATTACAAAATGTTTTTCCTATCTATGAGAGAAATATAACTAAAAATCAGGTCACTATGCTTTTTCCAATGCCATCATACCTACTATAATGAATATCTCCTTAAGAAAGTGGCATAGGAGTGGAGGAGAAGGCCTTTTCCTTGATAAATCTATCTCTTTCTTGGTGTCTTGATGGAGAATAAGTGTGTATTAACTCTTGAAACTCCTACTTCAGATCTAACTTACCTAATTTCCACCTCTTTATGCATGTAGAATTCAAATGCATGGTTGACTTAGGCTGAATACTACTTGACCTCATGGGAGTTACTTCTTTCAAGGTAGTTTTGAATTTCATTCTTAGGCCTAAATCATGGTTGACAAACTTAAAGGAGTATTTATTGAGAATCCACATGCTGATGGATCACCTTATCAATGCATTTATTCTCCATTGTGGTCCTAAATGACCTTGACTCTATACCATGATCATGACTGAATAATTTACTTAGCAAATCTCAATTGAAAAATAATTTATATCCCTCCCTAATGATATTCAAGAAGTATGGAAGGCTGGTGCTACACCTTGAGGTCTTGATCTTTCATCTTCAAGCTTGACCATCTCTTAATGGCTCATTAGATTCTTGATATTTTAAGCTTCCCAATGCTTAAGGTTTGTTCTAATTTAGCTTCATGCCTTATCTAAAATCTAAGGAATTCTTGCAAAGGATTTGTCCTCATCATGACCTATCTAGGTGGATTGAATCATCATTATTATAGGGTTTCTTGCAACTTACTCATATACTACAACATCATCTTGGAGGCTCTTAAATATTCCATCCATCCCATATCAAGTCCATTTGATTATTTAATTAGGCCTACAAAACTCTTGAACTATTTCTCCTCTTCATAAGGCTATGTTTGAGTTTTGAAGTAGTTGTAGGTTTGATATATCTTTTGAAGAGTTCAAACAACATTCCTTGACTTAAAAATTTATTTTATAGAGCCACACCATACTTGAAACTTGAAGTTATTGGAATTTACTATCTATAGGCCTAAAATTTTGGTTATAGACCTTGATAGAGACATCTAAGATCATTGAGATCTTGTTCTTACTTTTATTATTGCATGAAACCACTATAAAATCCTATTTAAATATTGTGAAGACCTATATGTTATTACTTAGGCTTAAAATAGGGTATTTTTCATCTTTGAAAACTTCTAGTCTTGTATTTTATTTGTAAAAGTCTTGAAGGACTTGCCTACAATCTTGTTACACTCTCATTTGTTGTCTACTACATAGATATTCTAATGAGATATTGAGGATGACCTATATCACTTTAAAATCTTTGATTATGATAACTGATGTTTTTGGCATCATATTTTTTCATAGAAATTTACCTCCTGATCATTCAAGCCTAAGATGGATTTTAAACTTATATCTATGCCTCAATACCTCTTAACTAGTGACTTAATACTATATATATTTTTCTATCCTCAACATTAATTAATGGTTTATATACCTTGTGATCCTTATATATATCAACCTAATGTCACTTACTCTTATAATCCTCCCTTTAATCATCTTCTAACCCCTAGATGAGTCAAAATACAAAGTTGACAGGCTTAAACTATGATCTTAGGGTCTACAGGTCTTATAACTTACTTATATTACTTTTAAAGAATAATAACACCTTGAGAAAATTGTAAACATGTGTAAAATGGTGTCCATTATCTCTCTCTAGAATTTTATCAAATTTAGATGGATAAAACACTAGATGCAAAGCTTTCTTGGTCTCTGGAAACCTTAAATAGGGTACACAGTCAACATAGATTCAGAGTGGTGATGTTTGAATACATTAAATTTTTTAGCACTAATGTGAGTTTTTATGATGATTAATGGTGTTTTATAGGGTTATACTTCTTTAAAACATTACCCCTATTGTTGGAATAACTTCAAAAGATGGATCAAAGCTTCATCTTGACTAGCTCAACATGTTTAGCCTAAAACCATCTACAACCTTGAAACTTATATCTATTATATCTTACTTTGAAGGAGATCATGATTAGTAATATAACTTCAATGTAATAACCTAATTTCATCTTCACTAGGGATTTGAAACTCTCAAGCATCAAGGATTTAACAATTTCCTCATCACCACTCAGAACTAGGCATCTTTCTTAATAAGATAGAGACCTTGCAACCTTATTGGGAGTGATTTGAAACCTAGATGGAATTCATTATGGAGGAATAGAGCATGATAAAAAATATTAAAATCATATAAATTATGTTCCAACCTAGAAGGTGCTCTATAAATACTGAGATGTAAGGCAAATATTTTGAACTCTATCCCATTATCTACATGCCTATTCATGACTTCATATTTCTCTTTTGGACTAGAAATCTATCCCAATAGATGATTAGATGAATGGATGGTATATTTATTAGTTTATTCATTATTTATAGTGTAAAACACATTTTCAAAAACTCCACACATTTCCATAGGCCTGATATAACTCCTTCAAGTTTAATCTCTAAGTTGAGAATATTACGAAGTGGACATTCATGGACTTGTAACTTATTGATTGAATAATTTTGCATTGCATGAAATCTTACTTTGAAATTAAATTCCCTCTATGTTCCCATCCAAAAAGGATTGGATAAATATTCTATCACCTTTTACATGTTGTGAATAGGGTATTATAAAAATGAATTAATAGGACCAAGATGCTATAATACAACACTAAAACCTAGTCTTGCTTAGAATACCTTAAATAATGATAAATTACCTTAATCCATGATAAACTATCTTAACCAATGACAAATCATTATAAACATTGAGTAAGGGAAATTTAAAAATTGTACAACCTTGTGAGAGGCTTTTGTCACCTTTGGCACAAACCATCATATGGCATAATCATGACATAACACTCTTGGCTGCTCTCTAACAAGACACATTACACAGTTAGATGGATATTATCCTCATGTCTTCAACCATTCTAATCCCTAATAAGTTGTCTTATAATTAACCCCCCTGAGTCCAAATTCTTGTTTGAGTGGCATGGAGTAAGAACAAGAGGTGTATTCTTGGTTTTAGGTTTTTACATCAAGGAAACACTCTCCCACCTTATTTTAATTCTCCATCAATGCCTTGTATGCATATTTGAGGATGTTCTATATTCTAATCTTCCTAAGACCCTGCATCTAAGTTCCTTCAAGAAAATGTATCTTTAATAATTTAGAGGATTTGAGGAGATATATAAAGGTCACTATGTATATCCAAGACTCTTTGGTAAGTGAAGAGCACCTCAAAATATCTTGAAACTTCCCTCCTATGTGTACATGTTTGCAACTTTGCTTCAAGATTGGAACTCTTCCAAAAACCATTGAAATTTTGGGATTCTATGGGCTTGAAGACTTATTAGAATAACATTTGGAGGTGAAATTAATAATTTGGCTTATTGAGAGGCCTTTCACCCTAATGAGAACCATTTTCAATACATTACAACTCCCTCCCTTAAATATTAGACTTGTAGGTCATCATTTGGTCTTGGATGACTTGTAAAACCCTTAACTAGTTATCATGGTCTGTAATGTATGTTTGGAAGGATATCAAGAGACATTCACAACACCTTAATAACCCTATATTTACATTCATTTTATTGGGACAATATCCAAGCATCAAAAAGTAAACCATGACTCTTTAGGGTTTAACAAGGTTTAGGAGGAGTTTACCTTATTAACAATGGATCCTAACTCTCCTACCTTCATTATCTTTATAAAAACCTATAAGAGGTGCTTAAGGACCCTCTCTATTTTCTCCAATAGTCAACTTAATACGTGAAATAGGAGAAAGAATATCATATTGTAATTGTGTCTTTATTAAGCTATTTTCAAGTGAGTTTGAGCTTCTTATTGATTTTTATATTCCCATCTCCTCATTTATACCTTCCAATAAATGGATAAGGTTATTAAAACCCCCATCAAACTCATCCAATGGCCATAAACTATCATGCATAGTTTAAACTATTTTAGCACATCCTAGAAAATAGTTTTTTTAGGTCTAAAAAGGAGCTTTGAGTCAATTTTGACTTTGTTTGAGTTCTTGTGAGCTTGGATATTTTGTCTAAGACCTATGATGGATTGGATATGGTTTTATTGACCTTTCATCGCTCTTATCTAGACTAAAAGATTCTATATAGTTTTGTACCCTTGGAGAAAACACCTCAAAACTCTACTTTTCTCATATAAATCTTCATCTTGAAGGGTTTTTCTACCTTTTTGATTGACATTGATGGTATTTATCCATGAATGGACCTTCATGTTCCTATAAAACCCCTAAAAAAACTTTAAAAACCATGAAACCTACATTGTCATATTGAAAATGGGATGGTTTTGGCTAGTAAATGTATTTTTCCATGTTGAAGGGGAAACTAAATATGTCAAATGCAAATAGAGAAGGTAAAAATGAGACATTAAGTGTACTTTCAATCTCTTTGGTACAAGCTAGTGGAGGGGATAGAGGTTATTTTAGTGTTATGTGGCCTTATAAGACATTATAAGGGGTTTCTTTTCCAAAAGTAACTTGAATATTTTAAATGATATGACAATATGACCTTTTACACCTTCACATACACTTTGGAGATCTATTTGAATGTGTTTATGATCTGATTATGCCTTATAAAGACTCTTTCTTACCTCTTTTTCTTGATGAATTGCACCTTTTAGGACAACCCTTTTCTTATTTATGTAATGTTGTGATTTTACTCTTGATCAAAAATTGCATCACCTCAGTTTGAATGTCTCTAAACATGTAATGATACCTAATAAGATGAAACAAGAATCAAACAAGGGTTAAGGACCCAAACTATGATCACTTAGAGACTTGACACCAATCATGACTCATGATGTATACCTAAAGACTCTTTCAAGGTAGTTAGAATTATAAGGACTGAAACATACCTAATTTGAAATACACTTAGTCATCATGAGGTGTATGCAAGGAAGGGCACTAGATTGATTTTTTATAAAACATTACTCTCCCAAAGCAAGTAGATGTTTTATGTACTCAGGTGTCTAGAATAGCCAATAACTACCTCTATAACACCCACCTCATAATTCATAAATCTTTGCATCAGTTGTAACAAACTTGACTACCTCTCCCATATAGTAGGTATAGGTCATCTATCCTAAACATATACAAAATGCATTAATAGATCACCACTCTTATTTATCCTCTAGTACATTCAAAATCACTCACTGTGATGCCTATCAACTTGTATATTATTCCCACATCCACTCTCATGTACTTATTTGGCATTACTAATCCATATGCACGTGGGTAAATTTATTGTAATATTTTTGTGTGTGTAATGAGTTGTAATAACAAGTAAAATATGAGAATAAAATGAGAGTAACGTGATCTATAACAACTCACTAGTAGATAGGACTAAATAAATATGTCTCAGATAGATATTAGGAGATTGAAGGATAGTATTTAATGATAAGATAAAGAGAATGAAGGGATTGCATATTGATGTTGATTCCATCTTTTTTGAGTGAAAAATTATATATATTGTAAACTCTATCAATAAATTAATTATGTTTTTTGTGACCAACTAAAAATTCTTTTGAGAGAAATCTCAACCAATTTTCAACACTGGTAAAGCAGGATTCCCTTAGAAATCTCTATAATTTTAGGTATTAGTCAATATTAGATATTTGAAGTGTAGACCAAGTATAATTATCTTATATTTTAATATACCTTCATTCCATTTGTACACATTTTTATACATTGTATACCAATACAAACTCTATTTTAATTCAATCATATCCCACCAGCCCCTAGTTATGTTTTATTTCAACATAATGTTCAATAGTAGTACTATAGTTTTTACATCTGGACTGCATCATATTCATTTGATTAGGATTAGGGTTTTAATTATAGGTTACACTATCTTGAGTTTGATCCCATCTTGGACTCACCTCACGAATTGGTTATGTTTTAGCTAGATGTGAATCTCTACTAGTTTATCAAGCTAAATGCCTCAAAACATATCTCACCCTTAATAATTTTTGACTTAGGTCTTTAACTTAATGGCAATTCTTGAATCAATTTGAGTAATGGTAGTTACAACTACTTAGTCCATAACGACCCTAGTGTGCTCATCCTCCATTATCATTGACCAAGTTCATTAAATGGTGAGCTCCCTAAAACCATGGTAATGTCCTCTATCAAAAGCCAAGTTTTTCTCAATAAAAAGTGGTTTTAAATTTATTTTGATTTAGGTTTGTTATTTTTTTAAAAAGGAGAGCCCATGGTATTGTTAAGACTTATTCCAAGTCTTAACTTAACTTAGGATTTTGGTAAGTTTATTTTAAATAATAAATATAAATAGGGCATGCTTCTTTTTATAAATACACTCCCATAAATAAATTAACTTAGTTTTATTTGGTTAGTTTTATATTTTGTGTTAAATAATTAGAACTACCTTTTGGGTGGAATTCCCATGAGAATTGGTTAATAGGTTAGTTTTTATTGGTATGTGGTGAATACTTATAAATATATGTTTTTTAATGTAAAGGGTTAACGACATATTGGCACCCTTTCTATGTAATTATTTAATTTTAATTAATAAAATACTTGTAGACTCGCCTCAGTGGGCACAAGATTTACCTTAGGTGATTTTATTTGGTTAAATCTATTAGAGTGTTATCTATGGTATCAAATCATGGTAACTTGGTAAATTATTGAAAAATGCAAGGTAAAAGATAACGTGGTGATCTTAGGAAGAAGAGATGAAAGAATTAATGTGATTGGATAAAGAAGGCTCATATGAAATTGAATGCCCCTTATTAATATACTTTGGAGTTAATATTTGAAAAATTATTCAAATATCAAAATTTTCAATTTTTTTTAAAAGCATATGATTGGAGAACTTTGAGAATTAAAATACATTGAGAAATTAATTTTTTATGGCTGGTCTGAGAAACAACAAAATTAATTTTTTCATCCTCCATTTTTTGAAGCTTGATTCTCCTTGTTAAAGCCTAGAAGTTGATTGTTTGATTCCAATTTTTTAAAATCTGACCAATAATCTATTTGTATGGATTTATAATCTGAAAAACCCTTGTAAAAAGTGGTATGGAATCCATGAATTTGTAGGCAAAAAAAATCTAGATAAATCTCTATCAGTTTTAAGCTTTTTTATGCTAAAAAATCAGATCCAACACTATCTTGAAAGCTTTTAAATCAAATTTATGAGTTGTATTGATTGGTTTTAAATTTTTACAACTCCCATAGTGTCCAAAAATTCCAGCCATCTTTCATTTTGTAAAAAATCCCTTTATGGCAGTTTAAATTTGCTCAAATTTGCTTTAAAACTCCATTATTTGGCCCTATACGGATTTGTAAGCCCTGATACATCAAGGAAAGAGTTTCAGGAATTATTTTTTGCAGCCATGGTGTCCTTGACTATAGCATGGTGTTGGAATACAAATAAAAAATAATATTTTTCATTTTCCAAAGTTTGATAAAGTTTGATCAAAGATTTTATGGTTTGAGGGGTCCACAAATCAAAGAGCTTTTTACTTTTTCCAAAAGTTTCATGGATGAATTGATTTTTACTTAGGAAAGTATTTTTAAATTTTTTTTTTCAAAGATAAAAAATTAGCTTTAAAAATAAATTTCTTATTAAATGCCTTGTAAATGCTCATAGAGTAATTGGAAAGTCTGATTTTGTAAAAACCCTTGGAAGTTGGAGGTCCATGGTTCAAATCTTCTAATCGTGAAATTTGATATTTGGATATTTATTTTTTGGAAGAATATTCTATTTTTTTGGAATCTTTTACATGTTTTAAATATTGTAAAAAACATCAATCATGTGAAAGAATAAAATTTAATAGGAGAAAAGTAATAGTTATGTGTTTAATTGATGAAATAAGGGTGTAATTGGTGAAATTAGTGAAATAAGGGTGTAATTAGTTTAAATCTTTTATTTTTAGTGAGGTTAAGTGCAAAACCCATCAAAAATATCTTTCTTTTGCTCTACGTGGAGGTTAAGTGAAAAACCCTATAGAAGCATTATTTTGTGCAAAGTGTTATTATGAGTGTATTGCTATTTCATTTTTTGCACTTACTTTCATTTCAAGATGACAAAAATTCAAAATTTACTTTTAGATGGTGATAGATTAATGATTTCTAATTATTCTGATTGGAAACATTTAATGGAAGATTCATTAGTTTTTAATGATCTATGGGATATTGAAAAGAATGAAAATCCTATATTGCCTATAGAACAAGCCAAACTTGATGTTTTTAATCTACGTGATTATAAGGCCCTAGATTTAGTCAAGTTTTTTTGTACTTAGGATGCTTACATACATATTGAAAATTCTCCGCATAGTTACATTGTATGAAAAACCTTATCTGATTTGTATGATAAGAAACCTAAGCATAAGAAGATAGTCATTCATATGCAGTTGTTTAATTTGTTGTTATAAGAAGATGGGTATATGGTAGAATACTTTTCTAAGTTGAAGAATATTACTACTGAGTACACTAAGGCTGGGTTTAGAAAACTAGATGATGATCTCATAGTTACTACTGCATTGAAAGGACTACCTGGGTCTTATAGGAACTTTGTAGAAATCTTACATGTCTTTGACAAGATCACATGCATCAATTTTGATAAACTGGTTGAGTTTATTATTCAACATGACCTCTCTCTACTTAAGAAATCTAATAAAATCAAGGAAGCCCATGTTTCAGAGTCTAATCCTAGTTCATCTTCTTTTGTTCAATAAAACAATAGAGAGAATGATTATAGAGGGGCTCAAGGTTAAAGAGGAGGCATATATCAAAACTGAGGTAGAGGTTATTTAAATCAACAACAATCTAGCCATTCTCATTCAAATGAGATGAGTGATAAAGGACGTGGTCACAACTCTTATAGAGGTAGAGGTCAAGGTAGATCAGACATTTAGTGTCATAGATGTGGGAAATTTGGTCACATTGCCTCTCAATGTAGGATTCTTTTTGAAAAAATTTAGAGGCCACAAAAAGTAACTAAGTCTAACTCTTCTTAATATGTTGATCATGACTATGATGAGTCTAACAATTTTTCTCATGAATTTATATTCACTACTTTAGGGAACATTGATTATATGGAATATGAGTCTAGAGATGAGCTCACATATGTATGGGTTTTAGATATAGGAGAAACCAAACACATGACATTTAGGCGAGACT
This sequence comes from Torreya grandis, assembly GCA_037957365.1. Taxonomy (NCBI): domain Eukaryota; kingdom Viridiplantae; phylum Streptophyta; class Pinopsida; order Cupressales; family Taxaceae; genus Torreya; species Torreya grandis. The sequence continues at coordinate 1,129,680 of JARHVA010002336.1, forward strand.
TATTTTGGAATTTTAAAGAAGGTTTTCTCTCTCTAGTTGCCTTGGAAGATAAGTCTTTGCTTACTCCACAAGGTCTTGGGTCAATTTAGATTCTCCTTCCTAATGGATCAATCAAATACTTGGAGAAGTTTTGGTAGTTCCCACATTATAAAAACATCTTCTTTCCTTAATATCTATTCAAAAGAAAGGTTATCAAATTGTGTTTGAAAATGGGATCATTTATATCAATTCAGTGAAGGATGGATACAAAACCATGTATACATGATATTGGTTAGATTGCATTATAAAGTGCTTCCCCCCATAGTGGAACTTGTGGTAGTTATTGAAATAGGTATAGGTACTATGTTTACATAATGGTTATGGCATCTACTATGGACATTTGAATGTTCACTCTTTAGTGTAATTAGAAAGATATGGTATGGTGAGTGGGTTTCCCACTTTTTGAAAAGATAGTATTCTTTATGAATCATGTGTTTTGGGCAAATAGAATTGGGAAAAATTTCCTAAGAATTTTTCATGGAGAGATAATAGATGTTTGTAGTTAGCTCATAGTGATGTATGTGACATTAAGAAGTCATCCATTGGAGGGTGTAGATAATTTATATTATTTATTTATGATTTTTCTAGGATGACTTGGGTGTTTTTCATGAAAAACAAATCAAAAGTTTTCACTAAGTTTATTGATTGGTTACACTTAGTTGAAAAAGAAACAGGTTCACAGTTAGCCACTCTTCATTTAGACAATGGTGGTGAGTATACTTCGAATGAGTTTTTGGATTATTGTTAGGAACATGGCATTCATCGAAAATATAGTAATTCTTACACTCCACAACAAAATAGAGTATCTGAATGAATGAATAAAACTTTAGAGGTCATGTCACAAGCTATGTTGCACTATAAATGGCTCGATGATAAGTTTTGGGCCGAAGCCATTGGTAATGCAATGTATTTGAGAAATAGGTCCCCCACAACTTTACTTTTGGGAAACACTCCATATGAGGCTTAGTATGGGTTTAAACCAAAAGTTAAACACCTAAAAGTTTTTGGATGCCTTTTTTTTGCTTTAGTTCCCATTGAACATAGAACTAAGTTGGAACCACAAAGTCAAAGATGCATCTTTCTTGGATATTCAAAAATTAAAAAGGGGTATCATTTACTTGCATAGGATACAAGCAAATTCATAGTGAGTTGGGATGTAGTATTTGATGAATTTGGTACTATGAACACTGTAAAGATTGATTCTCAATTTGACAGGTTAGAGAGGAAAATTGTAAAACATGATAAGGGATTAAATAATGAGGGAAATTCTCTGAGGTTGTGGTATGAGACTAATATCCCTTCAATTTCCTCTCCATCTACTAATTCACATGTTGATGACTTATAAAATGTTGAAAATATTTTAAGTCTTCCTTAGAATAGTGTACATGATGAGAATTTTGGTGTTCTTGATTTGAATAATTTGAATAAGTATCCAAAATGGGCTCAAAGTACTTTTTTTCACTTGAAAGAAAATGAATTTGGTTTAATATGTCCCAAGAGTTCTTGTAAATAGGTGAAATATGTAATGGTTATTACTAATTCTTCCATTGAGCCATCTACTTGTAAGGAGGCCTCTACTAAACATGTTTGACAACATGTAATGCAAAGTCAGTATGATGTAATACTTAGCAGTAATATTTGGGTTTTATTTGATCCTCCTCCACATGTTCAACCCATAGGATGCAAATGGGTTTATAGGACTAAGTATAAATCAGATGGCTCCATTGATAAACGTAAGGTAAGGCTTGTTGTCAAAGGATATGTGCAACAAGAAGGTATTGACTATGAGGAAAAATTTACACTAACTACCAAATGGCACACTATTCATATGGTACTTGCTTTAGCTTCACAAAATGGTTAGAAAGTACATCAAATGGATGTTACAAATGATTTTTTGAATGGTGATTTATAGGAAGAAGTATACATGAAAAAAACTCAAGGTTTTGAGAGAGTGGGTGAAAAACACAAATTGTGTAAATTGATAAAAGCTTTGTATGGGCTCAAATAGGCACCCAAGGCTTGGTATGAGAAAATGGATTCGTAGTGAATCCGATGATACTCTCTATTTTTAAGTGTAGGGTAAGAAATTGGTGATTCTTGTTATCTATGTCGATGACTTGTTTATCATAGGAAATGATGAAAATCATAACAAGTCTGTGAAGAAGGAATTAAAAGATGGGTTTGAGATGACAGATCTTGGACTTCTTCACTACTATCTTGGCATAGAAGTAACTTAGAAAGAACATAGTATTTTCATTTCACAAACTAAGTATTTTTCTAAGTTATTAAATAGGTTTGGCATGAGTGATTGTAAATCTACCCTCACTCCCATGGAAAGTAACTTGAAATTGTCCAAGGATAATAGTAGTGCCTTTTTTGATGGCACCAAATATAGACAATTACTAGTAGGTTTAATATATTTGATGACTATCGGCCTGATATATCATTTTTAGTTAGAATTTTGTCTAAGTTTATGCATGAGCCTAGAGAAATTCATTGGTATGCATCAAAAAGAGTACTTTGTTACCTTTAAAGAACAAAAACATATGGCCTTGAGTACCACCACAACAAGAACTTCAAACTTGTTAGGTATTGTGATGTAGATTTTGGTAGATGTGTGGATGACAGAGTATCCATAATAGGATACACTATGCATATGGGTTAAACTACCATTGCTTGGTGTTTTAAGAAGTAGGATACAATGGCAAATTCATTAGCAAAATTAGAGTACATTGTAGCATGGGATGCTTACAAAGAAATTGTTTACTTATAACACATTTTTGAAGATCTTTAGGTTTCTCAGATTGCTCATACACAGTTATACATTGATAATTAGAGTGTAATAAATATTTCCAAAAATCTAGTATTTCATGCCAAAACAAAACATATGGAGTCAAATATCATTATCTATGATTGCTGGTGGCAAAGAAAGCACTTGATCCTATATATTGCCCAACTGTTGATCAGACAATTGACATTTTCACAAAACCCCTTGATAGAATCAAATTTAAAAAAATTAGAAAAATGCTTGGCATGTGTCCAAAGAACTGAATTTGGATCATGGGGGGTTTGTTAGGACTTATTCCGAAGTCTTAACTTAGCTTAGGATTTTAGTAAGTTTATTTTAAATAATAAATGTAAAGAGGGCAAGATTATTTTTATAAAGACACCCCTATAAATAATTTAACTTAGTTTTATTTGGTTAGTTTTATATTTTGTGTTAAATAATCAGAACTATCTTTCAGGTGGAATTCCTATGGGGGTTGGTTAAAAGGTTAGTTGGTTTTTACCAGTATGTGGTGAAAACCTATAAATATATGTTTTTTAATGTAAAAGGGTTAATGACATATTGGCACCCTTTTTATGTACTTATTTTATTTTGATTAATAAAATACTTGTGGACCTGCCTCAGTGGGCACAAGATTTACCTTTAGGTGATTTTGTTTGGTTAAATCTATTCGAGTGTTATTAGGTATTAGGTTTAAGTTTAGCTTTTTTAATTTTTTTAATTATTTAATTTTAGGTGGTTTAGTAAGATATTAGGTATTAAAGTTTTCTAGTTTTTTTATACAGTGGTATTACATAATTCATGGTTTTTGATTTTTAGTTTAAAGATTTAGGTGTTGGTATTAAAATCTTAAGTTATAGTCATAGTCATTTTAGTTTAATGTTAGAATTTTATATTAAATTTTTTGATATTTTAATTATAGTTCTATAATGTTATAATTAACATCTTCTATTTAGTTATATTCTTATGTATAAAATTGGAGTCTAAAATAAAAGTGTCACTATTTAGTGTCATTATCAAATTTGTCACTATTGTAATGACACATTATTTGTTGAAATCGATTTCCACTAAGTAAAAATCAGAGGGGGGGGGGGATAAAATGGAAAATATGAACCCAATTAAGAAGTTTTATGGAAAGGATATCCATACATATAAAATTCAAATAAAATTGTCACTAATTGAAGAAGACCCTTTGGGAAATTATTCATGACTATGATAATACCAACAAATGTTGATGTACTCTAGAAATGGAAGGTCAAATATAAGAAATCCTTATCCATTATTGGCATCGGGTTATAAAAACCCTATCTACATCATGTGGAGTTCAAAAAATCTTCTAAAAAAATATAAGAATCACTAAATACACTATTTAGATCTCAAGTGAGTAGTGATGAAATGACTATGAAGCATACATTTTATGGGTTAAAATTGGAATAAGGTGTAAACATAGTATTTCACATGAACAAGCTCCATTCCCTTAGAAATTAATTGGTAGGAACAGATGAATAAATTAAATAAACTAATATAAAATCCATATTACTCAATAACATGCTTAATAGTATGTCCAATATAGTATTCACCTTAAGAAAAATGAATCCAATCTTGGCAAACATTATATCCACATTGCTTAATGAAGGAAAAAATATTTCAAAAAAATAAGAAGAGATTTGTACAAAAAAAAATCCCAACACTTCATCCAAAAAATATAACATGTGATTAGATTTAAAAAAGTATAAAATAAATACATTTGTTGTAATTATAAAAATATAAGATATGTTCTAAGCTAAAAACAAAGATCACATGAACTTCTTGATGGAATGTTTCATGACAAATCAATGGAAAAAAAGGAATTGATGAATAAGAGAATAATTCCTTTTACTATGATGAATAAGTCTTTCATCAAAGTGATGAATAATATATAATGTTTGTAATCACCCTATTTCAACACTAAGAGGGGAATGTTAGGTATTAATTCTCCATATGAATGTGGGTAAATTTATTATAATATTTATATGTAATGATTTGTAATAACAAGTCAAATATGAGAGTAACGTGAGCTATAATAGCTCATTAGTAGATATGAGTGAATAAAGATATCTTGGATAGATATTAGAAGATTGAGGGAGAGTCTTTAGAGACAAGATAGAGAGATTGAAGGGATTACATATTAATGTTGACTCCATAGTTGTAGGAGTGCAAAAGTATATATAGTGTAAACTCTGTCAATGAATAAAATGTGTTTTTTGTGACCACCTATTTTTATTTTGAGAGAAATATCAACTAATTTTCAATAGTAGCAATCATTTATGGGGAAAAATCCAATTGTCAAACTTAAAATCAAGATATATTATTTCTCCAATTAGGCTCTCGATCACCATTCTGATTGGGGAAAATATTTTTACATATTCCTAAAATCATACAAGTTTTTTTTATTGAGATTCATAATTCTATTAATGATGGTATTGGCTCAACATTTTTCAGATACTTTTCTTCATTTTGAGCATTCATCCTCATCCATTATCTCATATGAAAACTCAAGGGGGAATCATTTAATCATTAAAATCCACTTGGGACATTATATTTCTACATCTATTTACACTAATTTTTATTTATTATTTGAAAATATATTGCTTCTTCCAATTGCAACATCATTTCAAAGAGGATAAAATGTAAAAACTTAAATTCACTACATTTAGTGTTATAATTAACTTTACTTAATATTGACACATTAACCCAACCATCATTCCAAATTTGAATTTAACCACTAATATCATTTGCCTCCCTTATTTAAATAATTAATTAATCCATATTAATTAATTAATCATGTAGACATATTTGCACAAAACTAATTAAAATACATAATTTCCAAGTTACCAAACACCTTTCATACTTATCTCAACCAAATGTTGAGTCATACAACCACTTCCTTAACTAATTATTGAGTCATAATCAAACATTTAAACTAACTTTGTGTGTCATCCAACTACCTTGTCTCATTCTTAATATATTTTCAACAACCAACTAACTTTCCCCTTTTCTCTCAAACACATGATGAATTGGTGTCTTTCTCCTAGATGAGGGCTCAAATATGAGCATACAAAATTTGTTAGGATGTGGAGCTAAAAGCTTCAACTAGTGCAAACAGGGAGGAGGTTGCTGAGTTCTAGGGAGACCAGTGTCGGCAGAGTGCAATGCGCATGGCAACCGATGACGGTAGGATGGACAGGAAGGAAACCGACATCGACAGGATGTCGGCCGACGTCGATCACCTCCAGATAGACAGGGACCGACGTCGGTCGCCTGTGGCAGTTCCAGAACTGCTTGTTCCATAGACAGTTAGTTTGTTAAACTGAGTGTTTGCATGCAAAGGCTATTTTTGGTCTTGAGTTGCATGTCTAATTATTGTAATTAGGATAGTATAATTATTATATGCATGAGATATATATATGGACTCATAGGCTGTAGTGTAAGTTTGTAGCTAGTGAGTAAGAGAGCAATAAGCTCCTTCAGAGAGAAGAGAGCAATGGTGCGTTCCTCCTAGTGCCACAGTACCAAGGTGGGTACTAGTTTGGAGAATTAGAAGGGTTCTTCGTGTGTGTATGATCTTGGTCAGCATGTGTGCATGACTTTCTATAGGAGATCTACAATGGTGAGTAAGGTCTAGTGATTTGTAGGTAGCAACAGAGAGCAGGAGATCTACTTGGAGTACGGTTGTGTACTTGGTGAATTGGCAGCGTGTTACTGACTGGTTGGAGAGGTGAACATCAATTTTGTATTGGAGTTGATTGTTGTGACCAAGAGAGAGAGGGAAGAAGGTCTTGAGGTGTGGCGAACCTTTGAGGTGGAAGAAGAAGTGGCATCTTCTTTATTGTATATTCTTCTGAGTGATTATTAATACAATTGTGTATTGTCTCTCAATTCCTATGTTGTTTCATATTTCTAGTTACTTATTGATTTTGGTTAAATTCCGTGTTTAGTTGCTAATACAAGAAGTAATCATATGTGCTTTATTGAGGGAGCAAGATCCTGACAAAATTAACATTATCCAATAAATATGTATTTATCCCACCATCTATTTTCTCACCTAAAGGCCTATAAATGGAAGTGTCATCATCCATTTTCATCATTCACATTCAAGTTATTGAAGTTATATCAAAATTATCCTACACATCTATTGAGAAAATCAAGATAATACATTCACATACTGTTGAATTTCCCATTGCTTGGAGAAATGAGCTAAGCATCCACATACACATTGGCAAGATCAAATCAAATAAAATCAATGGAGTAGGTAATGTACTTCATTTTTAAGATGGTATTATAAGTATTTTCTTTATTTTCCTTATTTTAATATCTCAACTTGAGGTTTTAGTTTAGATTTATAATATGAATTTGCATTCATTTTTTTCTTCGTTCACATACAATTTTAAAATTTAGGTATCACAATTATTGTTTAGACTATTATACTAACTAGGATTTAGAGCCCCATATTTACATCATTTATTATTATTTAAACAAATAATAATTGGATTGAGGTAATTAGGGGTGAATTGGGGTTTTCAAAAGTTAGAGTTTAGTAAACATGTAATATCGTTTAGGGGTTATTATATTGAATTAAGTACATATTATTTTTATATTAGTTTTAATCAATATGGTTGTGTTTTTAAGTGAGTAAAAGAATATAATTATGACTAAATTTAAGATATATGAAGTACACTTTGTAGGTGAACTACTCAAGTGGATTGAATTTGATATAATATTTCAATCACAAATCTATATGAATAAGTCAAACTATGATAATTTGAGTATAGATCAAATTTAAAGGATATTCATTCATCATGGGTGTCTTCAAATGACTACATGAATATCATTATTATTGAATTTTAGATATGTGAACTTATGTAGAGTGATACTGATATATTGCATCCTTCAAAAATATCTATGCAAACTTTAGACCATAATCAAGTGATTATATACCATATGTCTAGTAATTTCCATCAGTATAGTTTTAAATATAAGTAACAACAAGAATCTCAATATGATTTCATTTAGGATTTATGAAGAGTGATTTTTAAATTTCCATGTATATTTATATTTAAATGGATCCAAAATTATAAAATTCACCACTAGCCACATCTTGTTTCATTTTTTTCTATTTTCAACATCTTCTAATATCATATTCATTTGTATAAAATAAATTTATTACATGTTGGATGCCCACAAATTTTTATCAATATTTGTTTATTTTTAAGAAATAAATGAATCCTAATATGATATCATTTAAGATCTATAAATTACACTTTTGTAAATATCTATGCATATTTATAATTAAAGACATACAAATTTATAAACTTCTCCACTTACCAAATTCTTCCATTGCTCGTTATTTTTAATATCTTATGATATTATAGTCATCACCCCAAAAATTGATTTAAATTTCAAAATTGAAGAGGAGAAACTATAAAATATTATGCTATAAAATAAAAATAAAAACAAAAACTAGATGGATATGGTCTTAATGTAGATGGAAATTATGGCTAATTACACAATGAAGATGATGACAAAGAGGGTGAATAAAAAATGAAGAGAAAGAGAAAAAATATCAATATATGCCACCTAAATTGTGGGACTTTGAATACAAAATACCTCACAAGGAGGAAGAGGAGACCCCATAATAATGGGGATGGGGGATGGGGTCGGTGGTGGTCATATATGATATGATTTTTTCCCATCCCCACCCCATATATATATATATATATATATATATATATATATATATATGGCCTCTTTATATTATATAAAGATGGTTATATATAGTGGCCCCATCCCCATCTATAGATATTGGATCAGATCTGTGCAGGTGTTTGTGGTCCATTACTTACATATAGAGATTGATTCTTTTATGAATGATATGATATTTTTGGATACATAGAATATTGGTGATGATGATGTCATGATATATGGCTGTCATTAGATATGTGTCATTTTATTTGATTTAGGGTATGATTTTTTTTTTGTGTTGGTTATTATATATTTTATTTAGATTTTAGTGGCATATCCATTCAAGAGACTCTTTGAAATACTTGTATTTAACATGGATTCATGTTTATTTCTTTGTCATTGGTGACATTGTGAACATTTTTTATTGATTTATTGTTGTGTTACATTCATTTTTTTTTTATGAATGATTAATTTTTTTTAATACATTATATGACTATACTTGATGCATTTACCATTATGATATTTTCAATGGATTATGTAGTATTTAATGTTTTTGATTTCACTACCTAATATACATTAGTGATGTATTCTAGTTGTCTATGTGTAGGTGTAATAACATTTTGGGTCATGCTATGGATAAAAATGATTATATTCGAGCTCTACAAAACCACCTTAGTTAAAATTTCAATTACACAATTGGTTTACTTCCACATTCCAATCAATCTTGGTTTATTTTGGTGTTTCATTATTTCATGTGTTGCATGCTTCATATTTCACTGATGTGTACCTTTCTATTATGAATTTATGATTTATAATCTTTTATGTGTTATTTCTCATTTTGATTGTGACAATTTTTTTTTATTATTATTATCCATTAGGTCAATAACTATCAATTCATGTAGATGAAGGTAATATATTAATAAATCTATCATTATTATTGTTATGTGTTATTTTAAGTTTAAAGTTTTGATTGAACATATATGATGAAATGATTCATCTTGGTATGTATTTTTGTATCAGTTATGGAATATTCAAGTATATATTATATAAATAATTTACCAGTGTTATTACCATTACTTGGAAAATTGGTTAATATTATTGGTTTGATATTGAATATGGTTTTATTTTTTAAATGATCTTATTGTATCATGATTTATTGAGTTTTACTTATTTGATCCTTGAATAACACTAAAATAAATTGAAATATTATGTTGTATTTCCAAGTATCACTCTTGATATGTAATCTAGTTATTTTTATTGTGGAAGATATTAAGTTTATGTCTATATATTTGTTTGTTTTTGTGTGTGTGTGTGTGTGTGTGTGTGTGTGTGTGTGTGTGTGTGTGTGTGTGTGTGTGCGTGTGTGTGTGTGTGTGTAATATGTATATGATAGGTCTTTATAGGTATCATAACAATCCAAACTAGAGGTTATGGGATCAAATAGTGATGGGGTAAAATGGATTTTAGTTACACTAGAGTCAAATTGTATTAGAACTAATAATAGCAGAAGTATGTCTTCAACTTAAAATTTCTAACCTAGTGGTGAATCGATCCACTACTAAAATTGAAAATGCACTTGGAGGATTTTTTTTAGGTAATATAACAAATATAAATGTAGTTCAAAAATGGGAAAAATATAAAATTGAGTTTGAAAGGGAATATGTAAATATCAACAATGGTTTTAGGATTCTTCTTGATTTCTTTCTCAAATCAAGAATATTGTGCTTAAATGTTAGTAGGGGTCCCTAATTTTTGGGGAAAATAAGGCTTTTCCTAAGGAAATGGTCAGAAGGTTTTGACCTAGATAAGAAAATTATAAAATTTATGCTAATATGGGTTATAGTACTAGGGCTCCTACTTGAATACTAGGAGGAAGAAATCATGATTGGGATAACAAATATATTTGGAAAGTTTTTTCATCTAATGTCATAGATAAATCTTGATCAAGACTAATATATGCCATATTTTGTGTTAATGAATGTGTGGAGAAGGCTCTTACAAGCTCCATTAACCTTTCTTAAAAAAATTGGAACTAGATCCAACCCTTATAATATGAAAAAGACTCATTGATCTACCAAGAGTACCATAGGTTGGGCCATATAGGTATATTTTTCCCTATGAGGAAGAAGGAATAAATGATGTGGAAGAGAAAGGAGGATGAAAACTAAGTTAACAAATAAAAAGATACAAAGGAAGATAAATCAAAATAAGAACTACATATGGAAATTGATATCAAAACATAGCACATTCAAATTCAAAACAATTTAAGGGAAGAAGCCTCAAGCAATGATCAAGAATGGATACATCGAAAGGAGAAAGATAATAAGATACAGGAAGAGGAAACTCAAGTGAAGGAGAGAGTTGAAGGTTCAAAACCTAAATCATTTAATTATAATAAATAAGTTTCATAAGAACCATAATAAGGGTAATTTATATCTAAAGGTAAGTTTTTCAAACCTTATAACCAGTTGCTTATTTTGAAAAATGAAAATAAGAAGGATAATAAAGAGAAATCTAGAGTTGAAAATTGTGATCAAATAGGTTTTGGGTCTAAAGTAATGGTGATTTTATAATACTTTTCCCCTATTATATAAAGAGTATTTTTATCTTACCATCAACTCCTATATCAAAATTCTTAAAAAATAGTTTGGATAAACCTTATATGAGGATGACAAGAAATTCAAAGAAAACAACTAATGTCAAATCAAAAAACAAAAAAGGAAGACTAAATCATCAAAAAAATTGGTAGCAAAGAGATTGAAATATATATTTTAAATGGTAATAAGAGTTTACTTGATTTACATGGTTCCAAGGGAATCACTAAATCTAAAATTAATGTTCTATCCTAGAACATAATGGGGTTTAATAATTCCAACAAACAAAGGATTTTCAATGATTTTAGAAATACCCACAAACCTTTTTTGGGGATTCAAGAAAATAAATTGAAAAAAAACACTATTATGGAAACAAATAAATAAATTTTGGCATAAAGATTCTCTTTTTAGTTCTAGTTCAAGTGGGGCTTTAGGAGGTTTAGCAATTTTTTAGGATGAACAACTAATTTCAAGAAATTTAGTAATTTTTTGGAATGAACAAATAGCTTCAAGAAATTTATTACTTATAATTAATCATCACATGGATATTATATTTAACAATTTTAAGAATTCATTATGGATACTATCTAATATTTATGCTCCTAATTCATGTACTAGTATAAGGGAGCATTAGAAATAATCAAAAGCTTTTAGGAATTCATACAAGGGTATATAATGGATGTTGTTGGAGAATTTTATACTCCTCTTACACCTACGGAGAATAAAGGAGGAAGTTAGGTTTACATGGGTGATATGAAGGATTTAGTTGGACTCATTTTAGATTATGAAGTTTTAGATGTGGAGAAGCTTACACTTAGACCAATAGAATAATAAGAGACAACCACATCCAGGCCAAACTTGACAAAGTTCTTATTTCTATAGACTTGATGTTTAAAAATAATAGTAGCCTCTATTATTTTCCCAAAATTGGCTTAGACCATTATCCCTTGTTATTCAATAATTATTGAAATGAAAATCATGCCAGAATTCCATTTATATTTGAAAATATGTGGCCAAAACACTCAAGATTGAAGGAAAAGATAAGTAATGGTCGAACATTGATACTCAAGGAATAACTATGTTTAAAATAGATAAAAAACTAAAGAATTTCAAATTCAACCTAAAAAAGGTGTATAAGAAAATTTTTGGTAACATTTTTTTAGTAAAATAAATAATCATTGAAGAACTTTAAAACATAAAAAAATAGATTCAAACCTATTGTATGAACCAGGCGTTGTTCCAAAATAAAATACTCTTCACTATCAACTTCACTCCATAAAACAAAATGAAGCAGTTTAGGGTTAAATGTTAAAACCCCTTTGGCTCAAGGATGGGGATAAAAATACTAAATTTTTAAATATATCCACTCTAAAACATAGAAATTATAATAAGATTAGTCAAATTACTAAATAATATATCAATTTGATTTCATACTTGGAATTCATTAAGGAATAAGTCATTTGTTTCTTTAAAAATCCGCTCTCAAGAATGGCTAATAGTAAACAAAATGTGGAGAATGAAATTTTGGATGTTATCCCCTAAACATTAACGATTGAAGACAATGAAACTTTTACCAAACTAATCACAATAGAGGAGGTTAAATGTTCCTTTTTTCTATGGAAAGAGACAAGGATCTTGGACCTAACAACTTTCCTACAACATTCTATCAACATTTATGGAAAATTATTTAAAATGATGTGAGAACAATTTTGGACGAATTATTCTTCTTATGGAAATTACTCAAGGAAATCAATAACACTTTCCTTTTTCTCATCCTTAAAAAAATGGAGAATTAGTTCAAATATCTTAGGCTAATCAATCTATGTAATACTATTTATAAAACATTCATAATTTTTTTGGCTCTTAGATTATAATTGGTCCTTCCTTATATCATCTCTTAACAATAAGGGGTTTTATTTATGAAATGAAATTTCTAGATGGGATTATAACAGTTATTGAAACTTTACATTTAATATAAAAATCAACAAAGAAATAATGTTTTTGAAATTGGATATGAACAAAAATGTATGATAAAGTATCATGGGATTTTATTGATAAAATTCTCAAAAAAATTGGCTTTCAAGACAACTTTAGGAACCTTTTCAACACATGTATTTCAACTCCTATGTTATCAATCATTGTGAATGGTTCCCCCAAAGGTTTTTTTTGGTAGTGAAATAGTTATTCAAAGTGGGGATCCTTTATCTCTTTTCTTATCATAATGGGTGAAGCTCTAGTCACAAATGTTTCAATTGATGTGACAAAAGGTAAATTAAGGGTGTAAGAGTTTTTTAATTATTTAGTGCTAATGTCACATCAAAAAATATTTAGTGATACCATATTTTTGGGTTTAGTTTCTCTCAATGAAGCAAATGAGTGGAAGAAATTGTTAGAATATTATGAGGAAGTTTTGGGTTAGAAATTGAATTTGGATAAAATATCCGTGTTCTTTATTAACACTCTAATTTAAAAAAATCATAAAATTTCAAGAATCCTGGGTTGTCAAATAAATAATTTACTTATTACTTATCTAGGTATGCCCCTCTACATTAAAAGTGGAAACACCAATGTTTGGAACACACTTATTAATAAGTTTAAAATAAAACTTGTGAGATGGAAAGGTTATCTTCTTAGCCAAGTAGGAAAACTCAAATTGATTACAATAACCCTTTAAAATATCCCATTATATATGATGTATATTTTTAATATGTTTGCACTAATAGTTGAGAAATTAGGAAAACATAGATTTTTTTATGGAAAGGTATGGAGTACACAACATAATTTGCACTTGTTTACTAGGACAAAGTATGACTTATTAAAGGGTATGATAGCTTAGGTATCCATAAATTAAAGTAAATGAATAAATATCTAATTTCAAAATTAGGTTGAAGATTTTTAAAATGGGCAAATCAATGGACAAGCATTCTAAAAGCTAAACATTTATATAGTCCTGAAGTTGAAAGATTATTTTAATTAAAATATTATCATCTGGTTCTTACTTTTGGATCTTCCTTATTGAAGGATGATATTTTTATGGAAGGGTTTAAAATGGAGCATAAGGTTAGTTTTGATGCCTGAAAGTGTATCACAGGGGTTTATAGAGTGTTTAAGAAACACTTTTCATTTCTAGATTCAAAGAATCCATTGCATGAGTTGCAGGTTGTGATATTCTTGAGATATTTGGTGGAATAGTGGCAAAGTAATGAACTATTTCACAAAAATAATAATATAGCTGGTTGTTGGGGGCAACCTTGGTCTTAAGCTTGCTTATGAAAAATGAAAGTAATATGAACCAAGTAGAGTGAATTATGATCAAAACCTAAAGTCTAAGCTAGAATGTATATTTACAATGAAAAATAAACTACAATAAGTTGATAAAAAATTGAACAAAATGAAGGGTAGGGCAGAGAAGAAATATGTCATTGATTTTCAATTCAGACATCTAGACAAAGTTTAAATTTCATCCAAACATGCACTCAAACCAATATATGACATGAAATATCTAAAGAATAGATCCTACCGTATATCAAGAAAAAATATAAGGATAGGTAAAATAATGCAAATAAGAATCTAGATCCAATTTAAAGATTTACTTCCACAAACAAATTGCATTAACACATCTGCAAGGAAAGAATGGAAAATGAAATTAATCTAAGATCTTTCAATGAATATATAATAAGCACAAATTGACAACTCTACACTATAATATGCACATCTAAAATCCATAAAAACCATTCAAATCAATACATTTAACCAAATGGTTGAGGAAATAGCCATAATAACAATAACACAAACAAATACTAGACAATATTTGCAAAATTCATTGCTTGTATTAATTGATCCAAGTTTATAAATAGTTTTTGCTCAAAACCCCCTCCTCTTTACAAATTCCAATAACTATTTACAATATTGATCAATTCCTTTGTCTTGTTACTTGAAGCCTACCATTGGCTAACTTGGCTTGAAGCCAAAGTACCATGTTTGTTAACCTTATCCTACATGGAGTTTATCACCTTCAAAGAGATGAATAGATCATACATGATTGTTTCAAATTGGTTAATCGTATCTCCTAGGATAGATAGAACAACCTACTCCTCTAATTTCTTATTTTACTATTTTAACCTTTTAATAATAGTTTACAACTGATCTAACTATGCTTGATATAATTCCAAGACATCTTCAAATACTAGATCCTCACATTGCCTTTGTCCTTTCTTTTGAGTCAAATTAGTCAATGTCTCCACCTTTTGATACACAATTTATTCACCTCCTACCATGAACCTTTTTTTTGTCACTCTTTATAAGCCAATAATATCTGGATCAAATTTGAATCCAACTAAATATTGGGTCACATGTGGGATTGGGACATCCATTTATGATTGGGCTAGTGATTGGATTGGATTAGCCAACCTCTTTGCCTCCTATTTCAAAGCAACAATTCATGGTTTTAGTTCTTTCTATATAGTGATATTATTAGCCTTGACTAAGGCCCATGGGTGATAAGTTGGTAGTTTTTACAATCTTGGTTCATAGATGAACCACTCTAGAATAGGTGGACCATACAATAAATTCTCAACACTAGACAAATTGACTTCACTCAAAGAAGTAGTGATGGTCACTTTAGGTATATTATCCTTTAAGATAATGAAAGTCTTAGCTTGCCTTTTTGGAAGATTGACAAACACCAATTGTAATGCCATTTCTTTACCCTTATCCTCCTTATCTTCCTCAACCTTTGATTCTTCTATATCTAAATCTATATAATAATCAATGGATATAATATTCAATGAATCCTTAATAGATTCATTTGGATATAGGGTTATCATATGAACCTCTCTTTGAAATGATTCTTGCTCTACCACTTTGGAGATCCATAAGCTGATGAACTAGAAGCAATATCATCTAGACTTTTCTCCTCAGGCTTATGTTCTATTTATGCCTCTACTTATGTACTGACTGATGGGAGTCTAGAAGATTCACTACTAACCAAATGATATTACCGAGGGCTCAACTAACACTTATCATCCACCTTTTGATTTCTTTACAATCTAGACTTGGGTCTTAGGTTGTGTTGCTTCAATCTTCTAGTGAATTTAAAGTAAGTAGATGCATTGGTGTATATAGGATCAAAATAACTAGGTTCATGTTTATAGGGCACATTCAGAATCCCTTTGAGTTTTAAATGCTCTTTAACCATTCCATAAGGGTCTGATTATCTAACTGAATTTATTTGTAGATTGAAATATGATCTATGCTTTGATGATGATTCAATGTGATCCCACTATCTGAATGTAGTCTTGCCAATTATCATTGGGAAACTATGAAAAAGTCCCTTTCTCTTGGTTTTACAAAGGCCATCTTTACCATAAAACAATTGGTAGGCTACCTCTTGTTGAGATAAGGTATCAAGAGCATGGACTAGAAACTTGAAAGGAAAATTTTGAGTTCCCTCAATCCTTATGATAGTATAATCTAGGTACAACCATATATCTCCCATAGATTTAATAAACTTCTTGATTAAAGGGCTCACTCTCTCTATGGTAATTCTAGTTATGGACTCACTCAGTGTAGGCTAGAAATAGTCACAAATAAATTAAATTTGATCTCTATACTTGAAGATGCACAACTTGGAATAATATCAAAAAATAATCTAGATTCCATTTGGAGACCATTCCCTCTGATTGAGAGTCTTTGTGGTTGAACATAGGGCATATAGGAGGTAGGATATCATATAAAATTGAGTCTTTTTCTTATTTTTGATTGCATATAATTATCTACTCAAGGAGATGCTAATTATTTCACCTATTAGGGGAACTATCACCTTTTCAACAATAAAGTAAACCATGGGCACTAATAATGGATCTACAAATGCTGTGGTTGCATACCCACACAAATTATTCAACATTGTCATTATCGCCCTAATTCTAGGTCTAAATTGACTAACATGGATGTTATTGTTTAGGTTTGAAAAGACTTGGTTTATAAATTTTAAACATATATATAGGGTGTCCATCAAATTATTCTATTTATCTTAGGAATTGATAAAGGCTAGGTCAATTTAGGGCTTGGATAGTTTGTAATAAGACTAAAATGTAATAGAAAAAATGTAAGCCACTTTTCTATGATTTTTTCCATTAATTAACATGCCATTATCAATCTTAGATTTCTTAAAAATATGAGTAAGAATATAAATACAATGGAGTACTTCTATTTTTGCATTTATGTAGTGTAGACCAATCATCTGGATTGATACAATGTCATAATATAGTCTCCTTACAGAAAGGATATTTTCATCTTCCTTGGTGATAGCTGGCTAATTCTCAATTGTCTCAAACAATTTAGACTAGTTTTTATCCCCTGTGTTTAAAGCAATAACAACAAACTCCATGTCCTTGAACACATGACCTTATGCATCTGTTGTCAAATATAGCTCAACATCTTCCTTTGAAACATGCTTATAGGTCACCATTTCTCCAATCTTGATCAAATTATCCAATTGGGGATGATAATCCAATTATTTTAGCTTAATTATAATGAACCCAGAGACAATTGGGGCAATCCTTACACTCTAGGGCTTTTTTGGAGGTTTATGTAGAGCTTCAATAGTGGAAAGATAGATCAAATGTGAGATTTAGTACCTTATATTTTATTTAGATTTCAAATTTATACCTTTGATGTGTTTAGGTCAATAGGATCTTTAAATATGACATGTTTTACTTATGTGGCATTACCATTCCACACTATTCATTTATTTAAATAATGACCATTTGTCACTTTTAGATATATGCCAATACTTTATGCAATCTTGATGCTCAATCAATTCACACTGTTCATATCTTAAAAAGTCTTCCCAGCCTTGAATCTATTATGGGCCATTGATCTTCCATTTGAGCTCCTAAGAGTATGCCACTTGATGGCTCCATTGGCTCTCTATGTACTTTACAAACACACTCCATCACTTAATGCCTTTGTACCATATGAAATCATTACGTTTGATCTGGACCCATTAAATTGTTAACCCGCTCCATACCATTGATCTTGATCCATAAGCTTGAACACTATCCATTAATCTCCATCTAATTTATTTTAGTTATGACATGTGTCACCACCACATTCAATTTGCGTCTTTGAAAAGTCTACCTTCATTCACATCATTAATTTGTTAGATGTACAATTTAACATGGATCATTGATTCCTTTCTTTATACACAAACTCAAACACGGGCCTTCAATCTATTTGATCACTTGCCATGATTTTGATAACTATAACTTTTGCATTCCTTCATAGCATCCTTAAATTTTTGACTTGGGAAATTGCATGCAGATCATTGATTTTTGGTATGAGCTCCCAGTATCTTACCATTTGGCATCCTTACATTAATTTATACCTATGGGCAATAAAAATAAACTCAATAAGGGTTAGGGTAATATAAAAATACTTAGGATAAAATTTTAGACTAAGGTTTTAGTCATATTAATAAACATGATTAAAAATTTAGGATAAAATTTAAACTAAATTTAAAATATAATAAAGTGCTCCCATTTAAATTTGATCTCATGTAAATTTGAATCTATTTCAAAAGGGCTTAGGCTAAAACATGTAGACTAAGGTCTTTAACACTATTTAGACATATATTCAATTAATCAATTAAAAGACCAAAGGCTTAATAAAAAAGGGTTAAATTAGCATTTAAAGCATGAAACCTTGAACATTATTCATTTAAATAGGACCCCATTAAACCTGCAACATGGAAACACAAAAATCAAACATTAACAATATTTAATAAAGTCAAATGAAGATTAAATGCTAACATGACAATGTAAACTAGATCAAGCATGATCTTCAAATAATTTAATCTGACCAAATTGAGTGTTAAATCCATAGCACAAATTTTCAAAATTTGAACAAGGGTCCTCATTTTTAAAAAATGGGGATATGTTGACCTCAACAAATGGTGACTTCTGGGGGAAACATTGTAAAATGTTATAACTCAAATACTATTGGTTTGAACTAATAACCAAACTACTCATTCCACATGATCAAGTACCATCATTAATATCAATTCATGATTAAAACAAGTTTTA
Organism: Torreya grandis; assembly: GCA_037957365.1. Lineage (NCBI taxonomy): Eukaryota > Viridiplantae > Streptophyta > Pinopsida > Cupressales > Taxaceae > Torreya > Torreya grandis. The sequence continues at coordinate 1,148,906 of JARHVA010002336.1, forward strand.
AAAATTTATAATTAAGTGTAAACATCAAAAATTAGTAATGTTGTGTGTGTGCTTTGATTTCTTAAGTAATTACCATGGGGTTTAGAGAATAACTTTTAGATTTCATGACCTTAATCATTAACATTGACTTATAACATATTTATATATTATTTAAGGATCATGCTTTTATAATAGGGAAAGCTTGGGCATAGTCTACTACCAAATAGGCATCCATATCCCTGACATAGATACCTTTGGCTTCACTCAAGGCCTTAATCCACTGCCAGCCAAGGGTCCATAGCCCTAATAGAGGTTACTAGAATTACCTTTTCTTAGAATGATTTCAAAATTTCACCATCCACGTGTTGAGATAGGACCAACCTAGAAGCACACAATTGATTACCAAATTCAAGCAACTTAATATGCGGAAATAACCAGAATCAACAAGTAACTAGAATTCAGAATAACACAGAATATGAGAGACAATACACAACTTGTATTAATAACTCTTACAGAAAAGAATACAATAAAGAAGATGCCACTTCTTCTCCACCACCTCTTCAGAGGTTTCCCACACCTCAAGTGAACGGTAATTCTCTCCTCAAAGCTCTCTCTACTAGGTCCCAACACCCAACTCAAATACAGAGTTGGTGTTCACCTCCAGTGCTCCACGCACAACACAAGTGCTCCACGCACTCCACAAGTACTCAAGGTACTTCAAGTAGATCTCCCATGAACCTGCAATAACTTGCACTTCAATAGACCATACTTATGGAAGGAACTCCCTTGCCTTCCTCTTAGCTCTATCCGAGTACACACTTGTACTCCAAGTAGATCCTGCCTGATACTGCTCCCTGTTATGTTGCTGTCTATATGATCTTGCACACCTGCAAATCAAACACGGTTCTGCACACCTGTGAACCTTGACCTTGCACACACATACACCTGCAGATCAGCGATCTTACTTACCATGTAGATCACTCTACACCCTGAAGAACCCTTGTCCTTGCCTCACCAAGTCCTTATGATTCTCCAACCAGTACCAAGCTTGGCACTGATAGGGAACTAGGAGGAACACCCTTACTCACTTCACACACAGAAGGAGCAAACTTTGCTCAACTCAAACTAGAACACTTTTCCAATACAACCATGAGTCTATTATATAGATCTCATCCAAACAATAATTAGACATCTAATTACAATAATTAGATCCACAGCTCTCAGTCTAAAAATAGATCTCTTCATGCAAACACTTGGTTCATTAGCTAACTGCTCATAATAAGCGCAGTTCGAACCACACAGGCGACCGACGTCGGTCCCTGTCCACCTAGGGGTCACCGACGCCGGTCGATCCATGACTGACATTGGTTGCTTCCTGTCGCCTACCTATCGACGTCGATTGGCCAGACCAACGCCAAAGACTTCTGACACTCAACAACTCATCCTGCAACCTCCTCCATGTCTGCATCAGTGAAGCTTTTAGCTCCACAACCTAACAATCTCCCACTTGGAGATAAATAGCTGCACTATACCTATACCTGTACTCCATCTAATCTGTTTCCTGGTTTGTATCCCTCTTCAAGATCAATCCTGAAGACAACCCACCACACACACTGTGATGTACCTCCTGTCATCCGAGTACCCTGCCGCATCTGAACCTACAAACACATGTAGTGAAGTCCTGACCCTGCATAGCATGAATCCCTGCTACCAATCCCTCTCAAATACCTGAGAACCCACTTCCCCGAATTGGCTCTTAACTCTCTGACAACTCCCACTGCATGGGAAAACTCAGGTCTATACCAGACCTCATGTGATTTCAGACACTGTACTTGTCTAGCCCTTAGTGTGCTTCGGCTCTGCATCTCGAACCTCGCCAACACCTGATTCACATCAGCTCCCACTGGAGACAAAATCTACCTGTGATCTCGATGCCTCCCATGTCAAAGAATTTCGCTGCTCCAAACTGCTCATGACATGCCACTGAAACTAATCTTACCCTTAGCTCAGCAAAACCCTGTATGTACAAACCTGCTATAGTAAAACATACCATCCACATACAGTAACAGAATGATGTCATGACCATCATCCTCCTGGTAAGTCAAACCACAGTAGTTACCCTGACATTGACTGAAGCCGTGCTTCGTCCTCCACCTTTCAAAACCTATACCACTGTCCTACAGCTCCTCAAGACCATATGACCTGGTCTTCTGTCTCACATATCCGTTCTCTCTATTCTTCTACTAAGGAATCCATTCGTCTCTGTGATTTCATACCTACTGGCAACCCTACCAAAACACACATGTTTGGTTCTCCTCCAAGGAATCACATCCTCATCCATGCCAAGCTCACACCTGTTTCCTGGATCCTTCCTGCTCTATAATCAACAACATGTATAAAGAAGAGGAACAACAAATTTGAGGGCCTACTTACGTCTTCAGTCCTCCGTATGGGTGTTTGAGACTCCTTGACAGCTTGCTGTCCACCCAAAATCTGTTACAGTGATCGACCTCGGTCACCCCACAGTCTGCATCCAACTGACGTCGATTCCCATGCGTCTGTCCCTGACTACCAACCTGCAACCGCTGGTGTCCCTGCTGTCGACGTCGGTCCTCTAATCGACATCGGTCTTACCTACTGCCGACATCGGTCCCATGACCGACGTCGGTCTTACTCTGCCCGACATTGCCGGCTTCGGTCTGCACATGACCGACATCGGCACCTGTCTGTTCGACGCTGATTCTTCCTGACCGACATCGGTATCTGTGTTCTCCTGTGAGTGATGACTTTTTACCTGAAAGCTCCTTCAAATCAAAACCCATGTCCAAACTACCCTGCTCAGAAGTATCCAGCCACATCCACTGGGTTCTATCCGCCATCTCCTCTAAGAACACCAAGGCTTTCCAGTTCTTAAACCTGTCAAATATATCTGTCTTTCGCTTAAGAACATGCATCTCCTTCCTGCTCATGTGACCAAGCCTATGAAGCCACGTCTCTGCAACAGAAGAAGAATCAGTAATATAAACAAGTAGATAAAGGGTACCTATTTTCTTACCACCAGCTAATTCAAGTGCATCCACTGTGAGAGTTCTTGTGCATCTCTCATCACCCAATCTTTCTGAAGAAATTAGCCATATCTCCAAACCTGGGACCTGTATGACCCTCATCAACACCTGTGTGTTGGCCGCCTGTAATTTTAGCTTCACTTCCCCTTTGCCAATTCTTTGGCAAGGCTCACTAGCTCCTCTACCTGGGGCTGCATGGAAAGAGGCAACCGAATCTTTTATCCAAGATTCAACTTTATCCAAGAAACTTGCAAACACATCCTGTGCAACAACACCAGCTACATCTGTATCTTCAGTTTCTTCATGCTGATCTGCTACCAACCAACAATCTTATTTTACCTGCTCTTTCTTTCCATGGGACCTTAAGTAACCATCTGTGCTTTTCAACTCCTCCATCCTTAGCTTACTTTGATCTACCGTTGCTCTACTCCCACTCAATCAAAAACCCCTGAGAGTGCCCTGTAACCAAAAAACACAAAACCTGCTTCCTGCAACCTTAGCTCTGATACCACGTGTTGAGAATAGGACCAACCCAGAAGCACACAATTGATTACCAAATTCAAGCAACTTAATATGCGGAAATAACTAGAATCAACAAGTAACTAGAATTCAGAATAACACAGAATATGAGAGACAATACACAACTTGTATTAATAACTCTTACAGAAAAGAATACAATAAAGAAGATGCCACTTCTTCTCCACTACCTCTTCAGAGGTTTCCCACACCTCAAGTGAATAGTAATTCTCTCTTCAAAGCTCTCTCTACTAGCTCCCAACACCCAACTCAAATACAGAGTTGGTGTTCACCTCCCGTGCTCCACGCACAACACAAGTGCTCCACGCACTCCACAAGTACTCAAGGTACTTCAAGTAGATCTCCCATGAACCTGCAATAACCTGCACTTCAACAGACCATACTTATGGAAGGAACTCCCTTGCCTTCCTCTTATCTCTATTCGAGTACACACTTGTACTCCAAGTAGATCCTGCCTGATACTGCTCCCTGTTATGTTGCTGTCTATATGATCTTGCACACCTGCAAATCAAACACGATTCTGCACACCTGTGAACCTTGACCTTGCACACACATACACCTGCAGATCAACGATCTTACTTACCATGTAGATCACTCTACACCCTGAAGAACCCTTGTCCTTGCCTCACCAAGTCCTTATGATTCTCCAACCAGTACCAAGCTTGGCACTGATAGGAAACTAGGAGGAACACCCTTACTCACTTCACACATAGAAGGAGCAAACTTTGCTCAACTCAAAATAGAACACTTTTCCAATACAACCATGAGTCTATTATATAGATCTCATCCAAACAATAATTAGACATCTAATTACAATAATTAGATCCGCAGCTCTCAGTCTAAAAATAGATCTCTTCATGCAAACACTTGGTTCGTTAGCTAACTGCCCGTAATAAGCGCAGTTCGAACCACACAGGCGACCGACGTCGGTCCCTGTCTGCATGGGGGTCGCCGACGCCGGCCGATCCATGACCGACGTCGGTTACTTCCTGTCGCCTACCTGCCGACGTCGGTTGGCCAGACCAATGCCAAAGACTTCTGACACTCAACAACTCATCCTGCAACCTCCTCCATGTCTGCATCAGTGAAGCTTTTAGCTCCACAACCTAACACTTAATCATTAACATTGACTTATAACATATTTATATATTATTTAAGGATCATGCTTTTATAATAGGGAAAGCTTGGGCATAGTCTACTACCAAATAGGCATCCATATCCCTGACATAGATACCTTTGGCTTCACTCAAGGCCTTAATCCACTGCCAGCCAAGGGTCCATAGCCCTAATAGAGGTTACTAGAATTACCTTTTCTTAGAATGATTTCAAAATTTCAATAAATATCTTATTTTTTATATTCTTCAAGTACATTTTACTTCAGTAAAGGTTGGGAACCAGAATTAGCTAGGTTTTAGGATTTTGTCAAATGTTTGATTTTTAGACAATCATCTTTGGTTATAAACTTCATCTCAAGCAACATTATTTTTTAAGTGTTAACATGAATTTATTATAAAAATTCAAACTTTCACTCAAGCATATGAGATCCTTATCATAATCAGACTTAGATAAGAACAAGGTTGAAGATTTTAAGGAATAATTAACCTAGATATCAATGTTCACCAATTTTTCAAAATCATAACATCAGGGTCAAATCTCCAGAATCCATAATCAACCAATGTTTAAGGTCATACCTATATTCCTAATTTGAGAAGTCTTTGTGAGAATCTACATGAATTAGAGCTTGAAAACTATCTTGAAAATAATTATTGAAAGTAGGGAACAAAACAAAAGAAAACAAACAACATCAAGAAAAACTAACAACAAGCAAACAAATATATAAAAACACTATTTACAAACAAGGAATAAGAAAATAAACTAATCTAATCCTACCTACACTAACTCTAACTATTCTTATAAATTACTCGATGAAGACTTGGGGTAGGAAAATAAAGAAGTATTGCTTGAGGTATTGCCCATTAGTTGGCAATGTGAATTCTTATCCTTGAAATTATTTAAGCTTAAAGGTTTTGTCTCCCAATGTCTCAATGATTTGATATGGACTAATCCATAAAAGAGTAAATTTACCATGCTTTCCTTTTGCCTCTGAGGCTTTGTCCCAAAAGAGAACTAGGTCTCCCTACCTAAACACCTTGATCTCTGAAAGCTTGTCAAACCATCTTTTAATTATTGTTTGATGTTTGCTGAAGTTGGAAACTACTTCTTCCCTTGCATCCTCCATTTTAATGATGTCAAGCAACCTTGAATTTGTGTATTCTTAATTTTATTCCATGTATTCTTGCATGAACTTGTAAGTTGGTAGCTTGAGAGTAATAGGGAAGATTGGTTCTTGACCATATACTAGTAGAAATGGTGATTCTTTCAATGCTTGCTTCACTCTAGTTCTATCTACCCACACAACATATTTAAGAAATTTATGACATGTCCTTGGTTTTTCAATTGTAAAATCTTTAATGGCTTTCATCAAGTTCTTATTTGTTAATTTTGAGACTCCATTACCTTGAGGGTAATGATTTGATGAGAAATTAAGAATTATGTTATTATCATAAGCCCACTTGGTCATCTCAATAGATATGAATGCTAATCTATTATCACAAACCAAAGAAAATGGAGTCCCAAATATTGTGCAAATGTTCTCTTCCAAGAAATTGATCAGATATTCAATTTTACATTATTTTGTTTCCACTACTTCTATCCATATTGTGCATTAGTTATTGGTAGTAAGAACATACTTATGTCCATCTAAAGAATTGGGGTTGATCACCTCTACAAATTCTAATCCCTATTGAGTAAAAGGTTTATCGATTAAGACTGGTCTCAATGGCATGGCTACTCTTGTTATTTGGTGTTGAAAATATGACATTGATAACACTCTTTGATATGTTTGTGTGAATCCTTAAAGATGGTGGGCCAATAATATCCCTCCCTCAATATTTTATGAGTTGTCTTTATAGAGGGGTGTCCACTTCCAAGCTTTTCATGAAAATTACTCAAGATCTCAACTACTTATTCCTTTGAGACACATCTCAAGTATATGCTTTCATAATTATTCCTAAAGAGTACCCCATCATTGATCAATAATTGTGTTACCTTGAGCCTTAAAGATCTTATTTTCTCTTTACTCAATCCTATTGGATATAAACCATTGATTAGAAGATGAACAATGCCATCATACCAATCATTTGGTTGGAATTATTGCTGATCAACCTACATGAAATTCAATTTAGGATTAGTATTGGAAATCATCTAAATCAATCCTTGACACCTTTCCAAATTGGAATTTTTCATTTCAAGATCATACTCTTTGAGTATAGACATACATTTACCTATTCTCTCTCCTAGATCACATTGACTAAGCATAATTTTAGTAACAGGATCTGTCAATATTACATGCACTTTATTCCTAAGAATATAGTGTCTAAATTTCTTAACTGCCTTAACTAAAGCAAGTGATTTTTAACAATAAGAGAATAGTTTAAATAAACATTATTAAAATTAGTTCTCATAAATGCAATAGGGTGGTCACACTTATCTATTTTTTGAGTTAAAACAGTAGTTATTGTATGATTATAAGCAAAAGAATAGAGATAGAAATCTATTATGAAATCAAGACTTATCAACATCAGTGCATGTATGATTGATTATTTAATTTACTTGATGGATTTATTTTATTCTTTGTTCTATATGACCTTGACATATTTATTTAACATGTCATTAAGTGGCTTCACAATTTTTGCAAAACTAGAAATGAACTTTCTCACAAAATTGATTTTCTCAAGGAAAGACTTTAATTTTTTTCTACTATTAGGGGGTTATATCTTAGATATGCTATCAAATATATCAAGATCTATATAAATCCCCTCTTTGGTTATAACATGTCCTAGTTTCTTCCCTTTTGTAACACAAAAATCTTTTCTTAGGATTGAGGGAAATTCCATACCTTCTACAACATTCAAATACCTATTTTAAATGCATAATGTGGTCTTCCCTACTTTTAGAAAACATAGTTAGATCATCCATATATATGATAATCACTTAACTATGAGACCTTGGAAAACATTGTCCATAGCTCTTTGAAAGGTTGCTCCTACATTTATTAGTCCAAAAGGCATTCTATTGTAGGCAAAAGTGCCCCACTTTGTTGTAAATGTAGTCTTCATTTTGTCCTCCTTATTGACAAGTACTTGATTATAACCTAAAAAACCATTAAGAAAGGACATCATAATAGAACCAATAACAATTTGTATGACTTGGTCAAGAGAGGGTAAAGGATAATCATCCTTTTTAGAATCTCTATTCAAATTTCTAAAATCTATGCATAATCTAATTTCTCTATTTTTATTTTTAAATGGTACTAAGTTAGTTACCCAAGTAAAATGTCTAATGGGAAAAATTATTTTTGCATCCAATAACTACTTGACCTCTTTGTATATTAATGGTTCTAAAACAAGGTTGACTAGTCTTTTCTTTTGTCTAAAAGGTTTACAAGCTTCTTTTAATGGAATGGTATGGGTAATGACTCTAGGATTAAATATCTTTAAGTCTTCATAGTACCATGCTATAACATCTTTGTATTTGGTCAACGACTCTTTAGCCATTCTCAACTCTTTAGCCAATGTTTACTAGTTAAGGCTAACCTTGAATTCCTAGATCAACAACATTATAATCTTTCCCACTGACTTTGGGGACTTTAACAAATTCAACTAGTTTGTCTATGTCAAAAAGTCTTTCTAAGGAATTCATTCCTTTTGGAAATTTGTTGTCATTTAATTAGATAATCTTGTCATCAACTTTATCTTCATAAAGAGTATTCTCATTAACCTCATCAATGATGTGAGACTCAATACTCCTAAATTGTTCATGAAATCTATGACTTTTTGGTCATCATTTACTACTTGAAAATGATTGACATTTTTAGGAACTAAGGGACATGGAACCAATTAAATGCTAAGGTTTTCTAGTCTTGAATCTTGATTTGGCATAAGGTTGGCTACAACTGAGGCTAGCTCATCAGCAGGTTTGTTCTATTCTCTAGGAATTCAGACAATATTAAAAGTATCAAAGTACTCTATCAAGTCCCAAACTCTAAACTTGTACTTCTTAAGATAAGACAATTTGCATTAGTACTTACTTCTAACTTGATTAACCACTAGTTTAGAATCACCATACACTAGTAGTTCTTTGACCTTGTGTTTGACAACAAATTTTAATCCTAGGATTAAAGCATCATACTCTACCAAATTTTTAGTGTAAGGAAAATAAAGTTTGGAATAATCATTATACTCTTTCCCAATGGTATTGGTTAAAACAATTCTTACTCTAGATCCAAATTTATAGCTAACACCATCAAAATATAAATTTGACATTCCAAGCATAGCTTGAGAATATTTATAGTCACATATCTTAGGGGTGTTAAGAGTGTAGAATCTTAACTCAAAATTGACCATGTTGACCTTTTCATTTGATGCATTGTATTTAGTAATCATGTTTTGCATATTTGGCTCTCTTTCAATTTGAATTTGATTGGGAACTCCCTTCTATGGAAGTCACATATGAGAATAGTCAGTGGACATGTACCCATTTAAATACTTGGTCTAATCACTACATATCAACATACCATAAGCATCAACGATGTCCAAAAATTTAATGTCTATAAATTATTTTATTTTTAGCTCTACAACAAGCTGCATATGAACATTTAACAATTCTCCAATTACTTTAACTCTTGATTTGTCTAATTGAGTAACTACTCTATCACACTTAATTGGAGTTAAACCAAGATTTTCACAAATAACTTTTGGAAATGATAATGGTAGAAGTACTTGAATACAAAAAATAATTCTACAAGTTTTTACCAAAAACTCTAATTGTTAGTAAGAAAGGGGGAACTTATAATTTATTCTTATACATCACTACATTGGCATTCACAACCTTTTTTGATTTACTAGGCTTCTTGGATAAATATTAAAGCAACAAGTCTCTTTGCTCAGTGATTTGAGTCAACTCATGTAAAGTGATATTAGTTTTAATATTTTTCATATCCTCAACATAGGCAAATTAGGATTGACATTGGGGATATTATATGCTAGTTGACCCTGGGGTTGATTTGGATCATTGATTATCATAGATTCAACACAGGCCAAGGATAATGTGTTTATAACTCTAGAAAACCTTTGGAAAAACACAAAAGTCACGGGATAAAATCATCCTTATAAATATTTAAAGCCAAAGCTTCATTTGTTCTATATGGATCTATAGTTCTGCTAAACATCTTCTAGAACCTAACATTAAAATCTCTAATGGTTTCACTCAAATCTCTTTTCACAGTAGTGAATTGTTGATAAGAATACAAGGACTAATGACATTTCCAAATTGGTCAATAAAAATACTATTTAAATCATCCTAACTGGCTATGTAATTCTTAGGAAGGTTGAGAAACCAATCATATGCAACATTTTTGAAAGTAAAAGGAAACAATCTACATGTAACATCTTCATGAATAACATTCAATGATCTTAAAGTAGCCTTAAAATATTTGATATGTTATTTAATAGTAACCACACCATTAGGACTAAAATAAGGAAAATATTTCTTAGGATTTCTAGGTAAGTCATGTACCTAACTAGGCACATTGATGGAAGATCCACCTAACCAAGCAATACCTTGATAAGGATTGAACACAAGATCACCATGAACAAATGAAGTGGGTTGAGGTTTGGAAACCCTATGCTTACCTTTATCAACTCTTGCTTTCCTATGAAATCCTAATGGAAGGAGAGGTAACCTTGTCTTTGAACATGACCTAGTCCTAATTATTGGTAGTTACATCTTGTAAAATTTAAATCCTATTTAAAATATGATGTGTAAAACTTATCTTTACAAATAATAATGACCAATTTTGCATGCTAAGTAGATTTTACACAAATTTTACAAAGAAAAACTATATTTAACTTTATTAGCTTAAATATATATCTAAACTAATAAATATGAGTGTTTTTTACATTTATAAGTTCAAATAAACCTAAATTTACAAAAAATCAATCAATATTTGAACAAAATTGCTATCACTAACCTTGAATGTGGCAGATTTACAAAGCTTAAACTACCTTTGCAACAATTTCTCATGAATCTTCAAAGAATAGCAATCTTTAGCTAAACAAGCCTAAATACTGGTCTAAAACCATGAATATCAATGATTTTTACATAATTGAGCTAACAAAACACAAATATGCAAAGAATCAACTGATATTTTTGAATAAAATCCACTAAAATTAGCAAAGATACTTCAAATTCATAAAGCTTTAGCTAAAGGCTCTCCTTCTAGCACTAGTAGAATGTGTCCTATTGATGCCTGAAAGTGTATCACATGGGTTTATAGATTATTTAAGAAACACTTATCATTTTTTGATTCAAATAGTCCATTTCATGAGTTTCAGGTTATGATTTTCCTAAAATCTTTGGTGGAATATTGACAAAGCAATGAACTGTTTCATAAAAATGATAATATAGCTAGTTGTTGGGAGCAACCTTGGTCTTAAGCTTGCTTGTGGAAAATGAAAGTAATCTAAACCAAGTAGAGTGAATTATGATCAAAATCTAAAGTATAAAGTCTAAGATAGCATGTATATTTATAATGGAAACTAAACTATAATGAGTTGATAAAAAAATGAGCAAAAAGAAGGGCAGGGTAGAGAAGAAAGATGTCATTGATCTTCAATTCATACATTATGACAAAGTTTAAATTTCATATAAACATGAACTCAAACTAATATATGACATGAAATAAATAAAGCACATATCCTACCATATATCAAGTAAACATATAAGAACAGGTGAAATAATGCAAATAAGAAACTAGATCCAATTTAAAGATTTACTTCCACAAACAAATTGCATTAGCACATCTACAAAGAAAGCATGGGAAATGAAATGAATCTAATATATTTCAATCAATCTAGCATAATCATAAGTTGACAACTCTACATTCAAATGTTCACTTCTATAATCCCTAAAAACCATTCAAATTTGAACATTCAACGAGATGGTTGAAGGAGTATCGATAATAACAATAACACAAATAAATACTAGACAATCTTTATAGAATTCCTTGATTGTATTAATAGCTCCAAGTTTAAAAATAGTGTTTGTTAAAAAAACCCCTCCTCTTTATAAATTCCAATACCCATTTTATATAATATTAGGGAGGTATGTCAGTCAGCCATATCAAATTACAATTGTACAAGTGTCATGGAAAGTTGTCCTTTTACAACCTTCTATAACTAGACACTTTCTAAATGGATTGATCTATAAGCAATGCAATTTATAAGATGCACATGATTTTAAAAAAATAATATTAATTTTTAAAAATGATATACATGTTTAGTTATAAAATAATATGTTAAAGATAACAAGTTTGACTTTGAGAAGAACTTGTTGTTATAGTCCTTTGTTTATTCTATAGTATCTTCATTGCTTCATTATGTTGCTCATCAATCAACCTGAAGTTAATGATGGGATATATGAAATTCTCCTTTTCTTGATCTTCTAAGCCTTTGAGGTCCTTATTAGCCCTATCCAAAGATTCTTTAATGCTCCTTGCATCTCTTATCTTCTCCTCTATAGATAATATCATATTTAAGATCTTGTTATCAACTACCCTTATTTTTCCTTGGCTTTAATTCTTCACTTCTTGCATGAATTGAGTTTCCCTGTGTTTGAACACCTCATCTATGATCCAACCAATGGGACTAATGGTAGTTGTATTTGATTAGATTCACAAATATATGTATTATCTTATTTTTTAATTGATTAAAATCACTAGAAAGATCTCCCATTCCCTTGGACCATTTATTCAAAGCTATGATCTTCTTTATCAATATAGCCATATCCATATTTAAGTGTGCCAAGCTGACTATTTTAAGTTTAGGAATTTGATCCTTTGTCAAAACATTGATCAATTCCTTTATCTTGTTGCTTGAAGCCTGTCATTGGCTAACTTGGCTTAAAGCCAAGGTACCCTATTTTTTGACTTTGTCTTACTTGGACATTACTGCCTTTAACGAGATGAATAGATCATACATGGTATTTTTAAATTAGTTGATCATATCTCTTGGGACACATAGAAAAACCTACTCCTATAAGTTCTTATTTTGTTACTTTAGCCCTTTGATAACAACTTATAATTGATATGGCTATGTTTGATCTAATTCGAAGACATCTTATTCAAATATTGTATCCTTACTAGGCCTTTATCCTTGATTTTGAGTCAAATTATTTAGTTTCTCCATCTTTTGATACATAATTTCTACACTTCCTACCATGACCCTTTTCTCTATCACTCTTTATAAGCTAGTAATCTCTAGATCAAAATTGACTCTAAATTAATATTGGGACACATGTGGTATTGGGAACTCCATTTGTGATTGGGATGGTGACTGGATTGAAGTAACCAACCTCTTTACCTCATCCTCTTACAAAGAAAAAATCTGTGGTTTTAGTTCTTGCTGCATAAGTAGCCTTGACTAAGGCCCATGGGTAATAAGTGGGTATCTTTTACAATCTTGGTTCATAGATGAGCCACTCTAGAATAGGTGGACCATGTAATACATTCTCCTCATTAAAAAAATTGAATTCACTCAAAGGAGTAGTGATAGTGGCTTTAGGTCTCTTAGCCTTTGAGACAATGGAAGTCTTAGCTTTCCTTTTTAGAAGATTAACAACCACCAAGTCTAATTCCATTTATTTACCCTTATCCTCCTTATCTTCCTCAACCTATACTTATTCTATATCTGAATCTATATCATAAGCAATGGATAACATCTTCAATGCATCCTTAATAAACTCATTTGGATCTAGGGATATAATATGAACCTCTCCTTGAAATGATATTTGCTTTGTTGCTTTGGTAGATTTATGAGTTGATGAACTAGAATCAATCTCATCTTGCCTTTTCTCTTCAGGCTTATGCTCTATTTGTGCCTCTACTTATATAATGACTGATGGGATTCTATAGGATTTAATACTAACCAAATGATATTTTTTGGGCCCCAACTACCACCTATCATCCACCTTTTGATTTCTCTATAGTCTAGACTCGGGTCTCAGGTTGTGTTCTTTCAATCTTCTAGTGACTTCAAAGTATGTAGATTCCTTGGTGTATATAATATTAAAGGTACAAGGCTCATGTTCATAGGGCTCATTCATAATCCCTTTGAGTTTAAAATGATCTTTACCCTTCCATAAGGGTCCCATTGTATAATTTTGTCTATCTATAGATAGAAAGATGATCTATGATTTGATGTTGCCTCAATGTGATTCCATTGTCTAAATGTAGTCTTGCCAATTATCATTGGGAAGTTGTGCAAAAGTCCTCTTGTTTTTGAAAAGGCCATCTACACCATGGAATAATTTGTAGGCCACCTTTTATTTAGCTAACTTATTAGGAACATGGATTGGAATCTTGAGAGGATAATTTTAAGTTCCCTTAATCTTTATGATAGTACAATTTGGGTAAAACCATATATCTCCCATAGCTTCAACATATTTCTTAATTAGATGGCTCACTCTCTCCATGGGAATGCCAATTATGTCCTCACTTAGTTTAGGGTAGACACAATCATTAATAAATTGAATGTTATCTTTATACTTGAATATGTGTAACTTGGAATAATATTGAGAAATATTCTAGGTTCCATTTTGAGACCATTCTCTTTGATTGGGAATCTTTGTGGTTACACATAGGGAATCTAGGAGGTAAGATATCATATAAAATTAGGTCTTCTTCTTATGCCTGATTGCATATATTTGTCTACTTAAGGAGATGCTAATTATCTCACCTAGTGGGGGGACTATCACCTTTTCAATAATGAAGTAAACCATGGGCACCCATAATGGATATACATATTATGTGGTTGCACACCCATATAAATTGTTCAACATTATCATTATCATCTTAATTATAGGTCTAAATTAACTGATAGGGATGTTATTATTTAGGTAGGAAAGGTCCTAGTTTTCAAATTATAACCATATAGCTAGGGTGTCCATCAAATTGTGCTCTTTAGCTCAGGAATTGATAGAGGCTAGGTCAATTTGGGGATTATGCAATTTATAATAAGACTCAAATACAATAGCATAAATGCAAGCCACTTTTCTGTGATTGTGTTCACTAATTAACATGCCCTTATTTATCTTAGATTCCTTAAAAATAAGATCAAGAATATCAATATAATGGAGTACCTCTGGTTTTGTAGCTGCATAGTGTTGAACAATCATCTAGATTACTATAATGTCATCATATGGTCTCCTTATAGAGAGGATATTTTCTTCGTTGCTATTGATAGCTGGCTGATTCTCAATTGTATAAAATAATTTAGAATAGTTGTTATCCCTTATGCTCAAATCAACAAAAATTAACTTTATGTCCTTGAACATACAACCTTCTACATCTATTATCAAATATAACTCAACATATTCCTTTGAAACATGATTATGGATCACCATTAGTACAATCCTAATTGAATTATCTAATTGGGGATGACAATACAACTATTTTGGCTTAATTACAGTGAATCCATAAACAATTAGGGCAATCCATACACTCTAGGTTTTTTTTACAGGTTTATGCATAGCTTCAACGGTGGAAAGTTATATATAATGTGAGCTTTAGTGCCTTAGATTGCATTTATATTTCAAATTTATACCTTTCATGTGTTTGGGTCCATAAGATCTTCAAATATGACATGTTCTACCTATGTGACATTGCCATGTCACACTATTAATTTATTTGAAATATGATCATTTATCACTTTTAAACATGTGTCAATAACTTATGCAATCTTGATGCTCGATCAAATCACACCATTGATCTCTTAAAAATTCTTCCCAAACTTGACTCTATCGTGGGTCATTGATCTTCCATATAAGTTCTTGAGAGTGTGCCACTTGGTGGATCTATGAGTTCTCTATGTAATTTATATACACACTCCATTGCTTAATGCATTTATGCCATGTGGCAACATTACATTTAATCTGGACCCACTAAATTTTTGACCCAATCCATACCATTGATCTTGGTCTAGAAGCTTGAATTCTATTCATTTATCTCCATCTAATTCATTGTGATTGTGACAAGTGTCACCATTGCATTTGTTTTAGACCCTTTGAAAAGTCTACCTTCATTCACACCATTGATCTATTGGATGTATAATTCAACATGGATAATTGATTCCTTTATTTATACACAAGATCAAATGTAGGCCTTTGATCTATTTGATCACTTACCATGATTGTGACACTTGTCACTCTTGCATTCTTTCACAACATCCTTAACTTTTTTAGTTAGGAAATTGTATGTGGATCATTGATCTTCGATATGATCTCTTGGGATTTTTCCACTTGACATCCTTGTATTAATTTATTCCTATTGGCAATGAAAATAAAATCAGTAAAGGTTAGGTTAATATAAAGAGACTTAGGATAAAATTTTAGACTAAGGTTTTAGTTGTGTTAATAAACATGATTAAAACTTTAGGATAAAATTTAAACTAAGTTTAAAATATAATAAAGTGCTCTTGCATAAATTTGATCCCACATAAATTTGAATCTATTTAAAAAGGACTTAGACTAAAACATTTAGACTAAGGTCTTTAACACTATTTAGCCATAGATTCAATCAATCGATTAAAAGACCAAAGGTTTAATAAAAAAGGGTTAAATTGGCATTTAAAACATGAAACCCTACACATTTTTCATTCAAATGGGACCCCATAAAACCTGCAACATGGAAACACAAAAATCAAACATTACCAATATTAGATGAATTCAAATGAAGATTAAATTCTAACATGCCAATAAAAACTAGATCAAACATGATATTCAAATAATGTAATCTAATCAAATTGAGTGTTCAATCTATAGCACAAATTTGCAAATTTTGAATAAGGGTCTTCATTTTTCAAAAATGGGGGTATGTTGACCTCAATAGTTAAGGGACAACACCCTTTTTTAAAATGATACCTAGATCTTAAATTTTTATTTGAGTCAAACCTAACCTTAGGGATAAAATAAGTGATAGACTAAAAAGAGTTTAAGGAGAAAAAATTGTGATTACAAAGAGATTAAGGAAGAAATTAATTTTTGGAAAAATATTCCTTTTGAAGGTTTTAATCAAGAAGAAAGAGATATCATCTATGATTTAAATAAACTCAATAACTATCACATAATCCAATCACTCATGGATGATGATTAGTCTAGGATCGAAATCCATATGGGAACTACAATGTCAAATCAAGCTATAAAATTTATTTAAATGCATTTGTTGATGATTTTCCATTGAATACTATTTATGACAAGGATATTTTACATAAAATTAATTTATTCTTCTAGCTTGAGATCTAAAATAATATTCTAACAATCAATAACTTGATGAAGAGGAGTCTTATGATCCCTAATAGGTTTTTCTTGTGTGAACATAATGTTGAATATATAGTTCATATTTTGCTCTTATGTCCATTTGAATACCAAAATTTAATCAATATTATAAACTCTTTAGAGGTCTACTAGGTACAACCAAATTTAATTATTGATTTTATCCTCCAATGGTCATCTCCCTTCTCTAATGAAACCCTTAAAAATGTTAAACTCACTTTCCCTCGTGTGTTTTGGGGATTATTGTGGGAAAGAAACTTAATATTTTTTCACAATAATAATAATTTAGTGGAAAGGGTGGCCTATAGAATCATCCAATCAATAATTCATAATTTATTAGTTATAAAAAAATTAAGGATAAAGATAAGATTAGGTATGATTAATTCAGAATAGTAACTAAATCGAACCTTAATTATGGGGAGCCAATTAAGTTTGATCAAGGAAAGATTGAAATAATAAATTTTAAATGGTTACACCCATCCCTAGGATTGATGAATGTAAATTTTGAGGGCACCTCTAAGGGTAATTGTAAGAAAGCTAGTGGAGGGTGAATCTTAATAAATAAGGGGAACTAAGTTTCTACCTATGTAGGTAACTTGGGAATTCAAACTAATGATTTGGGTAAGGATAAGGTATCCTTACAAATAATTCATTTGAAAAGAGATATGGGGTTTATTCATATAATTTTATAATGTAACTCTCTCAATATCATAATCTATTTATGTAAGGAGAATACACCAAGTTGGACTATAAAGAACATGATTAGTAAATTTGTGAGTTATCTCTAACACTTTCAAGCCTTCCAAATACAACATGTGTATAGAGAAGGAAACAAGGTTGTCAGTTGGTTTTAAAATAAATGGATTAAATTAGATGAAATGAAATAACATAAGGATTCTCAGTGTCTATCAATAGAGGTGTAGCATGTGATCCATAAGGAAGCTAATTTTCTTAGATAAAATTATGTTTAGGGGTCATGAAACTAAGGGTTTGCCATTGATTACAAAGATAAAAAACACTTGTCATTATTCTCCACAAAGTATTACCTTATTGGAAACACAGTCACAAACATCATTAGATGGATCTACCCTATGTTTTGTGAAGTTAATATGGAAACTAATGAAAAAGGTCATCGAGCATGTTAATATTTCTAGTCATTCCCACAACTACACCTATTTCATCACTCTTCTACACGTTAAAATAATTTTCATAATTGGTATGTGTATATTGAGGAGGTGATTTTGGTATGTATACTACCTATTGAAACCAACCAAGATTACATTGTGTTTATAAGAGTTTAAAATCATAGAAACATCATGGGTGAAGATAGATTTTAGGTAGAACCCTAGGTAGTATAAATGGTGAATAAGAATGCTAAATTTTAGAGAATTATATAGTTTGGAAAAGGATGGAAAAATGCATTAAGTATGCCAAGATTTCCAATCATTCCCATAACTTCACTTGTGTCATAATTATTCCTCATGCTATCAATACTTTTCATAATCAGTATGTGTATATTGAGGAGGTGAGTTTGGTCTGGAGGCTACCTATTGAAAACACCCAAGCTTTGCATTATCTTTATAAGAGTTTAAAAGCTAAGGAACATCATGGGTGGAGATATGTTTCAGGTGTAACCCTTGGTATCATAAATGGTTAATAAGAATTCTATAGTTTGGAGAATCCTATAGTAGGGAGGACTTATAACCTTCATTTAAATAATCATGGATTTTGATTATCATATATTAGTGAAAATTTCTAATTCTTGGCCAACTCATGTTGTGACTATCAATGGAGACTCTTTCACCACATTTGAAGACTTCATTATGATGGTTACATGTATGAATTATAATGGTATAAAAAAATCTAAATAAAAGAGAGTCAAAAGTAAAGAATTTATATCTTTCTTGAGGAGAAATGATAAACTCATATATTTTCAAGGTGAGTATTTGAGATATTCTATCCCTATTCCCTAGAACCAAGTCCTCCACCAAGTGATGAGATATATAAATCTAGAAGGTAGATTTAAGTGCACTTACTTTTACCATTTTATTTTTCTCAATTATTTTTACCACAAAAATAATGATCAACTTTCCCTTTTATTTGCTTCTCTCTTTAGAAAAATTTCTCTTTGATGTTGAAACCAATAAAACCATGATTTTTACATCAAGTATTGATTTTTTTTGTATCATTGTGATCAAACCTAATCAAATGGTTTGAATCCTATTATCAAGGTGGTTGAAACAAAAAAAACACGTCTTACCTTTTTATAGTAACATAGAACAAGGTGGATGGGAGTTCTAAAAAAATGAGGTCTAAGGCCATATCAATTAATAATGAAACTATACTTTAAATAAAGAAAGTTAAATATGGTTCATTTAAGGAAACCTTGGAATTGGGCAAAGATATAATTGTTGTTAATAAATAAGTTTATCAGGTTTCATCTCTAGACAAGGGCCATTATTCTACTTATTAAATCTCTTCTATGGAGAGGAGTGAGGGTGATGATGTGGGAAATATTGTAGAGGATTTTAGGATTACTCATGATAAAAAAAAAAGATCCTGAGGTTGAAATTGGGAGTGATAAAAGGAAAATTTCTGCCATAGAAATTGAAAATATTCAAGAAAAAATTACTTAGGTGGAAAAAAATATAAATTATCATAAAAATTTAATAAAATGTTTGATTAATGAGAATGAAACCCTTAGGGATAATATGATGAGGATACAAAATTCCTTAAACAATGATTTTAATCTTCATAACATTGATGAGAATTGAATGGATACCTTGGAAAATATGATTAGGAAGGTCACCCAACTGGAGGAGAGGATCACATAGATGGACATTAATAGAGGTAAATTAAATTAAGAGATGGGAAAACCTATCCAATTCATTTGGTTCTCTATCAATGATTATTATACAAGTATTCACATGATGAAATAATTCCTTGGAGAAAAGATTGAGGAGCAAATAAGTATTAGAATAAACAAGAGATTGAACATGTAGGAGAAGGGAAAGAAGGTTGCTAAGAAAGATATAAATCTTGACAAGGCCAAGGATGTCATCAACTTCTTGGATGAATAATTTGAGTTGGTTAAAGATTTAATTACCATTACTAACACTTAGTTGTTGTTTTTTGTTTCTTTATTGTTTTATGATTATAGTTAGATTGTGAGTATGCTATTTTTAATGTTTTAGGCTGATTGAGCTTCTTTTTCCTACTTTTTTATGGTTTTAATTTTATTCTAGTGTTTCTTAGATCTATCTTTCTCTTTCTTTGTTAAAGGGTTGGGTGCCTCTCAAAACACCTTTTTACAATAAGGGGTGTGTGTGTTTAATATTATGCTAGTTATATTTTATAACTAAAGTCCTAAGATCTAAACCTAAACTAGACCCTAAGTATAAATTTAAATTATCACAAATCTTAAACATATATGACTAAAGGAATTAACACTAAAATGTTATAATAAAATAAGGGCATAACACATGTGATAGTGTTAATTAGAATTTTGTTTTTTAACGTACCATGAAAGGGGTTGGAAAATTCAAGGTACTTTTAGAGTTGATGGATTTACCCTAGTGTATTACCTTATTTGAATGTTTTGAAAATTATTAAGTTGCATTATAAATGATGAAGCTTCTCAAAGAAACTATCAAGTCTTGTAATTTGACCTAAATCTTGTTTAAGTATGTTTGACCCTAAGTGGTGTTGATGCATCAAAATGTACCACAGGTGCTCTTCAGTGTTGATGAACACTAGTCATTTTAGGATTTGAATAATCCAAGGCATGAGTTGTAGTTTGTGACAATTCAATGATGTCCATGGTAGAAAGAAGTAGAGTATGATAACTATCCACAATATTTATTTGATTTAGTGGTTGGGAACCACTAGGGTTTAAATCTTTAGATATTCAATAATTTCTGATGACTTAGAGGCTAAATTAAATGAGTATTCACAATGGTCTTTAAGCTAGAGTGAATCTTGATAAAAATAAGAAAAGAGAAGGGTAAAGTAAGAAAGAAATGTGATTGCAAGTTTTCATCTCAAATATTATGACAAAATTCCAATTACTTTGAGCACATTTGAACCAATTTATGTTATAAAATAGCATAAGCTCAAATTCTATCACAAATCAAGAAAAATTTAAAGGAAAAAATAATAATAAGTAAAAACCAAATTTACTTTAAAGATTTGCTATTACGATCTAAATAACCTAAGTGCATCCAAATACAGAGCAAATAAAATGGGGTATACTTGAGATATTTATAGTCAATTTAGCATTTAGCACAAATTAACAACCATATGACAAATAATGTTACTTAAAACAAGAATAAATATTCAAATTCTAGATGATTATCTGCAATTGAGAGGTAGCATGGACATTTAACAAAACTATATAGATAATCTTTGTAGAATTCCTTAGTTGTATTAAATGTTCCTGGTATATAATTACTCAAAACCCCCCTTACAATTGATAGCCATCTACCTATTTATAGGAAACATAGGTGGTTAACTAGTTAACCTTCTAAATATCCACATTTGGATAAAGACAACTGCCATTGATATAAAGACATAATGTGAAAAAATTTCATGCCAACTTGATAAGAATAAGTATATGCTAATAGACGCATATATTTTACAAAAAGAATATTATTTTAGGAATTTCATTGGTGGGCCCTTCAATTAGCCTTGTCTATGAAATTCTTTCACCTTGGTGTATCACTCTTTGATTTGTTCAAAATTCACTATAGGCTTCATTAGACAATCCTCTTCTTGATCTACTAACTTGTCAAATTCATTATCATCTTGAGATACAAGTTCCTTGATACATTATACTTCTGTAATTTGCTTCCCTACAAAAATAATGATATCAAGGATATTATGGTTGTCCTTAGCCAAATGGCCTTTATTGTCTCTAATGCCCTAGATGTGAAAACCAACTCTTTGCTTGAATTATTCATCACTAATCAGGCCTATAGTAGTGGTTTGAGAAGGGTTATCTAATAGATTCCCCAAAACTTTCTCAATCCGAGTTACCAAGCCTGTGTTTATCTTGATGAAGTTATTGACATCATTGCTCTAGGTGATCAAATCCTCTTGTTTATCCATAAAAACTACCATGAGGATGTCCAGATGTCTAATTTTGATAATCTTGAAGTCCAAGGCTTGCTTTGTCTTATGTACTTTGATGAGCTCTTCCATTTGAGCTTGAAAATTCTACCATTGAGTGATTAAGGCTTGTGCCATTTTAGTTTGATGGTTTAAAGCATTCAATATAAGCTTGATGCTTTTCAAATTCTTGAATGTGTCCATCAAAGATTTATTTAGCACTTGCAATACATCCTTAGAAATTGAAAGGAAGATCTGAGCTTCTAAATATTTTTTTTCTTTCTCCAATTTGATAATCTTCTATTTCATTCCTTGAACCTTAACTAAGGTCATTGTTGACTGGGCCAATACCATACTAGCTACATGTTCTTAAAATATGGGATGCTCCCCTACTACCTACCCTAGAATAAGAGTTACACCTATAAATGGTTCCACCTTCTTGGTCACTACTCTCTCAAGAGTTGATGTATCTATATTGAAATGGACCTGGAGGTCAGACTCCTTTACCTATGGTTATTCAAGAATCTCTACATTTGAAATCTTAGAGGATCCTAGGGTGTCAATCCCTTATATTTCCTTGTTGTAAAGTATTTGGATCCTTCTCTCTTCTTATCTATTTAGAATATCCTGAATCCAGGGCTTGACATTATCCTAAACATCTATGTCAACTTGAGTCAAATCTAGTGAAGGAGAAAAAGGGGATTTTTTACAACTTCCCATAAATAAACCAATCAAGAATAGTTGGTCCATAAATAGGATTCTCATCACTAAAGAGGTTAATTCACTAGTAGGGTGAGTGAAAGTTAACCTAGGCCTCTTTCTTGGTGTTAGAGGAACTAAGGCTAATTCTGTCTGTCTCTTTCCTCCATCCAATGGAATTAATTCTTTACTTGATTCCTCTAATGGATCCTCTTAATTATCAAAACCATAGGTATTTGTGATGTTAATAAAGGCACTTTCCACTATTTCTTCAATTTCCAAAGAAATCATGCTAATAACCTCTACAATGGAAGAATGCCTTGGTGGGGATGCCTAAATTTGGGTACCTTCACGAAGTCTATGTTCTATGCTGGAATATTAAATCACATATTTACCTTTTCCTTTTACTTCCTCAAGTTGCCCAACATGGGGTGACTTTGTCAATTCTCTCTACTGAGACTTAAAAGATTGTCCTCCAATAGGTGGCTCTTGATGTGCAATCCTAGATGGTCTTATAAATAAGTGATAATGCAAGGGATGTAGTTGAGATATTTCTCTCGAGGGATTTTTATCCCTAACTAGCCTATGTTCTAATTTGATGTTGTAGTTTTTAACCCTAGATAGGACTTCTTCAAAGTTACTTGCCTTTGGGTAAATACCATCTCCCACACCTGGTTGATGTTTGCACTCAGTCTTTGGGACCTTTTTATCCCAAATATGGTTAGCCACTCTATCATTAGGGTCCCACATCTTAAGGTCATCCAGTTGGAAATCAAAAGAGTTCCTATGCACCACCATGATCTCTAACTATTTCCAATCCTTGATTACAATTATTCTAATGTCTAGTGGAAAGGGATGAACTTGAGCCTTTTTATTCTTCTTGCATATCCAATCCATTCCTTGGATGATTTGATAAGCAATTTATTTCTCTATAATCTTATTGGGAACATATATAGGTAATATGTATGGTTCGACCATGATTCCTTCTATCCTTATTACAGTGTAATCTAGATAAAATCACACATCCCCCATGGTCTCCACTTATCTTTTGATTATAGGATGAATCCTATGCATAGGGATACAATTGATTGCCTCAAAAATGACTGGTAAGATACCATCACATATGAATTTCATGTGGTTCCTGTGTTTGAATATATGTAATTTTGAGTAATGATGGGAAATGGTAGTTCTACCATTAGGGGACCAATTTTAAATGCTAGGGAAATTAATAGAGACTTGAATCCAAGAGGTAAGACATCATAATGAATTGCTTGGAGGTCTTTCTCTTGATGGTTGTAAATTTTTTGGCCAAGAAAAAAATTATTAGGTCTCTAATGGGAGGGGTTAATCTTCACTCCAATATGCAATGTACATAAGATACCCAGACCTTACTTAAATAAGTAGTTGACGAGGTACCAAAGGCTTTATTCAATAAGGTCATAGCTACCATAATGTGCTCCCTAAATTGGGCAATAGGAATCTCACCATTAGGGGACCTAAAAACATCGAAACCTTGGATTAACCAAGGTGAGAGGATTGAATCCAAGTTTTGGAAATTTATCCATTCTCTCAAGGATGGGAGATTGACATGAGCCTCAAAGGCCATGGGATCTACACATGAAACTTTATTAGTACTTCCTTCATGAATAATCCATTCCCCATCTATTCTGTAGTCAATGAAAATAGGAATAAGAATGTTGATAAAATGCAATACCCCTATTTTAGCAGTCACATGGTGAAGGCCTACCAATTGAATTGATACTAGGTCTTTGTATCTTTGGTGCACCGTAGCATTCCTCTTTTCCTCCTAGGAAATTGGTTGTAACTCCTCTATAAATAAGAATAATTTAGACCAATTCTTGATTCCATGTAAATTCAAGACTATCAAATCTAACTTTGTCTCTCTAAAGACCCTTCCTTCACCATCTGAAGTTAGATATAACTCCACTTCAATTTTCATCAATTGCCTGCCCACCACCATTGATAACATTGAATTGTAGTTGATGAAAATAAAGATCTCACTAAGGCACTTAATCTTAATTTGAGTTGTACTTATTTTTATTTCTATACGATCAATTAAATTGATTCAAGTCTTTGGGACCTTTTATAGAGGGTTCAGGGTTTTTAGATTTAATGGTAGAAATATCTAGCTCTTGATATCATACATGATTTAAAGTTGATGGGACCTCATTCTCATGTCTTCTAAATTTTAAAGCATAATATATATTTCATTTTGATCCTCCATGCTTATGTGGAGCCTATGTGGTAGGCTTCCATGCCTTTCATGGAAAATTTCATAAATGCTAGTTGAAGGCTAGCTGTTAGCTTTCGAAAGTCCTCTTTATTTTTCTTTAAAAATATAAATCCCTATCCTTACATTTCATTGGTCCTTTAATCTTTAAGCTCACTAATTGTGCCATGTGTCAAGCTCATGAGGCCTTTGAAAAGTCTTCAACTTCATCACACCATTGGATCAAATCCAGTGAGCAAGTGATCACCATTGGATCCTACAAGATGAGTACCTTTTAAACAGTTCCATGATTATATGAAACTTAGGATTAAAGATGAAATTTAGAATTTTATGTTAAAAAACAAAAAATGACTTAGGTTGAAGTCTTTATATGTTAAGTTTGCTTACATAAAAAGCTAAGAATTTATTAAAAGTTTCTTTAGAAATTCCCTCTTTATTTAGTCTTTAAAAATTATCTAAGTTAAATTTAACATGTTTGATCATGTCAAATATGTCCTCATAGATGTCAAATGATGGGAGCAAACCTATCAAATTTAAGACAATAGAATTTATTGATCCAAAAATTGAATTCCACATGTAAATCCCTTGGGAGTTCCCAAGGCTTTAGGGATTGTCTAGGTTAAATTTGATGGGTTCCATCACGTCAAATACATCCTCACAAACATCAAATGATGGGAATGAACTTGTCAAATTTAAGACAATGGAATTTATTAATCCAATAATTGAATGTCATGTGTAAAGACCTTAGGATTTCTCAAGGCTATAGGGATTGTCTAGGTTAAATTTGATGGGCTTGATCATGTCAAATACATCCTCACAAATGTCAAATGATAGGAGAAAACCTATCATATTTAAGACAATGGAATTTATTGATCTAATAACTTAATGCCACATGTAAAACCCTCGAGAGTTCCCAAGGCTTTAGGTATTGTCTAGGTTAAATTTGACGTGTTTGGTCATGTCAAATACATCTTCATAGATGTCAAATGATGGGAGAAAATCTATCAAATTTAAGATAATGGAATTTATTGATCCAATAATTGAATGCCATGTGTAAATCCAAGAGGAGTTCTTGAATCTTCATTTTTAATTTACACCATTATTTTAAAACCTCCAATCAAGTGATCACCATTGGATCTTTATTGGGGCCCAAATCATTAACTATATGACTTTTTAAAATACTTCGAGTTTGATGCACCATTGGATCAAATCCAATGAACAAGCATAAAGTGTTAGATCTTTAAAAGTGCATGAACTTTAAGTTAAATCCTGATCATGTATAAATTTTCTTGCTAGATTTTCTCATGAATTTTTAAATTCAAACCCTTAGGGTTTACTACTTATGAACCCTAACTTCTTCCATGGAACCTATAATTAATCACCATGAAGATGATTATTAACAATATTAATCCATAAAACATGATAATAATTAGATACACCAAAGCTCATGTCATTTTAAAAATGATTTGCCTTAAAAATTCAAGATAAAAAAATCTTTCACATTCAATCCAGAATATAGTTTTTTTGGAAATAGTCATAGGGGTCCCCTTTTTAAAAAATAAAGATGTGGGGGGGGGGGGTGTTGGTCTCAACAGGTGGTTAAGTTTGGTATAGAAAAGGGTTATCTTTATTGATATTTAAATATTCATTTTTTAGTCCACAAGCCATGGAGAAGCCCTAGAAAACTTTGTTTGGAAATGATAAGACCATTAAATTACATTAGGGAGACCAAAAAATGCATTTATTTTGATAGGCTATAATGGTGTTCATGTTTCTCTTAACATATTCATTTCATAATCTTTATTCTACATGAAAATAAATGTATTTTTACTGGGGTTTTCTACATGAGTTTTTACAATAATTTGAATCTCAAGTTAAAGTTATTTGTGTATGTCCATCTATAGATTGATGAACACTATTATTTAGAATCAGGAAGTTATAAATGAAAGTGAAGAAAAGAAGAGAAGGGTTTGGAAAATAAAGAAGAAAATAAATAAGGGTTTGGGAAGGTAGAGATGCAAATGCTATGAAGAAGAATTACCTTGTTATTTTAGTCATTCCAAATATCAACTATTTTCTAGTAAATTATTCTTATGAAGTTTATACCATAGTTTTCAAAGGAAATACTATTTTATGTGATATTTATTGAGTGTTTTCTTTTTTACTAGTGGAAAATTGTACAAGTTTACTTAGTCGTATGTATTTATATCATTATAAATATGAGAATATTTATTTATTGAATATTAAATTTATTTATTTAAATTAATTATAAATACATAAGCACATGCATATATAATGTATCATTTATATAGATATATACACATATACACAGATTTGTAGGCTCTTATATATAGATAGATTTAGTCATATTATAATTGTGTGTTGTTAATAGAATAAGGGTTGAAGCAAGAATAAAAAATGTATTTTTATTTTTGGAGGCTTGAACCTTTCCTTCAATTTAACTATCTATTAAGATCAAGCAATAAGTGTTCAATACCTTTCAATTATTTTCATTGGGTCATTACCATTCCTTAGTTTCTATAATAAATATTTTTTATGGACTAAGATGTAGTTTGTCTTGAGATGGTAATATTGATATTAAGTGTTGTGCCCTAATTTTTGTTGTGAAACCCTAATTTAGATATAAACTTGAATGTAATTTAGATTGTAAATTATGACTATTAAGCATAAATCTAAATCTAAACTATTGAAATAAATTTGACAAATGACATGTTCTAAATATGGAAAGTAATAAAGAGATCAAGATACTTAGATTTTTTGATTGGTTGACTGACTATAAATAACTTTTGATAGTGAAAAATGGTTATAATCATGCCCATGAATCCCTCAAATTTTAAATCTATCATATGTGTATGAAGTGTCACTAACATCAAGCTAGGGTAGATTTGTTGACATTAATGACTAAGGCTAATGTTATTGTCTTGGGATAATTTGTCTCTTTGTGATCATACATTCAATTCTACTTAATTTTGATAGATTTTTATGTGTAATATTGATGATTGATTGTGTGTAAAAATACATAAATTAGTCTTCTCTTTGAAGCAATAGATCCTCTTGTGAGGGATAAATACCTATTAAAAATTAGGAAGTGTAATGGGTTGAACTGATCCCAACCACCCCTATTAATTATTCACACACACACACACACACACACACACACACACACACACACACACACACACACACACACACACACACACACACACACACACACACACACACACACACTTCAAATAGGGAATTCACTCTACATGTAGTGCTTCCCCTTTAAGTGAATGTGAACTTGTGCTCTTTTTCTATATGAATTCACCTAGAATATATATTTTAATACTTTAAAATATTAGTTCTTAAATTGGATTGGTATGATTTAGACTTGGTTGATAACTGTTCCTAGTGACTGATTTACAATTTGGGAAGAACAGGGAAGATTTTATTAATGTGTTGTAGTGTATGGATGCTTTATAAAAAAGTTCCAAATTAATACTAAGTGTGGGATTTATTTCAACTTATATGAGTCCATTTGGATAATTTCTCACACCAAAAACATGTTACAAAAATAGGTTGACCTATAAGAATGATTTAATTTTGAAAATTAAGCATTATTGGGCAATATTCACTAACATCACCCTCAGGGCAATTTTGTCGATGAAACTATATGATCTTGACATTAGTGTCTAGGATATCATAATAAGGATTTGATGATTTGGAGATATTTGAGTAAGACATTTGGCTAGTTTTTCATAGAGTGAGTGGTTCATGTAGGTGAGTGACACCAAAACACGAGGGTCAAAATCATAGCAAGTGTGTGGATCTGAGATAATGGTGAACAAGAGGCATATATGTGTGCACAAATCATGTACGGTGAAGGTAGGCCAAAAAAGACATTTTAAAGTGCTTAATATCATATTTTAATATCTAAAAATGCCCCCTTATATTCTAGCATTAAAATGCAATACAAATACTAGAGTAAGAGGATAAAGTATACCAAAGTGTGTACAACAGACTTTATCTTTAGGAGATTGATCTAAAGTACACCTTTGATCCATGTAAACCTAAAATAAAAATGAAGTAGTTAGTGTCCATATTTGAAATCTTAAATATGAAATTTGAAAATAAAAAAGTTTTAAGAACAAAGGAGTACACCTATATATGAGTAAACCATGTTGCTTTGTAGTTTTTTTGAGATGATGTTTATTTATTGAATCACATGGAGAGTTAGGGTGACTATTCCAAAAATTGGTGTAACTATGTAATACCTTGGGCTCAAAATATAAATTCATCAACTATCATGAGTATATAATAGTGCTAAGACTGTTGAACATTGTTGAACTTCAACTACAATAACTTAAATAATTATTCTTAAACCTGAATATGGTAAGATGGTAACCACATAATGGGTTTGATATGAGTAATTCCATGTCTTTTGAGTTTTGCTAAACTTCAACATACATTAACTCAATCATAATGAATCAAATGTTGTATAGAAACTTACATATTCAAGTTTACTAACTACCTAGTATCTTTGAATTGTATTTAACAATAAAAAATTGTAATAGTGATCATTGTAAGAAAATATAAATGTGCATGAACAATTGTCATTCCTTATTGAATCAATGCCAACTATAAACTGTCAGTGTATATATTCATGAAAAAACATAATTCCCCACTAGATCTGTGCTAACTAATATAGAATTTCATGCATCTATATGCTAAAATTTGAAAACATGTATCTCAAATGTATCTATATGTGAAAGCCTATAATTTATGTGCCTATAAACCATGTCCACTTGCATGGTATATGTAAAAAAGTATATGTAAATATATAATTTGTACCTTATTTTTCTATAAAGTGATGCATATACATGGCATATTCCCCTATAATTTATACCAATGTGTAAATATTTGTCATGTATCTAAACCAACCTAATATTTGAGCCATTATTAATATTTTAAATATGTAATTTATACTAAAAATCTGATTTTTTATATTCATGGAGGCTTGTGTCTCTATGACATTAATATTCCCCATTTTATGGTGAGGGATGTCACATGTAAGTCACTCATTAGAAAATCAGACTTAGCTTTATTGTGTCATGTATAAAGATGTAATTTTGTATAATCATGTAAAAATGGGGAGAATATGTCATAATATTAATGTATATGTCACCAAGGCATGTATGTAACATATGTATTGTATGACATATAAGTGGTATATCAAGACTGATGCATCAATTAGGCATGCAATAATAACCATCACTAATATAATAACTAAATAAACATATGTAATAAAGAGGTACATGATGTAAATCATATCACTACACATAATGAGGAGGTGCATGATATGGATCACGGAACCCAAAAAATTAATAATCTCATAAGATGATCCTTAATTAATTCACTCATAAGGACACAATGTCACACATAAGGCCAAGTGTTACAAATAAGGGACATAAAGATGTTGAAAAAAATAAATCCAAGGCCACATACAAGGGACATAAACATGTCACAAACAAAATATAAATGAATGTCACACACAGAAGGACAAGGGCTACACACAATAAAAAATAAATGACTAGTAAATTATGCAAAAAAGTAATAATATCAATTACGCATAGAATAAGGGAAAAATATTTAGTACCATCCACGTATGTTGGTATCATAGAATGGTAAAATAATATATCCATGTATAACTACGTAATATATGAGTACCCAATAATACATGTTTAAATATAAATAGCTCAACATGGAAAAATGTCATACAAATATATATCATGTGATATTGTAACATGTGGAATAAGATCCCCCTAATATTGGCATGGCCAATATGTATAGAAGATTTCATCATCTATGTGCCCATGTATAATTTGTATGTCCTACATGACACTCATATACCATAAAATTCATGTGTGTATCAAAAATAATATTCCATCTACCAACCATGTGAAAAATATCATATGTGAATAATGTAATATAGTAATGATTAGGTCATGATTTTTTATTTTTTGAATGCTTTAATATATTTGAATTTTTTTTTTGTATTTTTGAAATTATTTTGAAACTTTAAAAGTGATAACTAATGATCCCATCAATGGGATAACCATGGGTAGTGCCTATAACATGTGGTACAATGGGCCTATAACATGTGGTACAATGGTCACATATCTTGATAAAAAAGTAATAGATGTAGGGGTATCAAATTATTAAAAGGAATGGTGCATTATAATATGGTTTTTGGGTAAGTAAAAAATGTTTAGGGACAAAAAGGGGCTTACCCATGGACAATTTTTTTATGAAAATCTAGAAATCTCAAATTTTGTATATTATTTGTGATGGCTAAACTAAAATTTGAAGATGGTGTAAGAACATCAATTGTAGCATTTTGAGTCTAGTTTCTAAAACACTATTTTTTAAAAAAATGGTTAAATATAAGTAGGTCAAACATCTAAATTTATAAAAGGAATTCCTATTATTTTATAAAAACAAATTAGGTAGCCGGTCATGCAGCCCCTCATTTTTTAGCATTATTTAATATTTTTTTGAAACCCTTTTGTGGAAACTTAGATAAGATCATCTAGTTTGTGACTTATATTTTTTTAAAAATTAATTATTATTTTATTAAATTAATTTTAAAAGTATATCCTAAAAATTTAAAAAAAATGGATAGTTAACTGTGCGGCCCCCTAACTACCTCAAAAAATAAAAATTTATTATTTATTTTGAATGTGTATATAATTAAGCCTAGTTTGTGACCATATTGTTTTTTTGCATTTGGATAAATGAAAACAATAAATAAAGATATATAGGCATGTATATTTACAACATATAGTGGCCTAAAAATGTTGTAGTTAGAAATCAACATAGATGAAAACCTTTAAATAGTCCCAAAATTAAAAAATGTATATTTGGAAATAAGAGAATGTGATCAACATCATAGTAATAATTTTATGAAATGTCTCATTGAAATTCATAGTGTTTTTTAGGATGAAAGTTGGATTTTGTTATTTTCTATCAAAAAACTCGGATTCAACTATGTGTTTCCAAGGCCAAGCATTAGGCTCAGGAATCTAGGCCATTTACAAAACAAAAGGCATGGTTTTTAAAATTACACATAGCATAGAATGTATGCAATATAATGTATACATGTGCATGTTATACCATGTAATCATTACTTTGACATAACACAAAAAAATAAAATGGATAATTGTATACCTGTTTATGTTTATTTATTTATCTATTCACATTTATAATTTATAATTTTTTATTTTAAAGTGGTGTGTCAATATATACACTACCACACAAAGGATATAATGGATATAATGATGTAATTTTGGTGAGTTTGAGCCCATGAATGTAATTTTAACTATATATAATATGATTTAGGGTTCAACTAGGCTTAGTTTCATTACAAAATGAATGAAAGAGTCAATTATTTCAAAGGTGAAGGAAATTAGGTCCAATTTGAACCCATTAAATGTAACTGATACTATATGATATGATTTAGGGATAAATTATCTTAGATTTCTTGACATATTGGGTGAATAAGTGAATTGGTGCAATCATTGATGAAATGTGAGTGAAATTGAGCCTCATAAACATAATTTTAGCTATAAAAGATGTAATTTGAGGATCTCAACCTTGGTGTCATAACAAAATAAACAAAATAGTCCATTGGTTCAATCCAAAGGTAGTTGGGGATAATTTGATCCCCTTAAACCTAACTATGAATATAAAATTGATTTGGGGCTTAATTATCTCCAATTTCATCAAATAATGAAGAAAAGAATCATTTGGTTTAATGATAAATGTAAGTTTGACATGTATAAGACATGGTTTGGGGATCGATAAACTCCATTGTAATCATACAATGAATGAAATAGTTGATTGGTTTAATTATTAAGGAAATTACGGTTAATATGAGCCCCTTGAACCTAATTGCAACTATAAAATGTGTTTTGAGGCTAAATTATCTTTGATTTCATCATAGACTATGTCAGTTACTCAAATGGTGCAATCAATGACACAATTTTGGAAAAAATGAGTTGCATGAACCTAGTTTCAATTGAATATGATGTGATTTGGAGTTGAATTAACCCTAATGTCATCATATAATGAACCAAATATTTTATTCATTCAATCAATGAGAAATTTGAGGCCAATTTAAGCTTCCTCAACCCAACTACAAGATTAGGATGTGGTTTGGGATTAAATTAGCCTAATTTTATCATGAATTTATCTAATTAGTGAATTGGTAAAATTAGAGATGTGATTTGGGATAAATTTAGCCCTATAAACTTAATTTATGACTTGATCAATTATATAATATGAAACATATGGCTTAATTGATCCTAATTTTATCATAAATGCAAACATAAAGGTAATTGGGGCCAAGTTGAACCTAACTATAAGTATATGATGTGATTTGGGGCTAGATTAACTCATATTTACTAATTTATTAATCTAATTAGTTAATTTTTATAATAAATTATGCAAATTGGATGAAATAGAACCTTGTGAACCCAATTTTGACTATATAGGACATAATTTAGGGGTCAATTGACCCCAATATCATAAAATAATAAACTAAATAGTCCACCAGTTTAATTATGAAAGAAATTGGGGACAATTGATCCCTTTCAAACTAAATAAAAGAGTAGGACATGAGTTAAGGCTAAATTATCTTTGATTCCATCATAAATTGATCTAATTAGTCAATTAACACAATTAGAGACATGATTTGGGCTAAATTGAGCCCTATGAACCTAAATTATGACTTAATAAATTGTATAGGATACAACATATGGATTAATCGATCCTAATTTTATCATAAATTCAAACACATAGGTAATTGGGGCCAATCTAAACCCATTGAACCTAACTAAGAGTATAGGATGTGATTTGGAATTAGCTCATATTTCTTGTCATATTGATCTAATTAGTTGATTTATACAACCAATTATGCAATTTGGATGAGATTGAACCACACTAGCCTAATTTTGACTCTACAAGATGTATTTTAGGGATTAATCAACCCCAATATCATAACAAAATCAACCAAACAGTCCATTAATTCAATAAATAAGGAAATTGGGGCTAATTTGAGCCCCTTCAACCTAACTACAAGAATAGGACATGATTTGGGGCTAAATGAGATTTGATTCCATCACATAAAATAATATAATTAGTAAATTGGTGCAACTAGAGACATAATTTTGGCCAATGTGGGCCTCGTGAACCTAATTTATGGCTCAATCAATTATATAAAATGCAACAAATGGCTGAATCGATCTTAATTTTATCATAAATGAAAATATGGAGTTAATTAGGGATAATATAAACCCCTTAAACCTAACATCAAGTATAATATGTAATTTGGGGATAAATTATCTCATATTTCTTGACATATTGATCCAATTAGTCAATTGATAAAATCAATGATGCAATTTGGATAAAATTGAACACCATGAACCTAATTTTGACTATATATGATGTAATTTGGGGGTCAATTGACTTGAATGTCATAACACCCTAAATAAAATAATCCACCAGTTCAATCAAAAAGGAAAATTATGTCAATTTTATCCCCTTCAACCTAATTATAACTATAAAATGTGATTCAGGGATCAATCAACCCCAATTTTATAAAAAATGAATCAAAAAGGTAATTAGGGCTAATATGAACCCCTTGAACCTAATTATTAGTATAGGATATTATTTGGACATCAATCAATCCTAGTTACATCACACAATATTATAATAACATAGTTATATCATATATAACTATATATAAAATAATACATATGTGTTATAACACGTATGCATTATAACACGTGCATGTTACTTGCACAATAGACAAAAATATTCCTCCAATATTTATTTTTAACCTCTTTCAAGAAATTTATCCCCACTTACAAACTCTAAATCATTTTTCATCCTACACAATCAAAGACAAAATGTATAAAGTTCTTTTTTTGGGACCCACCATAAAAAGCTACCAAGTTTCTATAGTCATGGGTGATAGACTCATTTAAATAAGAGGAAGAAGTTAAATTAAAAAACAATAGATAAATTAAAAGTGTTGAGAGAAAATAAAAGGGTACAAATGAAAATATTTAACTCAAGACAAGTTACAAATACTATCTGAAATGAATTAAATGCCTAGATAATGATGATGAATATTTACCTAAATTCTAAATTATGTTGCAAGTCCACATTCAAATTATGAATTTTTTAATTTTGTTGATGATGAATATATGTGTGATGATTTACCCCCTAAAAATGAATAAAATTACATGAAAACATAAAATCATAAAAGTAATAATGAATAAAATCCCATGGAAACACTAAACAATGAAATTATGAATGAAGAAACTTCTAGTGAACATACCGATATAGAAACACCATCTCAACAAATTCCACCATTAGTAATACCTCCAAGGATTTTTCATAGAAAAGGTAAGTATATAATTAAAGTTTATAAAAATATTTTAAAACTAATTCATAATAAAATTTATGACTACCATTAAATAATAATAGTTGAAATAATTTGGGATGGTTTCTTTGAAACAATAGAATTTTATAGTTAAAAATGTCAATTATTTAGTTCATTGATGAAATTGATTAAGACGAGACCTAAAATATACACCCTAGGACTAAGAACATATAACATGGATGGGGAAAATAAGGAAATTGTTTGAAAATCTAAAAGATGCATATCATATTATAGGCATGAAGAGACATAAAAAAGATTTTAATGTTTCCCAATGCATAATTATAAATTTTGTAGTAAGTGTTCAAATGGGGAGAAAACACTTGGTTTTAAAAACTCATAGAGACTTCAACATAAATATAAAAATAGTAATGAGATAAATTGGGATATGTAAAATAATTTATGATGCCAATACTAATGAGATGTAGGCATTCTATGGTATACTTTCATGAAATGACAAGGTTATAACTGATGTCTCAAAAATTTACTTGCTTAATTTTGGAAAGACAATATAAGAGTTTCACCCAATACAAGAGATGTAGTGAAAATAAAAGTTGGTTCTCATAACTTTGAACCTCATCCCAAAAAATCTTGGATATGACCCAAACATAATTGTACTCTATCTTTTTACAAAAATATCCACAAATTTATATTAGTCAAAGATATTTTGAGATGGCCAAACCCTTATTTGTAAAAATAAATCACACACACACCACTTGAGGCAACGTGTTGAATTTTCAATGGACTATGATGTTTTTCATCATATACATTGTACTTTGAATACTAAAAACATTTTTAAGAGTCTAGCATGGAAGTTCTTCTAAAATCACCAAGGGAATTTATTGCAACCATTTTTTATAAAATACTAGATGGAAATTTTTTTTATAACAAAGCATGTTTGGATGGAACTTACAACATTTGTGGTAGATTTCCAAAATTAAAAAAAATATATCCATGAGGAGAGTATGAGTGCAATTGGACAAAAATTAGTTAGTTTAAGAATATACAAAATTTTGGTACATCAATTAAAATTTGGAAATGAATCTAAAAGGTGCGATCTTGTTAAAAAAAACATGTTTTAGAATTTATGGTCAAATTTAGGGAGGAAATTATTTATGAGTATGCAAGGCACACACATAGAGTTTGATGGTTGGATGAAAAATTCAAGTTAATCAAAGACATTACCACTTAGTTATATTGTTTCAACAATAAATTTACTAAGAATTACACATTCAAACCACAAATGGAAGTTTAGTCATTGTATTACAACTCAGTATAGGTTACCATAATTGTGAATATAACATTCATACATGCAACTGATAGTACATAGAAAGATAAAAAAAACTAAGGGAGTAGCATTTATATGTCAGTGATAATCGATCATATTGTACAAAGTACATGCAAGATTGTTTTAAGACATTCTATGTAAAGTTGATTGAGAGGAACATTATTTTCAATCAACATCATATTTGGTTAGATAATTGAACATCATAATTAATAATGCATTGATGTTTTACTAGTTGATCAAGATGCACGTTACTAATGATATATAACATATTTGTAGTTTCATTAAGGATGGCCATGGAAAAAGGGATCATGATGGTGTTGAATCATGTGAAAAAAGATTCATTCTGAAAGAGGAGTTAAAGTTTTAATATGGTATTACTTTTACTGATGTAAAAAACCATTTTTGAATATTGTAATGAGAAAATGGGCCATGGTGCTCAATAAAATTCTAGTGATCATAGATATTTATGATTGATGTAGGAAGAACAATTGGAAAAGTATGAAGATTTTAAAACTAATTTTGATGTTTTTATGGCCATATTTAAATATGACCATCTTTATAATTTACTTCATGTAATTATTAAAACTAACTTATAATCATTAAATATATGTTTTAATTAAAAATATATGGGAGAAAATAGTATAATATTTGAGATAGAGTCATATATTAGTGTGAAGTTCCTCTTACGTTTGTGCTTAACCATATTATGATTTTCTATGTGATCCTTAATTGTAATGGGGTACTATCCTTGGCTACTTGTGGATACTCTTGTCATTCTTATTGAATTTATTTATGACATTTAATGATTTGGTTAGTTTGTGTATGGATATGATGCTTTGATATTATGTGTCAAGACTTTTATCTTTATTTACATTATTTTATGATCTATGGGATAAAATGTTTGGTATTATGTTGTCACTATTCTTATCTGGATACCCTTCCTACATTGGTTTAATATCATTTTTACTTTGTGATGACATTTAGAGATACCATCCTTCGATGTTTTGTGGATGGTTTAGAGTAGATGACACTTGGAGACACCATATGAGGAATTAGTGTTGGAAGATATGTGATGAATTGGAGATGATTGATGTAAAATTATATACAAATACAATAAACTCTTCATGATTATACACTTTATTTAAGTCCTTTGTTGTGGGAATCACTTGATATGGTCGTGATGATGCATTTTTATGGAAGCATTATTATTTTATAGGTTCCTATGATCTTGTAATTATGCATCAAAGTTACTATTAGTATGAAAAAATAGGTTATATATAAATGATATTTATGATAAAACTGGGGTTGTAATATATGCATGGCCCAAAGGCTAGGTGAATTATGATTCTTAAACCTATCAAATAATAAATATTTCATACTTTTGACTTCCACCAATTGTTTACATTGCTCATCACATAATAAATATGAATACCTAAATTGTGGTGTATAGTGTACACTTAATACATGATGATTAGGCATTTTATTTTTATAATTATTTCCCTTTGATGAGTGATACCATATAAATGTGTGTTTTTACAACTTTTCAAGAGTGTAGAAACATTGAAAATAAATGTTGTCAACACTGAAGTGATAATTATATTTATCCACCTCTAGTGCTTCATGATTGAAAATTAGATCTAAAAACATATTGGGGGTGGAATATAATGTCTATGACTAGGTTATTGGCCTCTAAACATGATTGGTTGAGAGATGGCATACCCATTCTAGACTCAATAACACCCTTCCCAATATGATAAAATTTCAAAATTTTAGGTGAAGTTCAGATGCACGTAAAACATAAACCATAATTCATTTACATGAAATGAAATAACCCTCATGTGCATGTTCAATCCATATAATTTTACTCTAGATCACATCAATATAATCTTGGATATGAATTTGTGGTAGACAAAATAGTAATTAGTCTTGAAATATAACTTTTTTGCAATCAAGAGACATGTTCTTTTCCTCTAACTAAAATTTATACCTCCAAGACCTTCACATTAAAGTACATCACTTTCAACACATTTAAGTAGGAAAATGAAACATGATCCCATGACCATGACTTAAAAATCAACCAAGAAGCATGTTTTTACAATTGTTTAGGAATAATAAAACACTGAAAATAAATGATGTCAATGTTGAAGCAATAGTTGGAGATATCCACCTCTAGTGCTTCTTAGCTAAAAATTGGCACTATCAACATGTCAAGGGTTTGGATAATATCTAGGACTAGGTTTTGGCCTTTGATCACTCTCAATCAAGAGATAGAGTACCCTTTTTGACCTCAAAAATGCCCTTCCCAATATGAGAAAAATATATTTTTTAGGTGAACTTTAGACATGCATAAAATGGAAATTGTAAGTCATTTTAAAAAACATAAAGAATCCTCACGTATGTGTTAAATACATATAATTTCACCTTGTATCATGTCGATCAAACCTTGGATATGAATCCATGGTAGATTATGTAGTAATTAGTCCTAAAACGTAACTTTTTTGTAGTCAAGAGATAAATTAATATCCTCCAACTAACATTTATACCTATGTGACCTCCATATATAAATCCATCACTTCTAACATGTCTAGATAGGAAAATGACATGTGATCCCATGACCATGGATTCCAAATCCACCTAGATGCATGTTTTTACAACTATTCAAGAGTGCATAGACACTAAAAATAAATATTGTCAATGTTGAATTAGCAATTAGAATCTCCACCTCAAGTGTTTGATGGTTAATAAATATCACTGTCAACATGTCAGGGGTGGTGAATAACATCTAGGACCAGGTTCTTTGCCTCTGATCACACTTGATTGAGAGATGGAGTTCTCATTATAGCCTAAAGAATGTCCTTCCCAATATGATAAAATTATTATTTTTTGTGAACTTTAGATGCACATAAAATAGAAATCATAAGTCATTTACATGATCTAAAAGAACCCTCATGTGCATGTTAAATCCATTTAATTACACCCCAGATCATGTTGATTGAACCTTGGATATTAATCTATGGTATATGTTTTAGTAGTTAGTCTTAAAATGTAACTTTTGAACTATCAAGAGAAGATCTTTTCCTCCAACTGACTTTTCCACCTCCAACACATCTATATAGGTAAATAACATGTCTCCCATGACCATGACCTTCAATGCCACTAGGTTAGGAGATGGATCACTCATTATGGCCTTAAGAAAATATGCATTTATGTAATAATGATACCAACCTTCTCTTGAAATTTTATTTAGCTTCATTTAGCTTCAAGAATATGAAATTATTTACTAATAGTGCTAACTATATGAAGCTAGAAGATTATTTGGCACCACTAACCTATAAATTTTTTGTTATTAAGTAATTAAAATTTATATATACTTCCTAAAAAATAAATAAAATTTGGTAAAATTAAATAAATTTTCATTAAATAACTCTACATACTTTGGAATTTCAATCCAACAAACCACTAGGATCTGCTCTAATCTTGATAGTAGCAAGAATTATTTCATGGTCAAACTCACAAACCTTCCATAGATTCATGTTTAATGGCCTCCCATGATATTTGAGAAATTTAATATTTGTTTAATAACTAAATTTAATAGTGAAACATCTTCCTATGTATTTCATAGTTTTCAAACAACCATACCTCTAAATTTATGATAGGATATCATTGAATCCAAGTTCTAGTGACTACCATAGACCAAGTGGGATAGTCAATGTTTTCCCCATCTATGACTAGGGAAGTCAATTTATTTTTTCCTGTACATACTGACATAAGTATTAATATGTTCCTTCTTCATTGTCCTCATCCATAATAACTAAAAAAACATGCCTTATATCACATAATAATAATGATGATGATGTTGATGTCAAGATAGATAATGAGAATTTAGTACTTAATGATTAGTATTCTACTTTTTTGCACTAGATTAGATACATGGTCAAATTCATGTGATGATGTCATATTTTTAAGTTGTAATTCTGGTGGAACTTGATATGTGTTGATTAGAATTAGAGTTCTAAAACTACATTCATCCACCCACTCTTTTGGTTCACTTTAATTCTAAACAAAGTCCATGCATGTAGAACAAAAACATGCTAAGTGTCTCATATGAATAATCCAAGAACTTGCATTTGAGATATGAAATGAGTGGAGCTCACTTGATCTAATTAATAATATGGGATAAATTATAAACATAAATATGATCACCACAAATGTAAGTACACACACACATGTATGCATGTATGTATATATATGTATGTATGATCCATAAAGGCATAAAAAATAAGAACATAATAGAATGTCAATTGAATCCCATATAGGCATACAATGCAAAAAATGCATATATTTTCATATAGGGATACAAAACATTACATCATCTAAGACATATCCTACTCATCAAAAAACCTTCCTCTATTCCTTGATCAAATAAGACTTTCCCTTGGATGCCTTGATTGGAGATGGAGATCCATAAAATTCCTTGGATTAATCAAAGATATGACTGTGGGTCCTTTTATGCTCATAGCTCGCATGTAATTGAACTTCTTCATATACAAATATTATTAGAAAATTTACATATTATACATGAAACCAAGTTTATAAATTAATTTTAAACTAATTTTT
The DNA here is from genome assembly GCA_037957365.1 of Torreya grandis. NCBI lineage: Eukaryota > Viridiplantae > Streptophyta > Pinopsida > Cupressales > Taxaceae > Torreya > Torreya grandis. The sequence continues at coordinate 1,190,401 of JARHVA010002336.1, forward strand.
ATAAACATGTACTTACTAAAATCTCATGGTCACATTCAATTTGTCTTTTACACTCAATAGGGTCAGTGATAGTCCAAGCTACATACACAAGAGTTTGAAAGGAAGAAAAAACATGATTACATGCCATTTTAATCATCTAAATGAGACTATCAGATGTCATCTGACAACCCTACATACATAATACATTACATAAGCTATATTTTCCCAAGTATAAATTCAAATTATTAAATAAAATTTATATTTAAAATTATAAAAATTACAAGTTAACATACCTCAGATGAAATTACAACTATAATGCCTATGTTTATTTATTCTTATATAGATGAATTTGTCTCCAATATGGTCATCAAATAAACAAAAAACATATGATTGTTAGTGAGCATGTGTATATATATATATACATATATATATATATATATACATATATATATATATATATATATACATATATATATACATATATATATATATATATATATATACATATATATATATATATATATACTATATATATATATACATACACACACACACACACATATATTTATGTATATACATATATATATATACACACACACACACACACACACATATATATATATACATATATATATATATACACACACACACACACACACACACACATATATATATATGTATGTATATATACATACATATGTATTACATATGTATGTATATATACATACACACACACACACACACACACACACATATATATATATATATATATATATGTATATATATATATGTATATATATATATGTATATATATATATGTATGTATGTATGTATATGTGTGTGTGTGTATATATATATATATATGTATGTATGTATGTGAAATTTAAACCTATGTATGTATGTATATATATATGTATTTATAACATGTTTCCAATCTTTAGTTTCATGTTTTTAAGTGTATTGATGAGTTTAAACCTCTTAGGTTATAGGTAGAGTATGCTAGTGAAGTTGCATTCAGTTTTCAACACTTGAAAAAGGTTTATTTATCTAAAATTGGTTTAAAAAGATATTATATGATTTAATTAATGTTTTCATGTCATAAAAACCACGTTATTTCCATTCTTAATCTCTCAAGATCATGTATTGAACTATACACACAGTTAGCTCCCCACAAGCTTCCAACCCCAATCATAATTTATTGAAGTGTGAAAATGGCCATGGAGGTATGATAAATAGCTTAAAGGTGTTTAATACCTTCTTGGATAATGGGTTATCAATTTAGACCCTCCAAATGTCACATAAAGTGTCAGGTACCTAGAACAACAAACATGCTCTGATACCAGTTGTCAAAGAATCCAAGAACAAACACACTTGTTCTGATCCCACTTGTTAGGATCTTGCTCCTTAGAAAGAGCACAATATGATTACCAAACTTAAGCAATTAAACATGCGGAAATAACTAAAATCACAAGTAACTAGAATTAACAAATAACACAGAATATGAGAGACAATACACTATCTTGTATTAACACTTTATACAGAAAAGAATACAATAGAGAGCTGCCACACTCTTCCACCTTACAGAGGCTTCCAACACCTCAAGTGTACAGTAATTCTTCTTCAAAACACTCTCCTAAAAAAAATGGTCCCAACAACCAACTCACACACAGAATTGGTGTTCACCTCTCCAACCAGTCAGTAATAACCCTGCCAGTACACCAAGCACTTTATAGTACTTCAAGTTGATCTCCCATGAACCTACAACCTACAATTCAACAGACCATACTTACAATGGAAGGATCTTCCTTGCCTTCCTTTCTATCTCATTAGTGGAACTAGGAGAAACACACTCTTTGTTCTCTTCACTAGCACACTTTACAATACATGCCAATGGGTCTATAAATAGATCCCAGACTTAAACAATAACTTAGACTCTTAATTTGGACTAAATATCCATGCAGCTCAAGACTCTAACTAGTCTTTACATGCAAACACTCCGTTCACTAAACTAACTATTCATGCAATGAATAGTTTTGGAACACACAGGGGACCAACGCCGGTCCCTGCTTGCCTGGTGCTGCCGACATCGGCTGACTTCCTACCAACGCTGATTGCCTTCTACTTCATCTTGACCAACGTCGGTCATGCTATCGATGCTGGTGCTTATCAAACTTCAGCAACCTTCTTTTCTTTGTCTGTAATAAGTTGAAGCTTTTAGCTCCACACCCTAACAATCTCCTACTTGGAGATAAATAGCTGCAACTGTACCTATACCTGTACACTGTCTAGTTTGTTCTCTTGGCTCTGTATCCCTCTTCAATATCACTCTTGAAGACCAACCACCACAAAACCTATAGTGCAAAACCTATCATCCAAATCACCTACCACATCTGCATCTACAAACCATGTAGAAAATAACTTGACCCTGCATAGCATGTGCACTTGCTGCTGGTCCCTCTAAGAATCCACTAAACTACCCTCCAATGCTTCTCTTCCGAATTGGCTCCAACTTTTTGATAACTCCCACTGCTTGGGAAAACTCAGGTCTAGTACATACCATGCACTTAACCTCATTATGTGAATCAAGACACCTATTCTATGAAATGTCCAACCATCGGCATGCTAACCGGTCTCACACAATCATCCTAAAACAAAGTCAACATATGACCTTCCATGTCCCTAGAACACACTTATGCCAAGGAATCTTGCTGCTCCCAAATTCTCCATGACACACCTTTCAACTAGCTTTACCTTTAGTTCAACAATACCTGTGTATGTAACCCTGCAACAAGCACATCATACAGTAATAGGATAATGTAGCTAATATTATCAAACCTAGTAAAGAGAAACACAATGATTAAACCTCCATTGCCCTGCAGCTTATACAAGACCATATACCCTGATCTTCTGTCTCATGTATCCATTTCCGCTCTTCTTCATCCTGAACATCCATTCATCTCTCAGTGCTTCCTTTCAGCTGGCAACTCCACCAAAAACCCCTATTTGGTTCCTCTCCAAGGAATCACATCCTCCATCCATGCCAAGCTCCCACTGTTTCCTAGATCTACCTGTTCTACTTCTTTAACAACTTCCTGGTTCTATACCATAAGTGAGCAACAAGTAGTGTAAAGAAGGGAAATGATGAATTTGAGGCTTACATACCCTTTAAATCCTCCATATGGGTGCTTGAGGCTCCTTGACAACTTGCTGTCCACCCAAAATTCATCTCAGTAACCGATGCTGATCACACTCTAGTCTGCACCTGACCGATGTCAATTCCCTGCAACTGCCTCATCACCAACATCAGTTCTCCCCTACTGATGCTGGTGTTTATCTACCTTGAGTCACTAACGTCGGTCTACACATAGCCGATGTCAGTCCCTATCTAGATGCCAATGCTGATTTTCCTATTGACGTCGATCTCTGTGTTTTTCTAGTGAGAATTGACCTTTTCCTGTGAGCTCCTTTTAGATCAAACCCTTATCCAAATCACCCTTGCTCTGCTCAGAATTCTTCTTCCCCTCATGCTAAACTCTGTCCGTCACCTTCTCCTTGAAAACCAAGGCTTTCTTGCTCTTGTCACTAACATCAGATTCCTCAAGAAACTTCACCTTCTTCTTTTACATATAGAAATCTTGATCTATACCCTTTGACTCAAGAACATGCATCTCCTCCTTATCCATGTGACCAAGCCTATTAAGCCACATCTTTGAATCTACAACTGAAGTAGATAACCCAGAAAGAGAATCAGTAATACAAGTAGATAGATAAAGCGTACCTACTTTCTTACCTCTTGCTACAACAACTGCACCCTTGGTAACCTTCCAAGAGTCCATTGTGAGAGTTACTGTGCAACCCTCATCACCCAAACTTCTTCCAAAAATCAAATTTTGCTCCAGAACTGGGACATGCATGACCTCTTTTAACACCCATGTGTTGCCTATCTACAATTTCAGCTTCACTTTCCCTTTGCCAACCATCTGACAAGGCTTACCATCCCCTACACAAATTTCTCCAAAGTCTCCCTAGACATACTCAAAAAAATTCCCTATTTGGGGATGCATGAAAAGATGCACTAGAATCTAAAACCCTAGATTCTACTTTATCAAAAGAACATACCAGAGCATCCTGTGTAACGAACTCTACAACACCTACTTCTTCTTCATGTCCTTCATGCTGATCTGCTACCAACCAACAATCTTTCTTTTCCTGCTCTTTCTTTCCATATCTCCAACAGGTTATTCTGCCATACATGAACTTGGACCTCCTGCTATTAAACTTCTCCATTCATAGCTTACTGTCTTCTGCCATTGCTCTACTCCCACTCAAATAGAAACCCTGTGAATGACCTATAATCAAAACACACTAACCAGATCTAATCCAATCTGTTAGTATCCCAACCAAAAAGCTCTGATACCACTTGTCAGGTACCTAGAACAACAAACATGCTCTGATACCAATTGTCAAAGAATCCAAGAACAAACACACTTGTTCTGATCCCACTTGTTAGGATCTTGCTCCTTAGAAAGAGCACAATATGATTACCAAACTTAAGCAATTAAACATGTGGAAATAACTAGAAGCACAAGTAACTAGAATTCACAAATAACACAGAATATGAGAGATAATACACTATCTTGTATTAACACTTTGTACAAAAAAGAATACAATAAAGAGCTACCACACTCTTCCACCTTACAGAGGCTTCCCACACCTCAAGTGTATAGTAATTCTTCTTCAAAACACTCTCCTACCAAAAATGGTCCAAACAACTAACTCACACACAGAATTGGTGTTCACGTCTCCAACTAGTTAGTAATAACCCTGCTAGTACACCAATCACTCTATAGTACTTCAAGTTGATCTCCCATGAACCTGCAACCTATAATTCAATACACCATACTTACAATGGAAGGATCTTCCTTGCCTTCCTTTCTAGCTCATTAGTGGAACTAGGAGAAACACACACTTTGTTCTCTTCACTAGCACACTTTACAATACATGCCAATGGGTCTATAAATAGATCCCAGACTTAAACAATAACTTAGACTCTTAATTTGGACTAAATATCCATGTAGCTCAAGAATCTAACTAGTCTTTACATGCAAACACTTCGCTCACTAAACTAACTATTCATGCAACGAATAGTTCTGGAACACACATGCAACTGACGCCGGTCCCTGCTTGCCTGGTGCTACCGATGTCGGCCGACTTCTTACCGATGCCAATTGCCTTCTGCTTCATCTTGATCGATGTAGGTCATGCTACTGATGCTGATGCTTATCAAACTTTAGCAACCTTCTTTTCTTTGTCTGTAATAAGTTGAAGCTTTTAGCTCCACACCCTAACATAAAGAGTTGTGATAGTCAATGTAAACCAAATACACAGTCATATACCATGGATATACACCTATAGATGCCTATATAAGGATATCACATTGAAATGAGTGTTGAAACTTGTTTCAATCCTTTAAATTTTGGAAACATAAATTTGATCACCTTATGAGGGTATATGACTGATTGAAAGCCTAGATAACATACAACCTGCTCAAGTCTTGCATTCACTACCTTATTTGCAACATCAAGGCATACCTAAAGGAAGCTAAGAACATTGAGTTGGGAGTATTAAAACTTGTTTAAAATAATTAAAGGTGGGAAGGATGTATTATGAGACCTTGATAATATCCAAACCTCATTGAATGCTCATATATCATGCATACTACCTATACTCACAGTCATTGCCTGCATAACATAAATGCACACCTATAAGTGGCCCCATAGAGATTTTAAAGTGTTTTTCAAATGTGTATGAACATGTTTTGAGAACCTTATAAAGGTCTTATGATTTTGGATAAACCATGATAGTCATGTTTGAAAAATTAAATTGGCAGGCAAGAGTGAGAAGACACTTTAAGAGAAGAGAACTGAATTTCAAGGACTTGCTCCCCTTAAACCCTAAAATAGAGGCCTAGCCACTTTTGGTGATGTCATGAAATAGTGTAATAAGAGGTTTAGATGAATCTCAAGTGTTTCATAATTAATCCCTTATATAGGGGTAGAACCTTGCTAAAGATAATGGGTTCTTGAATAGAGGAGCATGATGTTTAGAGGTCTCCAATTTTGACATTTATTCACTATAGTTATTTAGTGTTGTCTACTATTTTGAACCTCAAAATAACTTCACAATACAAATTTGTAATGTAAGAGCATATATATATATGTGGAAAGTGGTCATATAATGGTAAGAAATACACTAATGCTTCAAATTTTATCAACAAAGGTTAAAATACAAGGTTTTGACCTCATCAAACACCTACTAGTGTGTTTTACCCTGAGACAACTTACCTATAGTTGAATATAGATTCCTATAAGTCCATGAGGTGAGTTTAGAAATGGAAAAACCAAAAATTTCTAGTGAAAAATTCCTTTGAGGACCTAAAGGGGATAATAGACCATGTGTCATAGATTTAAATATGGATACTCACCTATAGAACCCTTTTTATTCGATAAATGGCCAACTATAGTTGACTTTAGTTGAGAGTGAACTAAAGTATGGTGTTATGGGTGTTGACACATTATGAGAATGATGTTAATAGGTCCAAATGATTTTAAAATTACCTTTGGTACTCCAAGAATTCCTTTAGGCATTATGTTCAAGGTTTAACTTATAGTATGCACCTACAGGTGTCTCTTTCAAGCAAAAATACATAGTCAACAATCTAGACCAGTTAAGAGAAGAGGTATGCACTAGAGAAGTTTTCAAAGGATTAATTTATAAATGTGTATGAATATAATCCATAGTGATGGTAGAAAAGTTAAAGGACTCATATATCATGGATATAGGACATGTAAAGGTTCTACTAACAACCTAAAATCCTCACATATACTTAAAGTTTTCATACTCATCATACTAAAGGTCTGTATGAGATTTCACAATGTTTGGTAGACCTATTGAGGTAGCCAAGCTTTGAAAATTTGTATATATGGTATATATGACCCATGGTAACCCATCATACCATCATTTGTTATGGGGAAGTAGGGGATATGGCCTTTATTTTATCTCAGATAGAGGGCACTCTAGAATGACTAAACCCAACAGGTGAACCATAAAGATGGCGAGAAGACAAGATAGGGGTTGATGAAACATTTAGTGGATGTGTATAAAGTTGTATAAGGCATGGAAGAATATGTATAAGTATTATAATATGTGAGAAACATGTTAGGGTGTCCTAAACCCATAAACATGAAGACAAACCTATTAGGCCTTGATTAGGCCTAGTGCCTAATAGGGTCCAATATTCACTTATTGAATTAGATGAACATTATAACCAATTATAAAATGTTAATATGGGATTTTAAAGTGTGTTAAATATTTTATCATTTATAATAAACCATATCCAATCCATATTTTGGATCAAATCAACTTAAGCCTACACATAATGGAGAAGAAAGCTCAAGAGGGCAATTTTGAGAGCTCACACCTACTTGGAGGTTTTTCATGGAAGTATAAGGAGTTATGGGATGTTTAAAGAGTTCTTGAAAAGATATTTGTGGATTTTCACAAATTAGATGTCATACTTGTATGAACAATCCTTAGAGGGAAAAAGTCCTCTAAACCCTTTAAAACCCTTGCTAGTGAGCTTATTGGGAAAATGAAGGAGATGAATCCATATGGACTATAATGGCTTGGGAAATTATTAGAGGTTTTATATGAATCTTTAGGGATCCTACCACCCATTTGGATTGTACCTTACTTGTATGAACAGGGCACATAACTAGTTTTTTTTGAAAATTTTTGGTGTTTTTTAAGTTCAAGGGAGAATCAAAGGATGAAATTAACTTTGGGAGATGTTTTGGTACCTGATATAACCCCTAATTTCCATTTAATTAATCATAAAATATCATAAGTGCCTTCATCTTAACCAATCCAAATTGGCATAGTGAACAAGTAAGTGAGAAGGTGAAAACTCTAAGTGGGAGGCCTTTTGAGGTATATTTGATGAATACAAGGATATGAGGGTTATTTAAAAGTGTCATAAACTCCTTCATATGGATTTGTTTTTAAAATTCAAGGCTTGAAAATTCAAGGCAACTTTGGTGTCAAATGTGCAAGGTGAGTGAAAGAGGAGTTATTTGGACTACAAGTAGTGGTAACTCATGTCCAAAAGAATAATTATGATTAGGGAAACCTTAAAATAATTTTTGAGAATGTATAAAATCCCTCTCTCTTATATAAATAATCACATATATCCCTATTCTACTGTGGAACATTCTAAGGAGGTTAAATGATGAAGGCAATTTCTTGGCAAATAAATGAGGAATCCTAAACCACATTTCAAGAGTTTCATGTTTTGAGGGATATTTTTCTAAGTATACCTTTCATGTTATGTTACATATTCCTCTATCTTACATGTGTAACTCATTTTATTAGTGTGACACATTTCCTAATGATTCTTGGACTTCATTCTATTCTCCCCTCTCTCTTATTTTATAAGGAGTAACTAATTTGGCCCTTATAGACTTATACCACACCATGTATGGAAAATCCCTGGTCACTTTTACATTTTAATTTTAATTTTAAAAATAAATTTAAGTATATTTTTAAGTTCATGAACATTTTTCTAAGTGTTCAAAGTGATTTATGGTGATGTTACGTGATAATTTCCTATCCTTGCTTCTCCTTATCCTTTCATGTTTATGTAAAAATTCCTATTATAATAGGTAATATAGAGTGTATATAATGTTTTAGGCTTATTTTAAGTGTAAAATTATTATTATAGTGTTTAATCTACCCTTTGGTTCACTTACCCTATGTTGTCTCATGCATACCACCTCTATGTTGAAACACTTATATTATAACCTCTTAGGACTTTGAAGATAGTTTGTAGGTCTTATTTCATTATGATATAAGTGTGATGGTATTTTGGAAATAATTATAGTGCATCACCCCTTAAATTAGTTTAATTTCATGTAAAATTATATCTTTTTTCCCACAAGCAACTAGTTAAGTAGGTGATACGCATTTCAAGGTATATTCAGGGAGCTAGCCCTTAAACCTAGAGGTCTATTTACACTATAGGTAAAACCACATAATTTTAAGTATTTACATGTTTCCAATATATATATGATGATTTAGAACCCTCATATAGGGTTCAATATTTGATGACAATAGCTATGGCACACTTAGTGAAACCCATTGTCCTTAAGACAACTTGTCAAGGTGAATGTTGGTATTGACAACATCAACCGTAAATTGGTGTGATAATAAAAATTTGGTGACTCCATTCAAGGTAAAATATGGTTCAAGGCCATTATTTTTCCATAAATTTGATCTCATAGTTCATGGTCCTTACTAGATCACCATCTAGTAGAGTTCTTAATCCTATCAATCCACCTATTGAACCTAAAATTCCTCTTGAAGTTCAATACCCTCAACCTAATCTACCCTTTGAAGAGTAAGAAGATTTTTCTAGCCAAGAAATTTAATATATTGAATAAATTTAAGACCTTGAAGAAAACATGGCTAGGCAACATGCCTTTCCTATCTTTAATACTAAAAATCCAATTCACATTCAGGCCTATGATGACATTCCTCATAGTACTACAAATAGTGTGCCTACATTTAATGGTGAAATTCATGTCACACCTAGTGAACACATTAGTGATATCTCAAATTTTTATAGTTTCCATAATGTCACCAAAGAGAATATTTCCATTATACTCCTTTCCATGTCCATTATAGGGAAAGCACTTTATTGGTATATGACTTTTCCTAGTGGATGCATCACATCATGGGATGAATTTGAAGTGTTGTTGACCTAAAGGTTTTAAAATAATTGGTATATATTTCCTCCTCCCATGAGACAACCTACTAGATTTGTGTTCCTTACATCTTGAGAGCCATTGGTACTAATATTTCTATCATGCTCCAATCCATGGGTGGTTTCACTATTCCTTAAGCATAAGAACTTGAAATTAGAGCTAAGAATGGCCTCATTAAATTAGTAAATCTTCCACCTAAAGTGTCTATGCCCTTATTTCCTAATACTCTTGCTAATACCCCAAACATTTCTCAAATTCCTAGTGCAAATGCTAAGCCTAGGACTACTCCTAAGAAGGCAAATGAAATTGATCTATATGTAAGAATTAAAACCTTATAAGTTGTGCTTAGGTAATAGATAATGAAAAGAGGTGTGAATAAAAACCCCTATACTTATAAACAACAATTTGCTTAGAAATATGGGAGAGGAAGAGGTTAAAGGAAGCCTATCTTCAATAGGCCTACCAATGTGTATAATCCCAACTCCACTACCAACGCAAGGGAGATGGTACCAGTGCATAACAACTTGGTGTAAGGGGAATATTAGAAATAAGGAAAATTCATGGATGATAATTAAGGTGGAGATAAATCTCTAGTTTATCACTAAGGAGTCACTCCTCTCCTATTAGTTGAAGATGAAGTTATGATGCAAGCAAATGAGGATTGACAACCTCAAGGAGAAATCTTCACTAACTTCTTGGTGGAAGATAATTTTATGCTAAATCAAGGAAATTATATTGTATAAAACACAAGAGCCAAGAGGAAGGATATATGATATGGTAATAACATGCCTAAAAGTTCATTTAATCATTCTATAAGGCTACAAAGCATGATTGCAAGCATGGTAGTCCCTAATGCTCCTACACCTTCTTCAATTTAGAACATTAGAAAGTCTGCTCAAATTACTTTAATTAATCAAGTTATAAGAGATTATTTACCTCTAAAGATTCAATATAAGGTGAGTAATTCTTCCCTAAAGATAATAGAATCATTGAAAAGTGCTAAAGCATTTATCTCCTTGTGGGATGTCCTTCATATGCTTGGTTAAAAAGAGCTATTACAAAATCAATTGTCCACTATTTGTACTAGTCCTTCACATTCAATTCAAATTCATGGTCATGTTTTTATTTAAAAAAACACTAAAACCATTGTTGAACCATATAATAGAGCTGAGAAGTCTCCACCTTTCTACCTCACTCTCATAGTGGGTGACAAAATATTACACAAGTGCATAGTTGATAGTGGTGCTTCTACATCAGTCATGCCCAAGATTATATCTAATAAGTTGGGACTATAATATGAACCTCATAGAAAATGAGTGATTCATATAGATGGTATACTAATAAGATAATAGGGTTGATAAAAAACTTTAAGGTTTTCCTTATGACTGACCTAGCTTTCTCATCTTCCAAGACATAATTATTGTTGACCTTCCTGCTCATTTTTCAATTTATCATTCAAGAGACTATATATAAAATATAGGTGGCCATATTTTATTTGATTAGTAATTCTTAGAATTTAAGATAAGGTATGGAGCCAAGGTGAACATTATAACACAACCTCTTGCAAGGTTTCACATTGAGCCCTACAGTAAAGGAAGCTCTAACTTGAATTTTGTGATCAAGGAGGAGTCTAATATGGATGATGGTGCTTATAAAATTGAGGGCATATATAACTTGTTTCTATATGAATATGGTGTATATTATTATGAGCATGATCTATATTCATACTTTGAGAAAACTAACCTTGGAACTTATATCATGCATGAAGAGCCATTTGAGGGAGCTAGGTTAAGTGTCAAGCATTCTTTATCCACAAGATGCTAAAGGCAACTACATGATTCATGAGTATGATGATGATAGTTTGAAGAACCTAATTGATCATCATAGTGTGAAGAATGATGTCTTTATTCCTAATTTTGATGAATCTACCCTTGATGATGACACTCATAAGTGAGAGGAAGATGAACTATGGTAGAGGTTTGATGCCTTATGCAAAAAATTTGACAAGTTCAGTAAGACTCCATTTTCTCCAAGAGATTACATGTGTGATATAAAAATTTATAATGGGAATAATGAGAAAGTTGTTAAGTGTTATTTCAAACATGATAATGAATGTCATTTTGCTAATCAAGGGTCTGCAATCATGAAAGATTTTGATGAAGCCATTGCCCAAAAAGTTGTAAACATGGAGAATGAGGTCATTAAAAACTTATTTATTATTTAAGGATAGTAAAGAGATCCATATTATGTTGAGTCACATTCAAATTTATTGGAACATAAAGAAGAAGATATTGATGACTCCATTTATCAAACACATCATGCACAAGAAGATAGAAAGGTTGAGGTAGTTGTCATACATTCCAATATACAGTTTGAGGAAGGCATATTAGATATGAAAATGATAAAGATTATTTAAACTCCAATACAATATTTTAGAGAGCAATAAAGAGACACTCATGAAGGTTCCAAATAGTCCATATATAGGCCTAAGAATACATAAAGGTAGTAGACTGCTTGATCATATACAAATGCAATTGGTTGATGATGAACATGATTCTCATACTATATTACCTTCATGGAGTGAAAAATATGAAAAAGGAACCATATTTGACTGTAGTTTAAGTATGGTAAGATGCCTTTCACCTCAAGAGTGAGGTTTTGTAAATAGTAGATTAGGTGTGTGTGTATTTCTTTTAGTTTTGTTATGTTCTATAAGTGTTCTAGTTGAACACATGTGTGTCTTTTTTGGGTGCATCTTTCCTTTATGTTTGGTGTGGTGTTAAAGTCAAATTATGTTTCAAACTAGTATATAGGTGAATCCATGGCCCAATGGATAGGATTAGGCTACTCGTCTTGGCATAACAAGCATACCAGCCTTGGGAAATCACTAAGAATGTTGACCATTTTTACTAAAATTCAAAATGAGTTAACATCATATAGTTCAAAAATTGATATAAAGGTATATTATAATGTTATAATGTGTTTAATAGTTCATTTGATGTGATTTGATGTGATTCTAGCCTTGGATATAGTCCTTATTATTCATTATGTCATTTTATATCACTTAGGGGTCATCTTTGGGTCATTAATAAGGATGGTATGGTTTTAATATGTGTCCATGTATTGTAAATTTCCTTCCAATGTCTAATATGTCAGATTCCTTGTTAAGAATGGCAGGACTAACTAAACTTTGTAGGTTCCTAACTAAAAATCAAGAAAACAAGTGAAAAGAGGAGGTTTTGAAGGTTGTAAGGCTTATGGGAGAGAGTGGAATGTGGGATAAGATTATGTAGTGACCCTTCAGATTAATTTAATACATTTACATGATTTATCTACTTTTTAAGTGACAAAATTGGACCAAAACCATTCTATCTCTCCATCACTCCACTAGGTAAGCATAACTAGTCAACATGTTACTTCTCGGTATGGATAGTAGGATGACTTCCAAGTCAAATGATAATGGTGGTGGATAGTACCTTGGTTATATTAAAATTAATGTAGGTATTTTAAGTATTGTATTCATATGTTTTATAAACCATCCTTTATAAGTAGACTATCTTTTTCTACATACTAATCCCCACACCCTGCAGGTTGTGCTTCTATTTAAGATTGTCCATACAATCAAACTAATGAAATGGAATCCATATTATGTGAAATTATTTATCACATGTTTCCCATCCTTTTTTTTTCATTTTTGGAAGTATTTTTATGAGTTCAAACCTTTTAGGTTGAAGGTAGAGTATACTAGTGAGGTTGCAGTCAGATTTTAACACTTATAAAAGTTTTTTTTCATGGAAATGGTTTCAAATGGATATTATATTATTTAATTAATGTTTTAATTTCATAAAAATCAACTTATTTATAATCTTAATCTCTCAATATCATGCATTTAACTATACATATAATCATATGTAACACACAGTTAGCTCCCCGCAAGCTTCCAACTATAGTCACAATGTCTGGAAATGTGAAAATGGTTATGTAGGTGTGATAAATAGTTTTAATGTGTTTAATAATTTTTTGGATCATGGGTTGGAAAATTATAATTTTAAAATGTCACATAAAGTGTTGCAAAAGTTAGTGTAAACCAATTACATAGTCATATACCATGTATATGCACCTATAGGTTCCTGTAGAAGGATATCATGTTGAAATTATTATTGAAAATTGTTTCAAGAATTTCAATGTTGTAAAAATTAATTTTGGCACCTTATGAGGGTATATGAATGATTTAAATCCTAGATAACATACACATTTCTCAATTATTACATTCACTGCCTTGTCTACAACATCATTGCATACCTACAAGAAGCTGAGAACATTCAGTTGGGAGTTTTGAAACTTTTTTCAAATCCATAAAGTTGGGAAGGATGAATTTGGATACCTTGATAATATATAAACCTCATTAAATGCTCATATATCATTCATATTGCCTATACTCACAGTCACTACCTGCATAACAAAAATGTAAACCTATAGGTGGCCCCATAGAAATTTGAAAGTGTTGTTCAAAGGTGTGTGAATAGTTTTGAGAACCTTATTGAGGTCTTAGGATGTTGGAGAAACCATTATATTCATGTTTTAAAAATTAGATTGGTGGGAAAGAGTGATAAGTCACTTCAAGAGAAGAGAATTGAGTTTCAAGGATTTGCTCCCCTTAAACCCCAAAATAGAGGTCTAACCACTTTTGGTGATGTCATGAAATAGTGTAATAAGAGGTTTAGATTAATCCCAGGTGTTCCATAATTAATCCATAATCTATGGGTATAAAATTTCAAAAGAGAATGGGTTTTTAACTATAGGATCATGATGTTTAGAATTATCTAATTTTGACATTTTCTCACTGTAGTTATTCAGTGTTGTCTATAGTTTTGAACCTCAAAGGAACTTCACAATCCAAAGTTGAAATGTAAAAGCATATATATATATATATAAAGTGGTCATATAAGGGTAATTAATACAAAAATTCTTCAAAGGTCATTAATTTTTTTTGAAATATAAGGTTTTGATCTCATCGATGCCTACAGGTGTGCTTTGTCCAGAGACAACTTACTTATAGTTGACTGTAGACTCCTATAGGTCCATGAGGTGATTTTAGACATGGAAAAACCAATAATTTATATTTAAATATGACTTAAAGGAAATAAAGGGGATAATATACCATGTGGAACATATTTCAAGATGGATACTCACCTACATAACCTTGTTATTTGATAAATGGTTAACTACAGTCAACTGTAGTTGAGAGTGAACTAAAGTATGGTGTTATGGGTGTTGAAATAACATGAGAATGATGTAAATAGGTCCAAATGATTCAAAAATGAAAATTGGGAATTAAATAAGGCCTTTATGAATTATTTTCAAGGTTCAACTTATAGTATGCACCTACAAGTGTCTCTTTCAAGTAAGAAATCACAATCAAATTTCTAGACCAGTTAAGTGAAGAGGTATGCAATAGAGAAGTTGGAAAATGCTGAAGTGATAAATGTGTTTTAAAATATTCTATAGTGATGGTATAAACCTAAAATTACTCCCATATCATGGATATAGTACATGGAAAGGTTTCAAGAACAACCTATAGTCCCACACATACACATAAAGTCTGCATAGTCATCATACTAAAGGTTTGTCTGAGATTTTGAGATGTTTGGAAGACCTATTGAGGTAACCTAGATTTTAAATTTTTTGAATATGGTATCTAGTATATAAATAAACCATTAATACCATCATTTGGTCTAAGGAAATATGGGATATGCCCTCTATTATGTCTCAGATAGAGGGAACCCTAGACTGACTAAACCTTGTAGGTGAACAATAAAGATGATGAGAAGACAAGCTAGGGGTTTATAAAACCTTTCATAGAGATGTATAAACTTTTATAAGGAATGGAAAAACATATATAAGGATTTATATAGGTGTCAAACATGTTAGGGTGTCATAAAACCATAAGCATGTAGACAGACCTATTAGGTCTTGATTAGGCCTATTGCCTAATAGGGTCCAATATTCACTTATATCATTAGATGAACATTATAACCCATTGGAACATGTTAATAGGGTATTTTAAAGTGTTTTAAAGATTTCAGCATGCATATGAAGCCATATTTTGGCTCAAATCAACTTAATCTTACATAAAATGGAGAATAAAGATCAAGAGGGAAATTTTGAGAGCTCACACCTACTTGGAGGCTTTGCATAGAAATATAAGGAGTTATGGGATGTTGAAAGAGGTCTTAAGCAAAGAATTTGTGGAATTTTTTCATAAATTGAATCTCAAACCTATATGAATAATCCTCAAAGGGAAAAATTACTCTAAACCCTCTAAAATCCTTGCTAGTGATCCAATTGGGAAAATGAAGAAGGAGATGCATCCAGATGGACTAAAGTGGATTAGGATTTGATTTTATTTTTTGAGGACACTCCATGGATCCTCCCTACCCATTTGGATTGTACCTTACTTATATGGATAGGGTATAAAACTAGTTTATTTGATAATTTTTGGTTTTTTTTAGGTTCAAAGGAGAGTCAAAGGATGAAATTCACTTTGGGAGATAGGTTGGGACCTAATATAACCCATAATATCCATTTCATGCATCATAAAATCTCACAAGTGCCTTTGTCTCAGCTAGTCTAAACTAGAATAATGAACAAGCAAGTGACAAGGGAAAATCTCTAAGTGGGAGGAATTTTAAGGTATATTTGAGGAATAAAAGGATATGAGGGTTCTTGAAAAGTTTCATACACACCTATTTATGGATTGGTTTGGAAAAATAAAGGAAAATTTGGTGCCAAGTGTGCAAGGTGATTGAAAGAGGATTTATTTGGATTGTAGGGAGTGATAACTTATGTCTAGAAGAATCATGATGATTAGGGACACATCCAATTCATTTTTGAAAATTTATACAACCTTACCTATTATTGAAATCATCATATATATTCCTAGTCTACTATGGAGCATTCTAATGAGGTGAAATGATGAAGGTAGTTCTTGACAAAAAAATAAGGAATCCTATGCCACATTTTAAGAGTTTCATGTTTTTAGGGACATTTGTCTAAGTATATCTTGCATGGTATGTTAAATATTCCTTTCTCCTACTTGTGTAACTCATTTTCTCGTCATGATACATGTCCTATTGATTCTTGGACTTCATTGTCTTCTCCTCTCTCTCCAATTCTATAAGTAGTAGCCATTTTGACCCTTGTAGACTAATACCACACCATGTATGGTGAAGCCCTACTAGTTTTTAATTATAATTTTCCTTTAAATGATAAATTCAAGTCTATTTTTGAGTTCATGAACATTTTTCTAAGTGTGAAAGTGATGTATGGTGATGCTAAGTGATAATTTCCTATCCTTGCTTCTCCTTATCCTGTCATGTTTATGCAAGATTTCCTATTCTAATAGTTCATATAGAATGTATATAATGTGTTAGGATTATTTAAAGTGTACAATTATTCTTAGAGTGTTCAATATTCCCTTTGGTTCATTTACCTTGTGTTGTCTCATGTATATCACCTCTATGTTGAAACACTTATGTTAGAACCTCTTAGGACTTTGAAGTTGGTTTATATGTCATGTTTCATTTTGATATAAGTATGATGGTCTTGTGGAATTTTTTTTAGTGTATCACCCCCTTAGAGCAGTTTCATTTCATGAAAACTTCTATCTCTTTTCTCGTAAGTAACTAGTTAAGTAGGTGATAAACATTTCAAGGTATATTCAAGGAGATAACCTTTAAACCTAGAGGTCTATTTCCACTATAGGTAAACCCACATACATGGAATTATTCCAATGTTTCCAAAATTTGGAGAAGGCTTGAACACCCTCCTCTAGGGTGAAATATTTGGTTATAAGAGTTACCACATTATTATTCTTCAAATGTGTCCACTCATGGTTGTCACATGACAATATTTTAATGGTGGATTTTATTCACTAATTTTATCTCTATGATGATGGAGTTGATCATGCATCTTACTCCTTCTCAATAAAAAAGAGTGAAGCTATTCACTTTGTTCTTTGCCTTTTACCCATGAATATTAAACCATGTTAGATGCTACATTGTAACTCATTTATTATTTGAAACACACATGTTAAAACATCTTTGTGATTTCAAAATAATCTAAAATGGATACCATGTTAAATTTGCATAAATTATTCCCACTAAAACATATTTTTATTGAGGAAACATATTATATAATTCCTATTAACTATAGATGTTATCAATATGTGCCTACCATAGTGCTTCCATATGAAAAACATATATGAAACTAATTGCAAACATGTATAATTTTTTTTATATCAAATTTAAGGAAACTAGAGATGCTAGACCCTAATTAGACAAACTCTTACATAAAATTAGAATTATACAAATATGCCATAAATGACACAAAATGATTTTAAACTTACTAAATTTATAAATATGATAAATGAGGAAATTACTAAGGAAAAATATAAACTTAGTGGGAAAATTGAGATGCAGACTATACTTAGAGCTAAAACCAACTAGGATGTTGTGTTGACTGAGTGCATATTTAAATAGGATTTTGTAGGCATTCTAGATAGGAGCATTATAATTGGAAAGGAGAGTATCACACTGTTATCCCTATGGAGCACTAGTGTCTAGTTGGTATTATAACTATAATATTTTTATGGTAGGTTTAACTTTACCAGTGTGTTTTTTGGACTGTGTGAGAGCATCTCATCTATTATGGAAATGACTACCTCTCTTCTTTTCACTTGAAAACCTAGATCAATAAACCAATAAGATAAATGAAATCATGGGGTAAAAAGGAGTTAGTGGTTGAAGTTGTGCTTGGCCTAAACACGCCCTATGTTGAGCACCACCTACATATATATACTTTGAAGAGATATCAAACTCCATATAGTTTTCTCATGATATGGTGGTGTATGTGAAATACTTGTGCAAAATTATAGATGTTGGTATAATTATGATATGATTAAGTTCTTCAATTGTTACTTTTGACTTTATCTTAGGACTACTAAGGATATATGTAATCATAATTGGTAGAGATAGGGAATTTTCTCTCAATGTGCAATTAGAATTTTGGTGATTTTCAATGTGGAAGCCTCGTGTGTGAAAGATGACTTGAAATGTGTATTTATAGTGATCAATAGGTAATTAATTTGGATGGATTTTATAAACTTGTGGGATGAATCTTTACATGAATTTTACTTTTTCTTTATTTGGTGAGAGGACAAGAGTAGTAGAACTAGACACTCCAAGGAAGCGTTATTATCTAATTAGGGTGATGTCTCAAGAGCACAAACATCTAATTTAGGTACTTGGAACAGTCAATGGGTTAGTTTTAACTAATTTTCATTAGGAATATAAACAATTCAAGGTCATTATTTTGCTTAAAATAATTAGTAATTTATGCTAAAAATGAAGGAAGGTGGTCAAAAGGCCCTAGAATAATGCATGAGCTAAGTGTGTAAAAAGGGTGGTTACAAGTTCACTATTTTAACTTAAATGTTAATTTATGTGTCTCATTTCACTCTTTTTATTTTAATAATTAATTTTTTAGAAAGTAATAGATTACAAAGAATATCGTGTACTTAAACTTACCTATAAAGTGCAATCTTGAATGTAGTCCACAACGTTAAATTTTAATTCATGTGAACCTGTAATGAAACATATATAAATCATTACTTAATTTGAAAATAAAGAATTAAAGATAATAAAAATTATAGATCTAGTGACAAGGTATGATTACACCTAATTGGGTACACAAACCATTATGTTTTTTGGTGCAAAAATTAGTGACTATTGAGGGTAATACCCTTTTATATTTCTTCTTCATTGAATAGGTTGAATTTGACTTGCATGCCCTAATATTCAATTATAGGTGAATGTGATTAATAATTAAAGGTGTGCTTGAATCCATAATTGAATACCTAATGTGGTGAAGTAATTTTGGAATCCCTATATTAATTCCAATAGATTGTTTTGATGTAAAAACTAGTGTAAAATTGGTGCAAGAAGGTGAATCAACCACTGTAGATGGTATAAGGTTCATTTATAGTGTAAAAGTGACACACAATTGGTGAAAAAAGAAAATATAGCATGGATAATGGCATGGATTTTCATTCCATATGTGAAAGTGGTGAAAAAAAATGAGCAAGGAAGTAATCATTGATAGGACTAGGTAATGCATAACTAAAAGTAAAATCTACATTGTATAAATTTAATAAAGTTTAAACATAAATGTAAAATCATATTTTTCTAATATTTATGATAAGAAAGATTATAAATATTTCTAATTATTTATTCTATGGGATTTTAATAGGTTCATCCCCAACTAACTTACTAGCTTATTTATTTACTAACATTAATAAAAGGGGTGAATGTGCCCCTTACTAATAAACTAACTCTAACAATGAAATAAAGTAACTTTGGATCAGTTGAGCCAACAAACCCCCTTGATCCAACAAGGGGTATAAAATATGATTTGGATCTATGAATATGAAGTCATCAAAACTATCCACCACTCTTGCAACTAGAATATTATACATCATGGTACAGTTCACCTTATGATGCTTCCAAAAATCCCACCCCATGAGTTTTTGCATGAATGATGAACACAATTAAGGTCTTCTCATCCCATCAAACTATTATGTACCATATTTTAGTAGGACATGATCAAGGTCTATTTAAACACATCGATTCACATAAGGTATCACATAGAAACATATCTAAGTGACTATTTAGTATTGTATGTACCACATCTCCCTAATGCCCAACAAACATTGATAGACCTTTACTTAACACTATGGTGTTAATAAATACTATGCCAACTTGTACAATCACTAATTATTGATTGAAATACATGAAATATATTATCCCCATCATGCTATAGGTGAGAATCCCCTATATAAAAAATCAAACTAAAACTATTATATCTACTCCTCATCATGAATATCAATGAACTGAAGAAAACTAAAACTAAAAGCAACAAAAAATTGAAATAATTATACTACTAATACCAAAAATTATTTTTAATCATTTTACCAAAAATTTGAGTAGATAATTAAATATATACTGGGAATTTTATCTAACCTCATATGGAACCTCCAACCTCTATTTTGTCACTTATATTTTTTCAATCATAAGGATCCTAATGGACTTGTAATACATGTATTTGAAAGATTCAATGAGAACTCTGATATCACAAACATGAAATGACATTATGAAATGTTTTATTTTTAATTTATTAGTTTCCAAAAAAAAAAAATCATTATATCTTATTTTAAATATATTTACTTTAAAAACTATATAAATAAGGTTCAAATCATAAAATGGACCATTCCAATGCATCAAAAACATCCAAAAACCTAGATATTATCTGGTCACATGAGCATATTCATTTAAAAGAGAATATATACATATAAAAGTCACAAAAAGTGTTAAAAGTTATACAAATTACACCTTGCTACTCTATTACATTCACTTTGTGACTTAAAATAATATTCTAAAAATATTCATGTATTTTGAAAAAATTATTTTAACCAAAAGAATACTTTGAAAAGGTATTGAACCTGGGCCTCTCCTATTACATGTGAATATAAAAAAATCATCTCCAACTCCTCTAAAATAAATTTAGAAATATGAAAGGAATAATTTATCTTCAATTGTACTTTTTGATTTTCCAAAATAAATAAAATATCGATGCATGTAAAATAATTTCATCCATTAATGTGATTGAGGGAAAACTAAAACTTAATTTTAATTTATTTGGACCCATTTTGAACATAATAGTGAGTGAAATAAATACATTTGTAATTTTATTAAATTTATTAAAGAAAATTTTGCACCATACTTCACTACATCATGCGATTCTATTGTAGTGCACCATACTAGTGGTGATGCAAACATTTTCCATTCCTAGAAGTGACTTAGAGGTCATACAAATATGTAAAATCAAGATTGTGGACATTTTTAATCTTACCAATATCAAATAAATGGATAAAATTTAGATTTTATTTAGTTGGGATGCCATTACTACATTATTAAATCATACAACTTCATGGGTTGGCCATATTATTGCATTTATTAATTTAATAAGGGTTTGAATTCTATAAAAAATAGTAAAATAGGGATTTAAACTAAATTTGAGATCATACTATTGCATCAAACATCTTTTTTGATATTTGGAAGACTGTACAAATTGAAAATAGGGTTTCTAAATAAGGCAAGTCATATAAAGGAGTTTTTAGAGGTTTTTGAGTGATTAAATGCACACATAGCATTCATAAGGCCATATAATTTAGAGATTTTTGTGTGGGAACATGTGTAGGCCATACAACTAAAATTTTAGATCATACAACTACTTTAGTAGGGGTATAAGGCTATACAAATAGTAAATAATGCTTCAAATGGGATTTTAGGGCTTATAAACATGATCTTGGTTGTAACAAATGAATGAAAGGAAATGGAGGCCATACTAAATAAATTTTGTTGAAATTTTAGGCATACAAAATTTAGTAGCGATAAAATAATAATGGTGAATTATATAAAACTCAAATTAAATTCATACCTCTTTGTAAAAATATATATATTCCTCTCTCTCTCCTCCATGGGGATCCACATAAACTTATTCACCTTTAAATCACACATTCACCAGTAAATTATTTTTAACTAGATATGATACCACTAATAGGACTAGTTAATACATAGGTAAAAGTAAAATCTACATTTTATAAGTTTATAAATCTTGAACACAAAGGTAAGATCTTAATATTCAAATATTTACAATGAACAAGATTATAAATATTTATAGTTATGTATTTTACAAGACTCTGATGGGTTCATCCCAAAATAACTTATAACTTATTTATTTACTAACATAATAAAATGGGTGTATGTTCCCCATACTAATAAACTAAATCTAACAATGAAATAAAGTAACTTTGGATCATCAACCAGACTAACAATCATATTTCATGCATATGCCCCCAATCATATATTTGGTGTCTATGGATGCCAATATTGACTAATAACAATTAAAATTTTGAGTGACAACATATGTGATTACTAGAACACATGCCACACATGATGCCCCAAAACTAAGAAAATATGAGATAATCCTAAGTATATTTATATAAACTATGACTGGGTATGTGTTGCTATCTAATCTATACTACCTGAGGTTCCGAGAATTTTAAAAAGTAGCAACTTTATGATTATTGGGATAACTATGCATTATTTTGGACAAAAATAGTGTACTCCCTTGTCTAAATAGAGTGATTATATATAAAATATCTCTCTATGTGATTTATTAGTATACAACTTGGCCAATTGTGTAATACTTTAAAAATTATGTTTCTTAGTTGCTAAGACAAGCCATTATGTTTGCCTCCTCTTTTAAGGTGATTTTTTGAGCTTTCAAAATTTATTAACTCAAAAGAAAAATATATTTGAGATATGTTATGAAAAATATGTAAATATAAGTAGAAATTATAACATAGAGGAACATGGCATCATCATATATATAAATTGAACAAAATAGTAATGTGAGATGCATGTAAAAATAAAAATGCATAGTGGTTTGTCAAGATATATGTTACAATTAAGCACACAAATAAGTGATTAAAATTGAGTATTGAAATCTAAATAGATCTTATTGGGGAGAAATTCATGATATCCATCATGGTAACAATGGGTTGGGATTATGTGTGATGCCCATCTTAGCATTAAAAATTGAGCAAATAGGGAAAACAAATGTCATGTTCATAACACACACAAATAAAGAGTACATGCAAAGCACACAAAGCACATAAGACAAGTCCAAGGGACCACATAAAATGGACATGTTCAAATGCCACTCACACACATATAAAAATTCAATGAAGGCCTTGAGCCACACATAAAGACATGTTAATATGTCCACAAGTTTAATAGAGAATACACACAAGACATGAAATAGGAAAGTGATGTATGTTTTACCCCATATCTGGGTTGATTTGAAGCTAAAGTGTGCAATCACACAAAAAAAATTTAGTTTCAATAATCCAACATGTTTATCCATTAGTAGAGTGGTTACATTTATAGGCAATAATATCCTACAAATAGGGAGATCTTCCTAATCTCAAATCACTCAAATATCTTATTAATCTACTCCCTAAAACTCTCACACACTTATCTTCCACTATCTCTCTCCTTTATTCTTTCAATAATACTATAAAATCCTATTCTAATGTGATTATTACTCACGCAACAATCACTTACATTATTTGGTCCACTTATTATTTACACACACACACACACACACACTCTAATTATCTACTGTTATAATGTGAAGCACCTAAGTCCTAAGCACCCATGTGAGAACTAATCCTAATACCCCATAGTGTTAACATGGGGAGAGGAACTAAATTATATAACTATAGTGTGATCTTATGCTACTTTCATCTTCTAGGTTGCTACTGTTGCTTGTGGTTCACTTGTTTTGAATTTACCCTTTTTATCATTGTAGCTTTCTCAACAATTTTTACTTTCTTTGAAATTACAAAGAAGGGGTCTAGAGGTGGCATCCCCTAGTGGGTTTAATTGGAATAACCCCTTGTAGGGTCATATGGAAATACTCTTGGTGCACCACCTATCATGGTATAGGGTGAGTGATGTGGAGCCCCTAAAGCCAGACACATTTTTCTTCTTCCATGGTTTTTATAACATCACCATAGTAGCAATATTTTTCATAAAATTTGAAACCCCCACAAAAAAAGTTATAATGGGTTTTTAAATTAAACAAAAAATATACCCAATTACAATTTTTTCAAAAATTATTTTTGGCTCTTTTACAAAAATTCATCCTTCATATAATTACCCCACCTTCAACAAAAAAATATTTATCAAAAAAAGATCTCCAAATTTTTTTCACAATGGAAAAAGTATACACCTCTAAAAAAATATTTACCCTCTA
Source organism: Torreya grandis (assembly GCA_037957365.1). Lineage (NCBI taxonomy): Eukaryota > Viridiplantae > Streptophyta > Pinopsida > Cupressales > Taxaceae > Torreya > Torreya grandis. Next base: position 1,215,141 of record JARHVA010002336.1, read on the forward strand.
AAATCAAAACATTGGTTTTAAGTGACTCAAGGTGAATAAACCCTTCAAATGCCTTCCAAATCTATGCCTTTGCAAAAGATTTAATCCACATGGGCTATCAAACCCACTAAACTAAAGAAATGAATAATTTTCATTTTAACGTTACTAATCATGGATTTTGATTTTTTTAAAAGAATTATTTACCTACTTAGGCTTGGGATCTAACTTAATGATTAGGGCTCACATAAATAATGTCTTTACAAAAGGAAAATCTTCACCACCAAGTTTTAGGAGTCTATTAATTATCCAAGTTACTACAACTAGAGATATAATTGAGTCACTATAGTGGAGGGATCACTACATGTTGAGTTATAGAAAGGATTTGATATATGGTTGGAGTGAATATGTCCAAGACAAGCTCATTTTGAGTATAGTGAAGATGTGGGATCTCACCATTGAGTCATAGTTTGAGTAGATTAGGATGTGTTGAGCAGGGGTCTACTCTCCAAAAATTTGGATGCTAAATATCTCACAAGGATCCCAATCTACTATTGAGTTAAATGAGTTGTAGAAACCATCGACATTTTGGGGCTTAAATTATCCATAAAGGTCTTGATCTGAGCTAGAACACTATACAAATTCGAGTCAAGACTAAGAGTATAAATTTAAACAAATAAGCCAAGAGAGCTCAGGTTTGTAGACTTTACAAGATTTGAGGCAAATAGATGACCGAAGTAAGGTGAGTCAAAATTTTAGAAGCCAAGGCAAGTAGATTGAATCATTATAAATATTGAATGTGATATAATGTGACTCATCACAAATTTGCAACTCTCCTTTAGTAGAGATCTAAAAAATAGATCCTTGAAACACTTTTAAACCCTCTATAATGTTTTTTTATAACACAATTTTTCTTTGTAACAAAAATGTAAATATGAATAATGGAATATATATATATATATATATATATATATATATATTTCATTATTCATATTTACTTTTTTGTTACAAAAAAAATTTGTGTTATAAAAAAACATTATAGAGGGTTTAAAAGTGTTTCCAGGATCTATTTTTTAGATCTCTACTAAAGGAGAGTTGTTTATAAAACTTTTGTTGGGAATAGCACAAATGTTTTCTACGTTCTAGCTAGGATTTTTCATCCTTTTCCTAGATTTATCCTATGTGAGGATTTATCCCATAATGGTTAGTTAGGCTTGAGTCTTGTTTCTCCTTTCTTACTTAAGCAAGGGTTATCCATTATATCATATATGATTTTTCATATCTCATTTGTGAATAAAAATTGGTTTTGTTTAGTTGGTTTATTCCTTGTGTGTATACTAAAGAATTTATGGTCATGGTAATGGTGCATTAGAGAGATCTTAGATGAAGAGTATTGTGAAATATTTCATGGTACCAAAGCCACCCTCCAATAGTCATTGCTCAAGCTTGGATTACAAATCTATATTGTTTTTAGATCCATGGATAATAGCTTATTTATTGAGCTCCATGAATTTGTAGTCTTTAGATCTATGTTTGTATTTTGAAAATTTGCATTTTGTTTGGATCTATATATTTTTTATATTTGTAGAGTCTCATCTGCTATTTTGTGTCTTTCATAGTACTAATCTACTCAACATTATCCTCATATATATGCCCTAGATATATATGATATGTATAGATTGTATTTTTTTAGATCTAAAGTTTTTTCTTGAACCTTTAATTTTCTGTGGTAAAATTTCTCAGAGGAAGGATTGAAATATAAATTTTATAGCTTGTTCTCAACCACTTCAAATCCTCTTATAGTTAGGACATTATATTACATGGATTAAATGCATCATTAAGGAGGATACATTACACTATTGTTCACCATCTAGACATGCTCCACCTGGACAAATATGGGCATGGTCTCTATGCAACAATATTCAATCTCTAAACTACATTTTTTACATTATAGAGGATGATTCAAATCCTCATATCCATTCTAATCCTTATTAGCACCTAATACCTAAAAGGCAACTCTTTCATTAGCATGGTTCAGTAGAATAGTGAGATTGAAGGTGGTGGGGTATATGAGGGAAGCGAGTTACTGGAAACTAATACTATAAAAGCACATAATATGGAGGGTTTAATGGGTAGCCATACATGTAGGTTGCTTCACTTGTGGTCATAGATGGTCTTGATCTCTACATGTTTGAATAAACCATTTTTTATTCTATTACATCTTGTGTTTGATTTTGGATGTATTTGAATGAGTAGAGGTGGACTCTAATGACCTACCTACATACCATTCATCTATCATAGAAATTTTCTCATAATAATTGAGAGGTCTCACCATCTACCAGGAATATGAATCCATGGATGGTGTGGCATTGGGGTAGGGGACATGCTTCTCTTGAGGAGAATAATGGTGACAATATCGACCTTGGTGGATTTGAAATCAGTCTTATCATTATATATTAGGAACATTATTCTCACCATACTATGCCTTGATTTATTATTTTGATTATTTTGAGTGGTTACCATTAGGGAGATATGATGCTTTGATCTACCTTGGCTGCCAACATTGATATGCTATTATAGTGAATTTATCTTTGTTTTGTATTATGGTCTCTATTCTCACTGAGATCTTCTCAGTATCAGAACTACCTATGTCCTTATTTATTCTCCTCAAATCCTTAATATATACTCGAGCTACCACTAGAGTTTTCAAGCTTGTATGCCATTCTCCCTTAACATTCATGGTAGGTGTATAACCTCATTGTCATCCAAAAATATCCTTCTCAGGAGATCTAATGTCTATAATAATTTATGACTATTCAAATCTTGCTCATCATCCTCCTCTTCCACATCCTATATGTAAGGCATGTGGGTTCCTTGTATGCATAATTATAAACTTTTAGTGGGGGTCATTTATGAGTGATAAGGGATATATTCACAAGAGGTGAATTTTATTGGGGCCCTTTCCTTTTAAAGGATTTTTTGATTATTTTTTCAAAAATAATATTTTGTTAATGGTTGTGACTAATTTTACCTTGTTCTTTCACTTATCGAAGATGAAGGGTGAGGCCTCAATTGGCATGAGGCCAATTCCACCTCACAATATAGAAAATTACATTCTACACTCCATGCTAGTTCCAACAAGTGGATTGAAGGATACCTTACCCTTATTTGGAAACATTTTTATAAACTTTTAGGTGCAAGTTCATTAAATAGGCTATTAATGATAGGAAATTGATTATGCCATAACTTTTGCTTGGTAACTTAGATTTGAGTGCCAATTTTTGCAAAAGTGCTTTATTTTTCATTCCCATTCCATCAATTCTATTTATATTATAAGTTCAATAAAGTTATAAAGTACCATATTTAGGGGGGTTGCCTGTGCTATGGGCCTTACTACTTTCTACATTATACTTCATGCATGAACTATCTTAGACACATTTTTTGTTGAGCTTGAAATCTTTTTGCATGTGCTTTACATGTTATTTTTGAATACTGATCCTTTCTTGGTGTGTTTTTGAATACATGGCTCTTTTTACCATTCACCACACGCTTCGATTAACACACAACATGCTAGTTTATGCATTGGCACTTTGACACACTGATAGTTTATGTCATGTCTCCTCAAGGCCCTTTTCTTAGTGCCTTGACTTATTATATGGAGACACCTTTTTAATCCCTTATTTTTGGAACATCTCTCATGATACTTGATTACTTTTTTGATAGGTCAATAGTCTCCTTTTTTGGAACTATTCTGGTGAAGCCCAATGTCTTCCTTGTTTCCATTTAGTGTTTTGTGTATATGGGTTATATTGTACTCACACTAATTTATAAAGTACCATGGGGTTTTTTTGATTTAGCCTTCTTTACCTTCATGTGTTTGTGTGCTTTATTATAGGCACCTTTTCACTTTTTTAGTTGCTTGTCTCTTTCCTCACCACCATGAGCCATCATCTTTGAGATACTTTATCTATATTTTTGACACCACTTTTTTAGATAGTTGATAGTCTCTTACAAATTGAAGTTTAGCTATTTTAGTGAATCATGTTGTCATCTTATCTTTTTTAATAGGATAAAAATCTCTTTTAACATGACATGGAGTTATTCTGATGTATACTGTGTCAACTTATTTAGTGTTTGAGTAGTGGATTCATACTACTTCTATAATCTTTTTTCATCACTCCACCTAGTTATAAGTATGGGGGGTGTGGTATACATTATACTTCTTAGGTGTTGAGAATTCCTTACACATGCAATACTCTTTTTTACTTTTATCACCACTGATAGTCTTCTTGATTGAAGCTATTCTGGTCAAGCCCAGTATCAATTATTTTGGTGATTGAGTAGTGAATTTGAACCACTCATATAGATTGAGTTCCTTCATGAATTATGAGTACTTATAGTGCGGAATACTTCAACATCATCTTTGGGGGGCTTTATAAATCTCTCTTCTTCTTTTCTCTCTTTTGTGGGGGAGTTTTTCCTATGGGTTTTTCTCTCTTTTCTCCACTTTAAGGTAGTTATATGTATATGCTGTACTTTTTTTTAGTGTTTTTTGAATTCATCCTTTGTACATGTGTATCTTATTTAGGCACTTTATTTTTTGGAACCCATATGAGGATTTGATACTTAACTCCATGGCCTTATTAGTGATTCTTATAGTAACACTTCCCACCAGTGACACTAGTGTGGTAAACTCACTAGTGTTTGTGCCCATGTGTCACCATCTTGTTGAAGGGTGTTCAAGCAATGATTCCTCAAGTTCATCATTTTACCCAGTATTTTAGAGTGCAATGTTCACATTCATTGATCCTCATATTTATCACCATTCCTACTTTCACTTATTAGTTATAATGAATCGACATCCATGTACTCCAATAAGATGGA